>CAJGYO010000015.1:52434547-52834547 GCA_904845875.1 Miscanthus lutarioriparius
TGCAATGCAGGGTGGATTGCTGCTATTCGTGAGTTCATACTTTGAATATATTCGAATAAGCAATTTCTTAAAATCTAAGGAAGCGTCCTTTTGTCGAATTGGAGAGTGAGTAGACCTTCCTTCTCATTATAGATTATTTTATTTGTTCAATTTACGTTATCTCCCTTAGTCTTAAGACAAGTGTTTTTTCTCTCGATGTGCTCCCAAATCAGGGCTACATCTCAACAGGATATATCTCGTTCAAGAGTCTGGTTTTTTGAGGGCAAGAAAAAGATCTTGCTTTATAGTGAAAGATCTCACTTCTACCATCGATACAAGGTAAAATTGTCTGAAGCATTACTTATTGTATTATGTGATTCCTGTTGTTTCTGTGTTAGCTGTATTGTCTAGGATATTCATCATTATTTCTTGACGTGCAGATCAGGGGAACAAAGCATTTACTAATTTATTCATTGCCAGGGAGAAAAGAATTTTATCCGGAGGTATTGACTAAATTGCAATTTCATTGCTTTGTCTCACGGTTTACGGTGAAGAGGTTTTGAAAGTTAATCTCCCTTGGGTTTGTATCTTCCTTTCAGCTTGTAAATATGCTAGGCGAATCAGAAATCCGGAAGTGCAATGTTCTTTTCTCTCGTCTAGATCTTCTTAAGGTGAGTTCACTATTTCACTTAGTTTGGTTCCATCGTGGAAACTGTAATCTTGTCCTGCTATTAATTTCATGCTCTGCAGAAACATTTATTTCATGGAGTTTGTGATCCATTCTATCATGCAGTTCAGCTGTTCAGTTAGCAGTATGAACAAATTTATTTTAATCTTTGTGGTCACACTATCATATTTCACAAAGTTTGGATTCAAGATGAAAATGACAAGCTTTCGGGTTTTGAGCTTCTGTTTGAAAGTTTGTCTCACCTAGTTTTGGTTGATGCTCAACAGTTTCACATGCAGTTCTCTCCTGATTATTTGTTAGCTCTTGTATATATAATATATATCCAATTTCTTATGCTGTATCTTTTAGAAGTTCATATGCATTCCTTGACTCCATGAGTTAATCTCGACCAGCATGTTAGTTATCCTTCGTCTTCGTGTGAACTGACTTGTTGCTAACTTGCAGTTAGAGCGGATTGTTGGGACATCTTCTGCACGAAAGTTGATTTCCTCGGACAAGGGCATGTTTGTCTTCTGCTGATGTAGCCATGTAGCCGCAGCCTAGTAGGTTAAACCCTACTGTTGAGCAGACGAATGTTTTTTATGGTATAAATGGTATATCTATCCATAAGCTATGTTTTGACCAATATCTAGTCTGGGGATCTCAATGTAATTATAAGGTCAGCCAAAGAGTTACGTTGGATGCACCGGAGCACTACGGGCTGTTTGGATGACGCCTAGCCTGCAGCGCTCACCCATTCAACTAACTCCCCAGGTGCTGTTTGCTTGCTGCCTGCTGGGCAACTTCGCATCCAGGCAGGAATCTAGACCTTTGGCCAACAAAATCGCAATCTAATCTGTTTTGAGTACTAACATATTTTGTTTAGACGTTGGATGAATGTCGGATGAAGCATTAAAGGTAGACCTTTTTTAGGCATTCTTTTCTCAAGTTGCCAAACTCCTCCTGAGCCATGGTCGCCACTTTGGCTCTGTTTGGTAGGGCTCTAGCTCCAAAAACGGCTTTCATGTTCCTAAAATGGCTTTAACTTTCACGTGAAGTAACTTTTCACTTTTTTGGTGGTAGTTTTGAAAACATTTGTAAAAAAGATGACTAGTGGTAGTTTTGTAAAAAAATGTATTATGTTTTGAGAAGCTATTTTTTTTTCCCTCCGACTCCTTAGCATAAAATTGCAGCTCTCCTAGACTCCTTGCAAGGAGCCATTTTTTAGATGGCCGTTTGGCATGGCTCCTTGCAAGAAGTTGCAAGAAACTGGAACTAGAGTCATACCAAATAGGACCTATGTCTATCTCCTCTGTGATCTTAAACACCTGGTCTACTCACGCCGGTGCCTAGCTCTTGTGTTTTTGCGTTACCCTCATGCTCAGTAGTGTGCCTTGGCCACCAAAATTATATTCTTTGGCTGGTAGGCTCCTACTCCTTTGCTGCATGATGAGTCTGTTGTTGCACGGTTGGAGAAAAAGAAGTGGCAAGCAGAGAAGAGAGAGAGAAGAATGGAGAAAGAAAAGGAGGTTAAGGGTTTGAGAGTTCACTTCGTTTACGGGAGAACGGAGGTCTGGAACAGTACGAATGGAATGACAAGTCTATTTATAATAGCAATGATGATCAATTCCCAGCCCTCAATCCCCACTAAACGAACGAGGCCTTAATCTTTTGCAAACTCGAAACCTTTCTTAGAAGGCTAGAAGGGTAATATCAAAGAGCACTTGAATGCAGAAAAGTTTCTCGTAAAAATCAATTGGATATTTGTTGATTGATTTGTTGGTAGTATTGAACTGATTTAATCGATGATTTAAAGATTAAACCTTCCTGACAGCAGACAAAGATAGTACGTAGGAGTACGTCGGGTACGTGTGCTTAGCTTCGTGAACACCGCGCATGGCAAGGCAACCGAGCGTCCGAGCCATCAGCCGTTCATGAGCGATTGTGTCCGTGCTCGTGCACTGCCGACAATGCATGCAATCACATGGCCGCGGCTCGGCTCGACAATGCATGCAATCACATGACACTGATCCTGTGCTAAGCTAGTATGTACGGAGTATAAAAAATAGTCTCCGCGCTTGGCGAGAGTGAGAGGACAGACAGGCTGCTCTGCTGACTGCTTGTCCTGGACGAGAGACGAGACCAGATAGATCCAACCGCCCGGCCATCATTCCGATGCAGTCGCCTGACCAACGCTGCCGGACGCCCTAATCTTTGCACGGTTCGGCCCGGCGGCCCGGCGTTTTGCTCAGCTCACGGCACAGCTAGCCCCAGGCACATGGGGGGCCTCTTTGGGATAAGACATTGGGGACATTGGGTCAGTGTCTAGCAAAGTTGCCTATACCAGGTAGCGATATAGATTTTGCTCAAAAAAAAAAAGTAGCGATATAGACAATCGGTTTTGATGGTCAAGATCGCTGTCTAGCAGGTAGTACTAAGTTGCATGTTGGGTTGTGAACTGATCAGATCCATGGTACTACTAAGCTGGGCGGCGACAAGAGCAAAGCAAACGAGGTGGCAGCGGGTGACACATTATTGACCGAATCAGTGGGGAAATCCCCTACCTATTTTTTTTCCTTTTCAATTAAATGAAAGAATGTTATGTACAGAAGGCCAAAACAAAAATGAGAGTACAAGGCAACCAGGCCCAAAAGAAAAAACTTTCCTATTACAGATAGCTATCTCTCCGAGAGCTAAGTGATGCTTGTCTTGCAGGCTTGGCCTTGGTACAAGCCAATCCAAGTTCATTCTTGAAGTGTCTCTTCCATTCATTGACATCAGCTCTACCATTATCAAAGATGACACCATTTCTTGTACACCAGATCACCCAGCAACATGTTATGAAGATTTCTCTAAAAATAACACTATCAAAATCAGCTCTGGCTTGTAGTATCATATCAAGGGGTGTGAGGTTCAAGTTCCAGGTTATTGGTATAGTTGACCAGCAGTTATTACCGAAAGAGCACTCAAAGAAAAGATGGAAGATAGTTTCTTCACTCCTGAGTTGCAAAGCACACAATTGTGATCATCCAGATCCATATTCTTTCTTCTCAAAATATTTCTTGTGTTCAATCTATCCCTTAGCAGAAGCCAGAAGAAAAATTTATGTTTTCCCGGATTGCTCGAGCCCCAAAGCCATTTGAAAAAGAGGGGAGGCTGCAGTGAAACCTATTAGGATATTGTAGGCCTTTTTGCTACTGAATTTCGAAGAACCCCTTGAGTAGTTCCATATATCATGCATCTCATTATCCCAGTCTCTTTCAATCAGGAGGGTGTCAACAGCCTGTAGTTGATCAGCAGCTATACTAGACAGGGGCAGGGTGAGTGTTCTATCAACATTGTGATCCAAAAAGAATCTAATTGAGCGTTTGGGCTTCTTTGTAAAAGAGAACAGCTGGGGAAATTTATCCTTGAGGGGCTGATCAGTCCAGGAATCTGACCAGAAAAGGATTGTGTTACCTTTATTAGGGGAGCAGATTGCCAATTCTTGGAATTTTCCAAAGAGTTTCAATATATCCTTCCGCCAAAAAGAACCAACAGGACATCTTGCTTGAGGGGGAGTTTGTGCATTGGAGTAAAATTTGGACCATGTCAACTTCACCCAGGGGACATCTGCACAGTTATAAAATTTATCTAGAAATTTCATCAGGAGGACATCATTCTGCTTTTGGATGTCAATTATGCCCAGTCCTCCTTGAACCTTTGGCTTACAAGCTGTTTCCCAAGCAGCTAGGCATGAGCCCTTCCTATTGATGTCACCTTTACTCCATAAGCAATGTTTTCTGAAAACATCTATCTGCTTGATAACTTGAGGTGGAAGTTTGAGGCTGCACATGAAGAAGGTTGGGAGAGCAGAGAACACAAAATTGACCAAGGTCAGCCTTACATGATAAGAAAGAAATTTCCTGATGCCAGACAGTCTTCTTTCAATTTTGGATATTATTGGAGTAAATTCAAGCAGAGAAGGTTTGGTTGTTCCCAGAGGAAGACCAAGGTAGGTAAATGGCATACTACCAACCTGACAACCAAAGGTGTTGGCTAGGTGAGAAGCTCTGTTGTTGTCCATGTTAACTGGCACAAGGAAAGATGTGTTAAAATTCACATGGAGCCCAGTAGAATCTGAGAAGGGCCTAAGCGAACCCCTGAGGTTAAAGAGCACTCTTGCATCCCTGGCAGTATCAACAAAGTATCATCAGCATTATATATAAGAAAACTAATTAAAAAAGCATAACTCAATCTACCATATGCCTATTTCAGAATTACGTATTTTTTGTGATGACCCTCCAATTGTATATCGGACTAAATTAAGCTATCACCATTGACCCACACTCAACTTAATCTAGCTAACCCAGTACGTCGTCCCCTGGTAGCACCACTGATCGATGCTAACTATCTAGCTACCAGCAAGCGTTCATCTGGGATCATGTCACATAGGTGCACATATAGTTCACACAAGTTCACTTCTCATAAAAACATAAGTTTTAAGGCCCCGTTTGGCACGGCTCCACTTCACCCATGAAGTCCTTTTTTGGGGCTTCAGCTCCATGAACAGCTCTACGGGTGGAGCTGTAGCCGTTTTGATAAATCGTTTGGCAAAACAGCTTCACATATAGTTTTTCTTAAAATATGCTCTCAGAGAACGCCATGTAGAATGAGGTGAAGCCGAGAGAAGTCACTATTTTTTGCTCCTTCCCACCCCAAATCTCTGTGAGAGCACGTTTTTAGGGGCTTCATCGATGGAGCCGTTTTATTTTACCCCGTTTGGCAGAAAACGGCTCCAAGCAGCTCCTGAAGCCGCTAGAGAAGCCTTGCCAAACGGGGCCTAAGTCTTACAGCGTAGGTTCAACGATACATCAGTTAACATCACATGAGTTGACATCATCTAAGATCAACATCAGAAGTTTGTCATCAAACATACATAGTTCATAAACCGCCAGCCAGCCATGCCATACTTGTTTTTAGTGAAACATGAAGGGCAAGCCAAACGTCTAGCCAACAATAGGTTGTTTTAGCCTTTCTCAATAACTAAATTTTTACCAATACACTTACACTGTCTTATAGCTATATTTACATCATCTTATTACTATATTTACAATAACTTCTTCGGTGTAATTTATTGGACATAGTGATATAATTTGGGAATAACATAAATATATGCCAAATTTTTTAAAAAAATATATAAATTATTTATATGGATTCCAGACATCAGAGAAATATATGTCAAATTGTTCACAAATATCATCAAATTATTCTCAAAATTTTCAGAAAAAAATACAAATTAGAAAGATGATTGATGGGAGCAGACCTAGGGTGTGCGCCGGTCCAGAGCCTCCATGCGCGGCCACCACCTCTCTCTCTCTCTCTCTCTACGATCTCCCCTCTCTCTCTGCGGTCACATGCAGGATGCAGCAGCAGCCAGCAGGCTCGCAGAGGCGCACCCTTGCCCAGAAAAGAGCAAGTCATATCGGACAGCGGAGAGAGTCTCGCGTGTCAGATCCTGCGGCTAGAAAATCGCACGTCCACGGCCGCTAAAACAACCGGATGTTGTTTAGCAAATCCGATTTATTAAATACAAAATGGAGTTTCAGGCTACAACTAACAAGATGGGCCATTTATCTAATAATCTTAGCTCACCAAGGAATCGGGGGCATAGAAGTAGTCGTAGATAGGGGCATGCTGATGACTTGCAAAACAACTTATATTCGAATAACACCGTGAGTATAAGAAGGTAATACTCAACAGGTCTTATCCAAAAATAAGTGCAATGGCCATGTGGTATGGCTTTAGCAAGGGATAAAATTTGAATGTCCATAAAGGCATAAAGGTTTTCTATCATCTAAAGTATAGCATGGTTGAATGAGCATAATCAACTAAGCAAGGTTGAAGCTTGATCTTCCACGAGTTCTTGCGTCGCATACACTATTGTGAAGCTAGAAGTCATAGAAAATGCTCATGAACGAGGGCGCAGTATTCGAATAGTAATCGTCATAGTCTAAACTCTGTAGAGGAGTCATACATGTTTTACCCACTCAAGAGCGAGGATAGAGCTCATACAACCTGTCGGTATGTAGTACGAAGTATCTCACGCCTCAATCTTTCTCAAGCTTGACCAAACAAACCCATCGATGGTTCTGCGATGGTCCAAGGTACTAGCTCTCTAGCTAGCTACTCTACGCCCCCCAAGTCGTGCTGAATCCACAAGGTCATCTGGTCGCAACACACACTTCTAGGCTTTCCATCCCCGATCCATGGAAAGCAGTTTGTGTACAAGGGCGATGTTCGAGACTGCTACAACAGATGCAACGGTCTTTAGCTGTTCCTAGCAGCAAGTTATGTCATCCGAGGACCCCAGCCTCGTCACACTATTAGAGAACAAACTTTTAGTTTTTGGCTTTACTTCCAATTGAAATGTGGTCCGGGAGTAATAGGAGATTTAGTCCCGGTTGAAACCACCAACCGGAACTAGAATTCCATACCCAACGGATAGTGCAGCAGGCTTTTGCAGCAGGAACCATTAATCCCGGTCTGTGGTACAAACCAGAACTAAAGGTCGCCTTTCAATCCCGGTTGGAACCACCAACCAGGACCAAAGGTCCCGCTAGCCTTTTATTCCGGGTTTTGGCTCTAACCAGGACTATAGGTTGATCCTTTAGTCCCGGTAGGCTCCACCAAACCAGGACTAAAGGTCCCACCTATATATACCCACTTCCACTGCCCCCCCAGCCCGAGACATAGGCAGTCAAATCTTTGGTCTTTGCTTGTGCGCCTGTGTTCATCCATGTTCTCGATTGGGGGAGCAAGTTCTTGCTCTCGTCCGCCGGCTTCATCTTCAATCTTTTAAAGGTTAGCAACTTCATCTTCTAATCTTTCATTGCTATTAACATAGATCATTTCTTGGTTTAGTAATAAGCATAGAAATATGTGGTTTTTTAATTAGGAATAATAATGGTAGATTTTATTTTTATTTATACATTATTTCTATATAACCTTAAACATTTATAGTTTTCTAGATCTTTGTTAGAAACATTATTTCTTGATGAGAGTTAATAATTGTTAAAAAATTATGTGCAAAATGTTAAAGTTTACTTGGCATGCATATATATATTATATATATATTATATATATATTATATATATATATCTTGATGATTTATTTTTTTATATGTTTCTCTAATATATATTGTTGCATAGTATATTTATATGGGGTTCTATATTTATTGGGATGTTTTTTCGGTTTTTTAGTTACGATGAATAGCGGCGAATTTCCCAGCCACAGGAACCAGGTTTCCACCCTGATGATCTTTCATTCGCGCCATCGCCAGATAGGGCTGTTCCGCGTCACCTAGACCCATCAATAGTATGGAATATTTTAAGTTTTACGTGTTAATATATTTTTTGCATATATATATTCATTCATAACATGATTGTTGCATATGTCATAGACTATAAAACCGATCAAGTGGTTGGAAATAGCACTATGGCTGCTCGGGGTGTGGGACATCTTCGAGACGACGACAAGTGAGGCCGTGATTGATGAAGGAGACAAGTTATGGACATGCAGTCTCGCCTTCGACATCCCCATTAGGTACAATAATGAGGTGCACCAGAACATCGTGCAGACTGGACAACAGTTAGCCACCTAGATGGATGCTTGATTTCTCGTTATCGAAGATAGATGCTTTACGTCAGCATAGTCTGGATGTGCCGCGAGTAAGCGAGAGGCATGCGACATTCAAACAAATAGATGTGGTACGTCTTATATGATATGAGAGTAAAGTTTATTTATTCTTATTATTATATGAACGCTTCCTGATATTTTTTGTTTGTCCCCTTGCAGATTTTGCTCTATGATTTTATCTATGCTACATGTGTCTTACAGCCTATTCTCACGCAAGCTATTAAGCGACTGGGGTACGCTTAGGACTTTGTGAAAGCGATGGGCCGGAGGACGACAACTGACATCTAGTATTGCGTGAGATTTAGGCAGAACTAGACCATCGATAGTCTGTCGGTAGGTTACATCTATGGATGCCATGTCCTCGGTGTTGTGAGGCAATATAGAGTGTTTTAGTGTGGGCCTTGCATTACATAGACAATGATCGTGGTTACACAATCCGAGACATACACTACTGGCAGTGGAGACAGGCTAGGGTTACAGCTGGTTAAGATCCATGTGTTAGTTAGGTTTATTCGTAATGTTATATTTAATTAGATTTATTCGAACGGTTAAGTTTAATTTGGTTTATTTGTATGGATATTTTAATTATGTTTATATGCAAGTTAATTATGTTTATAAGATTTATTTGTATGGATATTATAATTATATTTGCATAGATTGAAATTTAGCTCGTATAGGATTAAAATGCATATGCAAATAAAAAAATCAGAGAAATAAAAACACAAGGCATTATGTAGAAATAATAAACAGAAAGAAAAGCCATTTTAATCCTGATTTGTACTACAAACTGGGATTAAAGTGTACCTTTAATCCCAGTTTGTGTTACAAACCAGGACTAAGAGTCCCCCACCTACCACGTCGCTTAATCACCACTCATCCCACCTACCACCCTGCTGCTCACGCTTATAAAATCGACCACTGGGCGCCATTCATCTCCCAGGACGACATGCATGCAGTGTTCTGTTGCGTCCAATTCCATCCCAATTCATCCGTTGTTGTTCGTCCAATTTCCTATCCACATATATGGCCACTCTGTGGGAAAAAGCCCTCCACATACAAATTTTATTACACGTAGTCAGCAATGATGCACACAAGAGGTACTAGAAGAATGTTTTTCAAGATAGAGCAATGCCGAAGCCTGGAGAAGCTGGGTGTGACGCCCGTGCAACGTAATTGTTGCATGGGTTGTTTGCTATGTTGATGGATCCATCAAATGCGGTGTACTTTGGACTGTCTATGGATTGTCTATCCATGCAAGGCATGAATGGGCTGTCCGCAGAGGTTGATGGATCCATCCAAGGCATGAATGTACTGTCTTCCGAGAGGCATGGGTTCATCGGAACTCGCGCAACCACCCCCTTCATCTCCAAATAGGTGTAGTTCGTCATCCACCTCTGGCATCCTCTGGCACCTATTTGACCCTACTTTGGTGCTAGAAGAATATTTTTAAGTTGGTTATTTTATAGTGTGTTGGTACATTTTGATTGTAACATCAATCTACTCATAGAAACGTTTTTCTTATCGTATATGTAATTTTATTGTTAGGTCTTTGTTATCGCATGTGTACCCTAAATATTTATTGTAAGGTTCTCTAAGATCTTTATTATTATTTTCGATGTCGCATGCGTCTCATAAACGACTTTGAATGGAAAAATATCCAAAATAAAAGTTGTAGATCTTGAAAAGTTAAACAACTTTGTAGTTGATAACTTTTTTATTTGAAGTCATCTTGTCAAGGAAAACTATATTTGAATTTCTCAAATTTGAAATTTGAATTTCTAAAATGACCTCAAACGAAGAAACAACCAATATGAAAATTGCAGATCTCGAAAAGTTATGCAACTTTGTAGATGACATCATTTTCATTTGGAATCATTTATTATTTCAAAATTCTGTTTGAAATTAAATTTTTAAAGAAGTTTGATTTCTCTTTTTAATCTCTGGCTAAAACTTGTAACTAATCTTTCTCTGTGATAATAACTTCAAATTTGATGATTTTTTGCTAAAATTTTCTAAATCCATGCTCTATCAATTTATTGTGTTCTTACAGCTTTCATTTTGGTCATCTTTTCTTATCAATTTGTTTTATCAATTCAAAATTTGATTCTCAACAAATGGCAACTTCAAATAGCATTTTGAAGAAATGAATGAATTCAGCTGCGAAATTCATAAACATAAAAGTTGTAGAACTGATCAAGATCTATAACTTTTATTTTGGTTATTTCTTGGCCCGACAAAGTGGTAGTGTCTATATGAGAGAGATGTAAATTTGTGAACAATGTGCACTACCACTTTGTCATATGAAGAAATGACCAAAATAAAAGTTGTAGATTTCAAAAAGTTACACAACTTTATAGTTGACAACTTTTTTATTTGAAATCATTTTATCAAGGAAAATTATGTTTGAATTTATAAAATTTTAAATTTGAATTTTTAAAATGACCTCAAATGAAGAAATATCCAAAACAAAAGTTGTAGATCTCGAAAAGTTATGCAACTTTGTAATTGTCAACTTTTTCATTTGAAATAATCTTGTCAATGAAAACTATATTTGAATTTTTCAGATTTAAAATTTGAATTTTTAAAATGTAATTATAATTTATAGCATATGTTATTAAACATTTAAAGCATGAAACAAAAGCATTATAAATTGTATATGAAAGCAATTTTGTATTGTAATTTTTTTGAGCTATATTTTTTTACTACGCAATTTCTAATTTTCAGCCTCTTTATGTTAAAGGAAATACTAAAAAATGTTCCTTGGGCGGGAAACAAAACCGCCGGCTAGGCAACAATTTCGGCGCGCGCCAAAATTTGGCTTTAGTCCCGGATTGGGCCATCAACCGATATTGAAAGACCTTTAGTCTTGGGTGGAGGCCCAACCTAGAACTAAAGGTAACAACCGGAACCGGAGGTGCGTGCCCTTGGGCGTCGGTCTGGAGCCCCATAACAACCGGGACTAAATGACCTCATTCAATCTCGGTTGTGAGGCCCGTGACTAAATGGCGGACCTTTAGTCCCGGATTGGTAATCCTGATTGGAAAACCAGGGCTAGAGGGGGTTTTCCAACCGGAACGGCTACCCATATGTGCACAGTGCACTAGTGTCATGACCCTATCTAATATAACCCTTGCCACGGTCATCGAGTCAAACTTCATTCAAGCGGGTCAAGTGTTTTAGATCATTGGTCCCTCGTAATGTTGGTTACCAGACAAGCAAATTCTATGTCGTGAGAGAACCGTGAAAAAAAAAACATCGCGAGTTCGACGTCGTCTACTGTATCTAAGCAATCAATTAATAAGCATGTGACGTCGTCTATGGGGTGATGACATGAACGGGCCGGGCGGCAATCAACACCGGACGGAGAGGAGGATGCTGTCTGGCTGAAGTCCGGCCTCCACAGGAAATCGAATCGATCGGAGAGATAGCACATGCATGTGCTTGGCTAGATTTGTTATCATGCACAAGGCCAGAGGGTCCCCAAAGGATGATGTGAACAAATGCGATGCTGCATATTTACCTCGATCGTACGTCTCTGACCGGGGTTTAGGGAAACGGTGCCAGGACATTTTACAGTAGGCAGAGAGAGGCAAGGCAAGGTACTACTCCCTCCGTCGACAAAAGAACGCAATTCTTACTTTTTGGGAAGTCAAACAGTTTGAATTTTAACTAAATTTATATAAAAAAATACAAACATTTATGATACAAAATAAGTATCATTATATTAGTTATAGAATATATTTTCGTAATAAATTTATTTAGAGACATAAATATTAATACTATTGATTATAAACTTGATCAAACTTTAATCAGTTTGACTGGCACACACCTCGTAATTGCGTTCTTTTGCGAACGGAGGGAGTACTAGTCCACATGAAGGGATCCTATCCAATGCGACGTTACGACGTGATCCATCCACAGTCTGATCCGTCGTCAGGGTAGCCCCAATGTAACAATTAGAGAAGCTGCTGCTATAATTGCGGCCACAGTACATATAATGAAGGGCGTGGTTAGCACCGGGACGACCAGACGGACGCCCACGTCCGGACGCCCGTGCAGCCCTCCTCCGTCCGTCTTCACCCGACCCTATTCGCCTTCGCCTCGCCCCACGCGCGCACTTCGCCCTGTTTCTGTGTCCGCCGGTCGCACCTGACCCCCTTCTCTCTCGACGCGGGCAGCACTCAGGAGCTGGTATGAGCAGTTGAGAACGAGCACGCCCCCATCGCGCCTCGACCGTAGCACCACCATCCACCGGCCCCCTGGTGCGCCACATGCCCAGTCCGCTCGCCCCCAGCCATACAACATATAACACTTGCAACATAAAAAAACATTTGAATGTGAAAGGTCCTAATATGGCTAGAGGGGAGTGAATAGCCTATTTAAAAACTCTACAAAGCACTAGAACAATTGATTAGTATAACAAACGACGTAATGCAATTCGCTCTAGTTCTATAAGGGTTGCAAGCCACATATCCTACCAATTCTAGTTGCTACGATCGGTAGACACACTCATGAGCTAAGTCACTACTCACTAAGAGCTCTCAACATGGCTACACTAAAGAGCTCCACTAGATGAAACTAAGCTACCAAGTAAGCTCTCAATTCTAGCTATCCTAAAGAACTCGCTACAACTAGTTTGCAAGAAAGTAATGGAGTGAGTAGGATGATTATACCGCCGTGTAGAGTAATGAACCTATCACAATATGATGACAACCAATCATCGGAAGAAATCCAATCACAAGAATGACACAATTTTTCTCCCAAGGTTCACGTGCTTGCTGGCACGCTAGTCCCCGTTGTGTCGACCAACACTTGGTGGTTCGGCGGCTAAGAGGTGTTGCACGAACCTTGTCCAACAAATGAAACACCGCAAGAACCTACCCACAAGTGAGGTAACTCAGTGACACGAGCAATTTTACTAGAGCTACCTTGCGGCTCTTCGCCGGGAAGGTGAAAGATCCCTCACAATCACCGAAGCCGGCCACGAAAAATCACCAACACGCGTCGAAGCTCCTCCGCTGCTCCAAGCAGTCTAGGTGGCGGCAACCACCAAGAGAAACAAGAAATCCGCAACCACAACGATCCCCAAGTGCCACTAGATGCAATCACTCAAGCAAATGCATTTGGAATCACTCCCAATCTCACTATGATGATGAATCAATGATGGAGATGAGTGGAAGATGTTTGCTTAGGCTTACAAAGATGTCAAGTATGTCAAAGTGCCAAGAGAGTGAGCCCTAAGCCAGCCAAACACTATAAATAGGCACCCTCAAAGAATAGAGTCGTTGGCTCTACGCGGGGCTAATCGGACGCATTGACTGGACGCGCCCCTGCGTCCGGTCGGCCAGAGACCAGTCGCCCGCAGCCATCCACATGTCGCGCCTTTGAACCTCGTCCGTCCATCTCCAATGGTCACTAGCTGATTGCTCGTGTGTTAAGTTGTGATCGGACGCACTACTTAAAGTGACCGGACTTAGGGCAACTCAGAGTCAGGTTGAGTCCAGTAAGGGTTCAGAGAAGAAATTTCTGACCGGACGCGTCCGCTCGAGGTTAACCTGACATGCCTCAGCGTCCGGTCAAGTCTCCGCTCCTTCGCGTGCTCCTACGATGTTGACGCCAGCGTACGTTAGCACGGACCTGACGTAAGCCATGCGCGTCCGGTCGCTCGCTCTATCCTGTGTCCAATCACCACCACGTCCTACATCGCCTCTAGATCAACTGACCGGACGCATGGCCAACGTCCGGTCGCTCTTCCTTGCTCTCGGCCAACACAGTCAGCTCGACTAAAATTGGTTGGACGCGCCCAAGGTGAGTCCGGTCACCCCGGCGCTAGAGTTCGGCTACGTGACTTCTCCTCCTTTCCATTTTCTAAGTCCACAATCACTTCGCCCTTGCTTCCAACTTGCTAACCATAAAGTGTAGAACTTGTGTGCACGTGTGTTAGCAGTTTTCAAAGCTTTTTACAAGGGTAAAAGTTAGCACACTAGGTTCCTAAATGCATATGCAAGAATCATGTCACCTAGTGGCACTTGATAAACCGTTTAGCCAAAGATTTTCTCTCTTTATAGTACGACTATCGATTCTAAACGTGATCACACTCTCTATAGTGTCTTGATCACCAAAACCAAAACCCTAACCAATACCTTTTGCCTTGATCTCCTTGGTTTTTGTTTTTCTCTTTCTTCTTATCCAAGTTGAGCACTTGATCATCTTTTGGTCATCACCATCCATCATGATCATCCTCTTGCTTCACCACTTGGAATGGACTATCCTCTCTTGTCTACACACTTAGCACTTAGGATTACTCCATAGGTTTCATCAATTATTGAAAGCTCTAGTTTGGTTTTGGTGAATTGATGAAACCCAAAGTGCTAACCTAGTTTATCAAAGTGATCATGAGATAGGTAGCACTATTCCAAGTGATGGAGCAATGGTGAAGATCATGATGATGGTGTGGTGACCATGATGATCAAGTGCTTGAACTTGAAAAGAAGAAAGAGAAAACAAAAAAAAACAAGGCAAAGGTGAAACTTAATAGGAGCTTTTTAGTTTGGTGATCGAGACACTTAGCGAGTGTGATCACATTTAGGATGGATGGTCATACTATTAAGAGAGGAGCTCTTATCGGACAACTCGATCATCTAGTGCCACTAGGTGTTGGAAAACATACATATGCATTTTAGGCCTAGTGCACATTCAATGAGAAAGTGATTAACCTTTGAAAAATGATTGTGAAAATGCTAACACCCTGCACGTGATGGTGAAACACTTGGAGTGTTAGCACATTTGCAAAGGTGGTGAGAAAGGTGAGGAAAAGGAGGAGAAACTCGCCTTGGGGGCTGCCATGGGAGCACTGCCACCCCTTATCCGGTGCACCACCACCCTTGTGGCAGTGACCGGTTGGGAGGCTAAGAGTAGCGAGTTGCCTTGGAGGCACCGCCACTATGTGTCCGGTGGCACCACCGCCCCTAGGGCGGTGCCCACCTAGACATGGCCGAGACTCGGGTGAAGTGAAGCGGGCACCGGTGCGTCCGCTATACATCGCCGCCATGATGGCGGTGCACCGCCCGGTCATCGCCGCAAGGAGGGCGGTGCCACCGCCATTTTCATTCAGAGACTGGTGAAATCGGGTTGGTCACCGCCGCCCTAAGGGCGGTGCGCCGCCATAAAAATCCAGAGAAGGGGGTATTCGGGCAGATGGTCGGGTGGTCACCGCCACCCTATCCAGTGCCCCAATGGCTAATATTTTGGCCATTGGAAAGTGACTGTTGGGAGGGGCACCGCCGTGTCCGGTGCCCTCGCAGAAAGCTACTCCAAAGGGGTAACGACTCTATTTGCTTGTGGGATTATAAATAGAGCTAGTGGCCGGCCTTGGCCACTCTCTTGGCCCTTCTAACAGCTACATACACCCTTTGAGAGATGAGCACACCACTTCACTCACTTGCACACTTGATTTCATCATCTTGAGTGAGATTGGAGAGCCTCTAGTGCATTGCTTAGTGTTCTAGCATCTTGTGGCACTAGTTGGGCGATTTGGGCTGGTGGAGTTCTTGCTACTCTTGGTGTTTGCTGACACCTAGATGGCCCGGTGATTGGTGGATCATTGAGCAGAGGAAGATGATTGTCTCCGGCTTCGATCATTGTGATTGTGAGGGGTTCTTGTGCCTTCCCCATGGGAGATCACGAAAGGCAACTCTAGTGGATTGCGTGTGGCTTGTGTGATCCTCATCTTATTTTAGTTGTGCGGCACCCTATTGAGGGTTTGGCGTATGATGCCAATTAGCGCGTGAACCTCCAAGTGAGTGAATCACCACAATGAAGACTAGCTTGCCGGCAAGCAAGTGAACCTTGATAAAAAAATATCATTGTGTCATCATTTGATTCTGAGGTGATTGGTCTTCATTCTTATGATTGATTAGCTCCTTTGGTGATTGGCTCATTCCTCTACATGGCGGTATAACACTCCATCCTTCTCGCGTATTTACATTTTTAGTGTAGCTTGGCCCTTTAGTGTAGCTAGTTTTGAGGGTAAGCAAGAGTCATGTCTAGTGGTTAGTGAGGCTCTTTAGTTAGTCTTTGGAGCTCACTAATTTAGTATAGTGGCATAGCCTTTGAGTGCTTGTAGATAATAGCAACTAGAATTGTGATAGGTGGCTTGCATTCTTAGTTGGCTAGCGCAACATTCGCTTCGCCTGATATTTGTCTAGCCACTTTGCATAGTGTTGTTGTAGAAATTTTTATAGGCTATTCACCCCCCTGTAGCCATTAGGACCTTTCAAGTGGTATCGGAGCTGTGGCCACCGTGATTTGAGGCTTAACAACCTTCGGTGTCAAAATGGCTCAAATCAACAACACCAAGAAGCCACCCCAATTTGATGGCACAAATTATCCACATTGGAAATCAAAGATGATCACTCATATCAGGTCAATCAATAGAAGAGTGTGAAAGGTGGTGGAGACCAAAATTGAGATAGCCGATCCAGAGAATCCCACCGCGGCCGAAGAAGTGCTTCTCTAAAACAATGACATTGCTCTTAGTGCTATTCATGATGCTATTGATGAGAGAACATTTGAGCAAATCAAGAACATTGAGATAGCTCATGAAGCTTGGAAGAAGTTGGAAGAATCATTTGAGGGCACCAAGGCAATAAAGGGTGCAAAGGCATACATTCTCAAGGAGAAATTTGCTAGCTTCAAGATGAAGAAAGATGAGAGTGTGCTGGACATGTTTCATCAGATGGAAGTGCTTATCAATGATCTCAAAGCACTTGGTGAGAAGGTGGAGGACAAGGACTTCTCCCATAAATTCTAGAGATGCTTACCCGCAAGATTTGGCATGTTGGTCACCTTGCTAGTGAGGACCAGTTTGGACACAATAACACCAAACCAAATCTTGAGAGATATCATGACCGATGATGCTTATAGAGATGATGATGAGAAAGAAGAAAAGAATAAAGAGAAGAAGGATGAGAAAAAGGATGAGAATAAGAAGAGTGTGGCATTCAAAGCTGGTTCATCATCTAAGGGCGAGGCCAAGCAAGACACATCAAGTGAAGATGATGGTTCATGGGATGATGATGATGATGAGAAGATGGCTCTCTTTGTCAAGATATTTGACAAGTTCATGGTGAAGAAGGGCTATCGTGCTAGAAGGAAGAAGTCTTCATCCAAGAACAAGGAAGAATGAAGAAAGTGTTTCAAGTGTGGAAGCAAGGATCATCTTGTTGCTCAATGCCTATACAATAGCAACAATGATGATGATGACAAGAAGAGCAAGAAGAAGGATAAGAAGGAAAAGAAAGAGAAGAAGGACAAGATGACCATCAAAAAGAAGAAGGGTGGTTCATATGTGATCACTTGGGATAGTGATGCTTTCTCAAGTGATGATGATAGTGATGATGACAAGACCACCAAGAAGAAGGCTCTTGCAAGCATTGCTATAAATGAAAAGCCTTCCCTCTTTGACACTCCATCATGCTTCATGGCTAAGGCCACTAAGGTATAAACGTGTGATGATGAATGTGACGAGGAACATGATAACAAAAATGAAAATGAAGTGATAGTGATGATGATGAACCTACTAAAGATGAACTACTTGACATATTAGATGATGCTAAAGAACATTTTGATATTAAGAGAAGGGAATGCAAAAGCTTGCGTAAGGTACTAAAAGCCCTTAAGCAAGCCTTTGATGAGCTCAATGCATCTCATGAGAGGCTAGAGGAAGCCCATAAGAAGTTTGGCAAGACTCACAAGAAGCTTGAGAAAGCTCATTCCTCGCTACTTAATGAGCAAAATGAGAAGGAATATGTTTTAACATATGACAAAGGCTTAACTTGTGATATAATTGATGAATCATTCTATAAGCCTATCATTATTGCTCCCACTAACATTTCTTGTAGCACATCCACTTCTAGCTCATCTAGTAGTGATGGTTTCACTTGTGATGCCTCACTAATGGTTGAAAATGAGACACTCAAGAAGGAGGTAAAAGAGCTCCATCTCACCTTGGCTAAGGCCTATGATGGTGAGGACCGCTTGCTTATGTGCTTGGATAGCCAAAGAGCTTCTCTCTATGAAGAGGGATTGGGCTATACCCCTAAAAAAGGCAAAGCAGCCTTTGCTCCTCACAAGACTAGTTTTATGAAAAACAATGGTCGATTTTGCACAAATTGCAAGCAAATTGGTCATGTAGAGCAAAAGTGTATGAAAAAGAAGTGTCAAGCCAATGTATCCTCAATTAAGATTGATTATTTATATGTGCTTACCAAGGGTACTAATGGTGTGAAGGCTAAGTTCATTGGTGCACCATGGATGGGCTCAAAGAAGAAAGCCATTTGGGTGCCAAAGAGCTTAATAACTAACCTTCAAGGACCCAAGCAAGTTTGTGTAACTAAAAAGAATTGATCTTCTTTTGTAGGTCAATTACAAAGCCATAGGAAGGCATTGGGTTCTTGATAGTGGGCGCACTCAACACATGACCGGTGATGCAAGAATGTTCAACTCAATCAATACCAATGACAATGATGGTTATGATAGTATCACATTTGGTGACAATGGCAAAGGCAAGGTCAAAGAGCTTGGTAAGATTGCAATATCCAATGACATGAGCATTTCAAATGTGTTGCTAGTTGAGAGCTTGAACTTTAATTTGCTATTCGTGGTTCAATTATGTGATCTTGGATTCAAATGCATATTTAGGGTAGATGATATAGAGATCATAAGTGTAGATGGCTCTAATTTGATCTTCAAAGGCTTTAGATATGAGAATCTATACTTGGTTGATTTCAATGCTAGTGAAGATCAATTGTCAACATGCTTGTTCACTAAATCTAGTATGGATTGGTTATGGCATAGAAGGCTTGGTCATGTTAGAATGAAACAATTGAATAGATTGGTTAAGCATGACTTGGTTAGAGGTTTGAAAGATGTTGTGTTTGAAAAGGATAAACTTTGTAGCTCTTGTCAAGCCAGAAAACAAGTTGAAAACACCCATCCTAAGAAAAGCATAATGAGCACTAGCAAGGCATTTGAGTTATTGCACACGGATTTGTTTGGGCTAACACAATACACTAGCATCGGTGAAAACAAATATAGCTTTGTGATAGTGGATGACTATACAAGATACACTTGGGTATTCTTTCTAGTGGACAAGAGTGATGTGTTTGCAACATTCAACTCATTTGTCAAGGGCATACACAATGAGTTTGAAACAACCATCAAGAGAGTTAGAAGTGACAATGGTAGTGAGTTCAAGAACACAAGAATTGATGAGTTATGTGATGATTGTAGGATTAGACATCAATTCTCAGCCAAGTACACTCCACAATCAAATGGCCTTGTTGAGAGGAAAAATAGAACCTTGATTGACATGGCAAGATCAATGTTGAATGAGTACGATGTGAGTCAATCTTTTTGGGCCAAAGCTATCAACACAGCTTGCTATTATAGCAACCACCTCTATTGTCACCCCTTGAAAGAGAAGACACCATATGAGCTCTTGAATGGTAGAAAGCCAAACATTGCATATTTTTGGGTCTTTGGTTGCAAATGCTATATCCTGAAGAATGGCACCAGATTAGGCAAGTTTGAGAAGAAGTGTGATGAAGGATTCTTGCTTGGATATTCAACCACTAGCAAAGCATATAGAGTTTAGAATTTGGCAAGTGGTACTCTTGAGGAAGTACATGATGTTGAATTTGATGAAACCAAGGGTTCCCAAGATGAGAATGAGAACATAGATGATGTTAGAGGCATTCAACTTTCAAATACCATGAAGAACATGGATGTTGGTGAATTGAGGCCTAGGCAAGTGAATGATGATGAAGATGATCAAGTGTAAATGCTCAAAAACTCAATTGTGCAAATTGATACTAATCAAACAAGTATAAGTGGCTCTCATGACAATGAACAAGATCAAGTGGCTAGTACATCATCTCAACCCAATGATCGAGCAAGTGCAAGCAATCAAGTACCAATACTCCAACCAACTTATATTGCAAGAGATCATCCATTGAAAACTATAGTTGGAGATATTTTTAGAGGTGTACAAATAAGATCAAGATTAGCATCATTTTGTGAACACTTCTCATTTGTGTCATCCATTGAACCAAAGAAGATAGAAGAAGCATTGAAGGATGTTGATTGGGTGAATGCTATGCATGAAGAATTGAACAACTTCACAACAAATCAAGTATGGAAATTAGTAGAAAGACTAAAGGGACATAATATGATTGGAACCAAATGGATATATAGAAACAAGCAAGATCAAGATGGGATAGTAGTAAGGAACAAAGCAAGATTAGTAGCACAAGGATACACTCAAGTGGAAGGTCTTGACTTTGGAGAAACATATGCCCCGATTATTAGATTGGAAGCAATTAGAATCATGCTAGCCTATGCTTGTGCCCACAACATCAAGCTCTATCAAATGGATGTCAAGAGTGCATTTCTCAATGGCTACATCAATGAAGAAGTTTATGTTGAGCAACCTCCTGGTTTTGAAGATGACAAGATGCCCGACCATGTGTACAAGTTGAAGAAGGTATTGTATGGATTGAAGTAAGCACCTAGAGCATGGTATGAGAGGTTGAGGGACTTTCTCTTCTCAAAGGGATTCATAATGGGCAAGGGTAACACCACTCTTTTCACCAAGAAGATTGGCAAAGACTTATTTGTGTTGCAAATCTATGTTGATGACATCATATTTGGATCAACCAATCAAGACTTTTGTGAAGAGTTTGGGAAGATGATGGCTAATAAATTTGAAATGTCCATCATTGGAGAGTTAAGTTACTTCCTTGGTCTTCAAATCAAGCAATTAAAGAATGGTATATTTGTGAGTCAAGGCAAGTACATCAAAGACATGCTCAAGAAATTTGGCATGAATGAAGCAAAGGCCATTAGTACACCAATGGGAACAAATGACAATTTGCATAGTGATGCAAGTGGCAACATGGTGGATCAAAAGTTGTATCGGTCTATGATTAGAAGCCTACTCTATGTGACCGTATCAAGGCCAAATATCATGTTTAGTGTGTGCATGTGTGCAAGATTTCAAGCCTTATCTAGAGCAAGTCATTTGAAGGCTACAAAGATAATATTGAGTTACTTGAAGCATACACAAAATGTTGGTTTGTGGTATCCCAAAGGAGCAAAGTTTGAGCTAGTTGATTATCCTGACTCGGATTATGTGGGATGCATATGTCAATTATTGGGAAGATCACTTGTTTCATGGTCATCAAAGAAGCACAATAGTGTTGCATTATCAACCGCCGAAGCTGAATACATATCCATCGGTAGTTGTTGTGCACAAATACTTTGGATGAAGGCCACCTTGAATGATTTTGAAATCAAATTCAAGAAACTGCCATTGCTTTGTGACAATGAGAGTGCAATCAAGCTCACCAACAATTCAGTTCAACATGCAACAACAAAGCACATTGATGTCCGCCATCATTTCATTAGAGATCACCAACAAAAAGGGGACATTTGCATTGAGAGTGTGGGCATCGAAGATCAACTTGCCGATATATTCACTAAGCCATTGGATGAGAAAAGGTTTTGCAAGCTAAGGAATGAGTTGAACATATTGGATTTCTCAAATATGTATTGATGCACCCCCACTTATATGACATGCCTCTCCTTCGAGCAATCCAAGGTAAAAGTTGATTGGCATGGCATACATCCTATGCTAAGTATATGTTTAGTGCATCTAGTCATTCCTCATGTCTTATAGGCTCATTCATGAGAAACAAATGAATTTGATGCTTGTATGGTACCACTATTGCTTCGATGCTTAACTTAATCTAGTGGTAGCATATGATATGTTTGTGGGCTTGTGAACCTAGTGTTTGATCTAGAAAATGAGCTATAAGTGTTTAACTCTACATGGTACAAGATAACCCTTGAAATGAGGTGTGAAGAAGCTTGTCCTTGGATCAAAACGAGTTAAATATCTTTTGCAAGTGTTCTAGATTGGACCAATTTTGGGAAAATGATCCTCACCCCATTGATTGACATTGATAATCTTAACCTATCTAAAATTGAACCTTTGTGGTTATTGATGACAAAGGGGGAGAAATTGGCACAAATATAAGGTTAAATGACAAAAGGGGAGAACTTTGACATAGGGGGAGAAATATGACAAAGTAAAGGGATCAATTAAAATTTTGAGCACACAAGTAGGGGTAGCAAGCTCATAAACTTGATTGGTGCATTTGAAAGTGCATTTCATATGTTTGCTTGCATAGCACAAGTTTTTAAATTAATATTTCATGCTTGTGTGGTGGATGCTAGTTGTAGGTTTGATTGATGAAATAAAAAACTAGCATTCATAGGTTGAGTAACTAGACTTGAGTTTATTTTAACTAGACCCTTGCTTCTATTGTTGATCTCACGGGGTATTGTAGTTTTTGTGGATGTCTAGTTACCAATGGTGCTAAAGATGGTATATTTGGTGCACTCCGATTGGTATCACGTTTCAAAGGTCCATCTCTTATACCTTCGCATCATTTGATAGAAATTACTCTCCCACAACTCAATTCCATGCATATGTGCAAGCTTTTAATCCAAACTCTTAGCACATATGTACGGGGAGCTAATGCTACCATTTGGGGTTCATGAAACTTGTCCATATCCTTTTACACATGGTAAATGTGGCAGAACCGCCTGAAATAGCACGCTTCTGAAGGCACTCATCTTCCACCAAACACTAAGCGCCCCAAAAGCAAGCTTTATGGGATGGTTTCATCGAGCACACCTCAAGGAAGAACTCGAATAATCCACATTTTTCCTCTATGATCCAATAATGAGAATGAGTTTACAATACTTAGTCCATTTCATACAACAAGAGTTCTTAGAGATTCATTATTACAATACCAAGTTCAGAGTGCGGAATTTAAACAACGGAATTACAATAAACATCTAATGATAAGATAGAAGGATTTGTCTATGCCCACCAGAAGAATCCTCCACACAACACTGAGTACACAATGTACTCGCAAGACTTACCCGACTAGTGGGAATAATTTCCTGACTCCAAAGGATATAATAAGCTTTATGGTTTGCTGGGTTTCCTTTTTGCAAAAAGCCTTACTAGTAGTGAATCCTTATGTATGTGTTTTATTAGCAGTCATAATTAGCTCATTAGCTAACCATTCTATGTAAGCACTTGTTCTACCTTCAAGTAGAGTTGAGTAATCAGATCCATTTCACCATCTTTTATCTTCCAGTTCTTACTACATTGCTAGATTGTAGACAAGTAGTACCGTATTACACAGTGATTCGTGAATCAATGTAGCCTAGCTAGGTACCCCGAAATGCACGCCCCACTTGTACCCCAGGCACAAGCAGGACCAACCCACCACTCTCCTATCAAGGGGTCCAGGTCCCCGTCCAAACTGGGACTCCAAGCCCCCACACCTGAGTCCCGAACTCAGTGTGGTGCTTAGACCTCCACCATCCCCGCCTCCAATCAGTCGGTCCGAAAAGAGTCGGAACCCACGACAAGAGAGCAATGAGCCTTCCCTGCTCCCATAAACAAGTATGTGCTCAGGATAATAAGTCTGTGACCTGACTAGAATCCAATGCAACGGCCAGTCCTTAACCGACACGGACAGGGAAAATAGTGTAACCAAGCTATGCCCCGTTGGCCGCGGGACACAACCTCTTACACCCACCAATACCCGTACCATATCCCTACCTAGTCTCCATTTCCTTTCACCATTTTATCATGAGAGTGATAATAATAATCACCTATTGTGAGTAACGACAGGTTACTTATGCTACCGATAAACCTAAGCATAGCAGCTACTCGACCTATGCTAGTAGGACTCATAGGTAGGTTTATCTATGCATGTAGTTTCAATATAAATCCTGTAACGTAAATGCACATCACATATATATATATATATATATATATATTCAGTGATTATTCAAAATAAGGGTTATGCACCGGGGCTTGCCTTGGGTAGGTGCAGTGTCAGCTCAGTCAGTCAGTGGTGGCTCTGGGACCTCCTCCTGCACGAGGATCTCCTCCTCGTACTCCTTGATCACCTCCTCGAACTCGTGATCTCCGATGGTCATGATCTCTGCCAACTCGTTCTCTACATGCATGCGATGATGATGCAACACTTAGCATTTCGGCAACAACAACTCTTAAAATAAGAATACACATGGTAAACTACTAAACTAGCTCTAATGACTAAGATACTAAGCTAACTATCATCCACTAAATAGGTATGAAACATTTAAGTATTATCTTAGCAACTAAAATGCATTTCTTCTTTTATTAACGATTTAATGTATATTAAAACAAGGAGCACCTAACTACCATATTTCTCGGTCTATTCTAGGGCCACAAAAATTAAAGTGAGCACAAATTAATACAATGAACCTAATATAAAAATTTCATGGTCAAAGCTATTACCAATTTGCCACAAAAATTCCTACAAATACTAATCTAAATAATACTAAACACTCGCAATTGATTTAATAGGCCTCAGTATCAACTCAGTCATGCATAAGCTAACTATGCCATCAGATAGACAACATTTTTAGCAACTCAACAAAATTTATTTCATAATTTTTGGACACCTATGTGAATTGATATTAATTTTCAAAATTCAGGTCAGAAATTAAAATATAAAGCTATTTCTAATTCTTTAAGAAAAGGAAAAACTAATTCCATCCGCGCGGCCCACCACCACGCCGACGCGGCAGGGCACCGCTCGGCTAGCCATGGCGGCAAGCGATTGGCCGGACATGCGGCTGCGCCTGCGCCCGAGCTACGCGACACACGATCGGACCACGTGCGTGTGCGGCACGGGCATGCATGGCGTGGCCTGTGCGGCCGCAGCGCCACTAAGGCGAGGCGACGGCGTGAGCCTAGCCGAGGCATCCCACGTGCACGTGGGGGCAAGCGAGCAACCGCAACGCAGCGTGGCAGTGAGAAGGCAGTGCAGCAGTGCATGAATCACGATGGTGAGGTAACAACACCGGTGTGGCTCCGTCGTGGCATGGGCGGCCACGCAGCGGGGCGGCGTGGCGGCAGCGTCACGGCGTCACGGCCGATGTCGCAAGCGACAGCAGCAACAGCCCCACACTACCGAGCTAAGGCGGCCAGGACGGGGCAGCCCAGGCCAGCCAAGCGCAGCAGCGCGCGCACGCGACCGAGCTCAGTGATGGCGAGGCTCCGCGATGACGGTGACCGCGCCCACACGTCCAGGCAACCGAAACAAGTGTCGTGCAAGAGTTTTAAAGCATTCAACATGACCAAACGGTTGCTCCTAAACCTAAACCGTCTTCACCATGCTCAAGATGGCACATGACACTACCAAATCGAGCTATAACACTATACCACCCTTTAACCCAATCTCTCACAATAAATTGCTAAACACAGCAATGTCTAGCAGTCGGCAGACTTGAAAATTTCAAAGTTTTTGAGCTAAATTTGATTTCCATTTGTGATTTCTAAGCTAGTGGAAATATTAGCTAGTAATATCATTTTTCGACCATAGGTATTTCATTGTCATCTACAAAGTTTGTACTTCAAACTTTATTTAAGTATCACATACATGTTCTATAGCATTTTTGCTTAATAAAAATTAGTTTTAAACCCTAAGTGATATAACATGACTAACGAATGAACTTTCGTTTCGCATTTTAGTTTACCGTTTCGAATTACAGAAATTGATCTACACACTTTATTACATGCATTAACACGTAAACATGATGCTCATGACATGTTTTAGTAAAAGATTTATGATGTAACACCGAGGGTGTTACAAATCTATCCCCCTTAAACAAAATCTCATCCCGAGATTTCATGTGCCTAGTGTTGGAAAAGGGATAAGAAATAAATTCTGATTTAAACAATTATCTCGGTGAACTAGAAAGAAGGTGGGGATAATGCTCCAAGATATTGCTTTCTTGCTCCCACGTTGCTTCATCCTCCGAGTGATTTTGCCACTGACCTTTATAAAACTTTACCACACTGTTTCTAGTCACTCTTTCTTTTTCGTCCAAGATCTTGACAGGATGCTCAATATACGACAAGTTGGGCTGGAGGGGAAGTCCTTCAATTTCCATAGCTTCATCGGAGACCCGCAAACATTTCTTTAACTGGGAAACATGGAAGATATTATGCACTGCTGACAAAATATCCGGGAGGTGGCTACGATAGACAGCAGAACCACACTAGGTCAAAATCTTGTAAGGTCCAACATAGCGAGGGGCTAGCTTCCCATGGACACCAAATCGATGTACACCTCCCATAGGAGATACCTTGAGATATACATGATCACCAACTTCAAATTGCAAGGGCCTTCTTCGCTTGTCCACATAAGTTTTCTAACGACTTTGAGCTACCTTCAAATGACTCTGAATAATACTGACTTGCTCTCGAGCTTCTTTGATAAAATCAGGCCCAAAATATCCACGATCACCCACCTCAACCCAGTTAAGAGGTGTTCTGCATTTCTTGCCATACAGGGCCTCAAATGGTGCCATACAAATGCTTTTTTGATAGCTATTGTTATAAGAAAACTCAGCTAGAGTCAAGCATTCGTCCCACTTTTCAGAAAAAGAAATGGCACAAGCTTTCAACATATCCTCAAGTACCTGATTTACTCTTTCTGTTTGGCCATCAATTTGTGGATGATAAGCTAAACTTCTGAGGGGACTAGTACCAAGACATTGCTGAAGTTGCTCCTAGAAATGAGAGACAAAGACTGACCCTTAATTAGAGACGATAGTAAGAGGAACTCCATGCAGGGTCACAATCTGGTTAGAATATAACTTGGCATACCTCTTGGCTGAATACCTTGAATCCACCGGAAGGAAATGAGAAGACTTGGTAAGGCGATCCACAATGACCCAAATAGAGTCATACCCCTTTGCCGTGCGGGGCAAACCCACAACAAAGTCTATGAAAATATCTTCCCATTTCCAAACAGGGATAGGCAAGGGCTACAAAAATCTCGGTGTACGCATATGGTCCGCCTTAACCCTTCCACAAGTGTCGCATTCCGTGACATACTTGGTGATATCCTGCTTCATATTTGACCACCAATACAAGTGGTGCAAATCATGGTACATCTTGTTACTTCCTGGATGGATGGACAACTTGGAGTTGTGAGCTTCATCTAAAATTTTTCTCCTAAGCTCATCACTTGAGGGAACAACCAATCTGTTCTTGAACCTCACTATGCCTTGATCATCAATACTAAAATGAGGACCACGCCCTTTGGCAATTAACTTCTTGATATGTGGAAGTTCTGAATCATCTTGCCTTTGCTCTATAATAATTTGCTCTAGTAAATTCGAGACTAGAGCAATATGAGCTAGCACCTCAGCATGGTTGAGAGACAAAGGTGCTTCTTCAACTTGATGTGACTTTTGGCTCAAAGCATCAGCTACCACATTAGCTTTTCTAGGATGGTAATGAACCTCCAAATTATAATCCTTGATTATCTCCAACCATCTTCGTTGCCTCATGTTCAGCTTGGACTGAGTGAAAATATATTTGAAGCTCTTGTGATCTGTATAAATATGCAATTTATTTCCCAACAAATAATGCCTCCAAATTTTTAGAGCGTGCACCACAGCAGCCAGCTCTAAATCATGGGTGGGATAATTCACCTCGTGCTTTTTCAGCTGGCGTGAAGCATAAGCTATCACATGTCCATCCTACATAAGCACGCATCCCAATCTAGTCCTTGAGGCATCACAATACACATCAAATGGCCTATCAATATCAGGTTGGGCAAGAATAGGAGCAGAGGTAAGAAATTTCTTCAGAGCTTGGAAAGCTTCTTCACAAGCCGGACTCCATACAAACTTGACATCTTTCTAGAGCAACTTGGTCATTGGTTGGGCTATTTTGGAGAAGTTAGAAGCGCCGATAAAAACTAGCAAGATCAAGGAACTGACGAATCTAATGCACTGACTTGGGAGATTTCCAATTTAGAACATCTTGCACCTTGTTTGGGTCTACCGAGATACCTTCAGGTGTCAGAACATGTCCCAAAAACTACACTCGATCTAACCAAAACTCACACTTGCTGAATTTGGCATACAACTTGTGTTCCCTTAATCGAGTCAGTACTATCCGAAGGTGCTATGCATGCTCTTCTTGGTTCTTGGAGTATATCAAAATGTCATCAATAAACACCACTACAAACTTATCCAACTCCGGTATAAAGACTAAATTCATAAGATACATAAAGAATGCAGTAGCATTGGTGGGACCAAAGGACATGACTAGGTATTCATACAGCCTATACCTAGTAGAGAAAACTGCCTTTGGTATATCTTGTGGTCGGATCTTGATTTGATGATACCCAGAACAAAGATCAATCTTTGAAAACACCTTGGCACCAGCCAACTGATCGAACAAAGTATCAATACGAGGTAAAGAATACTTGTTCTTAATGGTTACCATATTGAGAGGGTATTAAT
This sequence comes from Miscanthus lutarioriparius, assembly GCA_904845875.1. Taxonomy (NCBI): domain Eukaryota; kingdom Viridiplantae; phylum Streptophyta; class Magnoliopsida; order Poales; family Poaceae; genus Miscanthus; species Miscanthus lutarioriparius. Next base: position 52,463,331 of record CAJGYO010000015.1, read on the forward strand.
CCACACACATCCGCAGAGTACCATCCTTCTTCACAAAAATAGCTAGACAACCCCATGGTGAAGAACTCGGACGGATAAAGCCCTTCTCCAATAATTCCTATAACTGCTTCTTCATTTCTGCTAGTTCTTTAGGAGCCATGCAGTAGGGACACTATGAAATAGGAGCAGTACTAGGTTCTAACTCAATGGAAAACTCCACATCTCTATCCGGTGGCAACCCAGGTAGATCTTCAAGAAAGACATCTAGGAACTCACAGACCACAGGAATAGAGGCAAGATCAGGAGAAGCTTCAACATGAGCAACAACTAGTAAGGCTGGATCTAAGGGCATAAGAAGAGACATCCTATCCTCAGAAGAAGGAAGCCATAACTCAACAACTCTCTGCTTATGGTCCAAGACTACCCCATAAACTCACAACCAGTTCATGCCCAGAATTGCATCTATGCCTTGCCTAGGCAACACCATGAATTGGAGGCGGTAAGTGTGTGTGGCTAGCACTAATCCGACTATGTCCGTCCAAGTGTTAACACACAACTACGCACCTAGAGTACAGATTCTATAGGCAACAGGTATAGCCATAAGAGACATATTGTGCCTCTATGCAAACCCCATGTTCATGAATGAATGTGATGCAACAGAATCAAACAACACATATGCTGGGTGGGAATTAATGGTAAATATACCAGCCATCACAGGTTCATTCTGCAAAATCTCCTCAGCCTCAGTGAAGTTGACTTGTTCAAAGCGGCTTACGGGCACCTTCTTCTCGATAATCATCCTCTTGACCAGACGGGAGTTGGCTGAAGGCTGGGAAGACTGCACAGGCTAGTTCTAAGGACACTCCCGAGCATAGTGGCCTTCCTTACCACACTTGAATGTTTCCCTGCCCCTGATGAGGTGGAACCTGCTGTCCCTGAGGCTGTTGTTGCACCTGCTGAGTAGGTGCATCGTACTAAGTGGGTGGTGCCTAGTAGGTCTACTGAGGCTGACAGAACGACTACCCACCCGAAGACTGATAGGGCACCCGCCTGACAACCTGTACCTTCTAAGCCTCGGGGTGACTAGAAGACCCAGTAATCACCTGCTTGCGCTTCCACTCAGCCTGCGAGTCACGCTAAAGTCCCTCCATGGCAATAGCAGCATTCATCATAACACCAAAAGTCTAGTAGTTCCTTGTGTACAGCTCCTTCTGCAGACTATAAGAGAGGCCATGATAGAAACGATCCCTCCTCTTCTCATCAGTATTGGCATGGGTCCCATCATACTATGCTAGATGGTCGAACTTGTTCACATAATCCATCATAGACATGCTCCCTTGCTTCTAGTCCAGGAACTCCATCAACTTCCTATTCAGCACACCAGCAGGAATGTAGTACTCTCTGAAAGCAGCGGTAAACTCCTGCCAAGTCACATGGTGGTCCACCGGCTGCATGTCATTGAACGTGTCCCACCATGCACTGGCAGAACCCAACAGCTGTTGCGCTGCAAAGCGCACCTTCTGTTCTTCAATTACAGTGAGTAGTAGAAACTTCTGCTCCAGAATTGTCGACAAATGATGCTCGGTAGTCCACCGAGGGGTATCCCACGATGGTAGATTTGTCGGTGGGGGTGCACGTAATCAGGAACCGGATGGCGACACAAGGCACAGAGACAGCGATTTAGACAGGTTTGGGCCATCTGATCGACGTAATACCCTACGTCATGTGTCTTTGGTGTATTGTATTGCGATGTAGTCTGGTGACTAGGGGACCCCTGCCTCTCCTTATATACTCTGGAGGGGTAGGGTTACAAGGAAAGTATCCTATTTGGTACTATACAATATCTTGAAGTGCACGCCGAGCAACGTCGTGCACCGCAAGGCTTCATCCTATGGGCTGGGCCACCTCTGATGGTGCAGCCCATATCTTGCCTTGTGGATACCGGGGGCCATACCCCCATGGCTAGTCCCTGAGCCTGACAGTAGGTGATGTGGTCACGTGGTGCCAGGGTCAGAAAGTAGAAGAAAGACAGAAGACCGGCCGAGCAGTCAACCAGTCCACGGGCGGAGCCCCGAATCGAAAAGCACACATTCACCATAAGGTGAAGTGTGCCCACTTAGTCTCGAGCCTGCTGGAAGATGAAGAATGAATCTTATAGTAGGGTCAAAGAAAAAGAAGTCTGAAAGCTTGCCGACGTCGTCTAACATGCGCGTATCAAGAACCCAGATGTGCTGCCCAAGATCAGCACCCTGATCCAAATAGCATGGAGCACCTTGATAGCACATCGATGAGGCGTAGCAAGATCCGACCATCGAGGGAGTCCCCGGCATAGCTGGCGATGTCCGAGCACTGAGGAGCCCCCGGCGTAGCTGACGATTTCTGAGCACCAAGGAGTCCCCGGTATAGCTGGCGATGTCTGAGCCCCAAGGAGTCCTCGGCGTAGCTGGCAATGTCCAAGTGCCGAGGAGTCCCTAGCATAGCTGGCGATGTCCGATAACCGAGGAGTCCCCGGCGTAGCTGGCGATGTCCGAGCACCGAGGAGTCACCGGTGTAGCTGGCGATATCTGAGCACCGAGGAGTCCCCGGCGTAGCTGACGATGTCCGCAAGGTGAAGTGGGGTGAAGTGTGCCCACTTAGTCCCCGAGCACGAAGAATCCGAGCGCTGAGGAGTAACTGTCGTAGCTGGCGATGAAGCACGAGCGATGAACAGTCTAGTCAACTGGTCGGCGGCGAAGTGAGCATTGAGTAGCAACGACCGGCGAACAGTCCGATCAACTGGTCGGCGATGAAGTCCATGAACCTAGCGGTCTGACCAGTTGATCGATGGAGAAGTCCGAGCACCAGGTGGTCCGATCACCTGGACGATGATCCTACAATACAAATATGTAGAACAGGTAGTACATGATGTAAAAATATATGAACTCCGAAGAAAAATCAGCAATGGCGATGAAATAGCGTATGTAGCTCAGCGATTAGTTGGTGTGAAGATGTATTTATATTTAATATAAACCACCCAACCAGTTAGTGTGTAGTTGAGTCTCCAGCCCTAGCTACCCCGTTAACCATAATGCGGAGCACGGAGCCCGTGTGCGTGTAGGAAGAACAAAGCGTTGCTAAGGAGCCGCTGTCGACCACCCATAACGCAGAGGGCAGACGCTCGTGCACGTGTAGGGAGGAGCCGGAGGCAGGGCCGTCTCTGGGGACATCCGAGCGTCAACATGACTGTTCGGGGTTCGAAAAATCGTTTGGAGAGCAAACATGGAGAAAACAGCTCGGAGAAACATTATGGCGATATACGGAGATTGGAGAATATTTAGAAGAATATTAAAGCGTGACTTAGCTTTAGACAGAAAGTCTGGTCAACGGCGTATGGCGTTATCTGGTCGGCGTTGACGGCGAGCACCCAGTGGGTGGTGAGTTTTTAATCTGGGCTGTTAGTCTTCGCACGATGACTTGAGTTCGGCAGCAAATCTCCGTGTAGACGTCGCATGCAAGATGAAAGTTGATCTCGCCAGGACGTAAGTCTTGAGATCCCATCTGGTTCGCCATGGATCAGCACGCTCGCCCCTACCTGGCGCGCCAACTGTCGACAAAAGATGCTCGGCAATCCACCGAGGGGTATCCCACAATGGTAGATTTGTCGGTGGGGGTGCGCGTAATCAGGAACCGGATGGTGGCACAAGGCATAGAGACAGCGATTTAGACAGGTTCGAGCTGTCTGATCGACATAATACCCTACGTCCTGTGTCTTTGGTGTATTGTATTGCGATGTAGTCTGGCGACTAGGGGACCCCTGCCTCTCCTTATATACTCTGGAGGGGTAGGGTTTTAAGAAAAGTATCCTATTTGGTACTATACAATATCTTGCGGTGCACACCGAGCAGCATCGTGCCCTGCAAGGCTTCATCCTATGGGCTGGGCCACCTCTGATAGTACGGCCCATGTCTTGTCTCCGTTGCCCCTATTCCCGCCATTGCCTCCACAATCACTTGAACTAGCATCTCCAAGGCACAGGCTGACTCATGTCGAGTAGCCAGCATCCCCGGATCATCTCCGCATGGGTCATCAGAGGTGGTGGTGGCGGAGGAGGAGGAGCAAGGAGTGGGGCCTCATGGCTCTCCCCATTGCCATTCTCATTGCCATGACCACTTTCACCTTGGCCTTCGCCAAGACCATGGCCCGCCCTGACACTGGTGCTCCCACGACCAGACCTTAGGTTCATCTGTAAATAGATATGAACCAACCATTAAGATCAATCCTCCAGATTAGGAACCAGAGACTTAGAGAAATGATAAGACTTTTATTAAAGCATTCTTTTAGGTTATCCTATCAATTCACTAATCTATATTATACATGTGGGGGGAAGTTTAGTTTAAGCAAGATTCTCTTTTCATGATGCATGCATTGGCCTACCCGTTCACTCAAGCCGGAATATAGCGGCATTCGCAAATTTTTTTGGCACATCGCACACTCACTTTCCGCTTGTTAAATGATTCTTACGTAGCACAAGTTAGTGTACCTACAAAAACTTGATTAGATAAAACCAGTGCCGCTATCCTAGATAGACCATATTACTAGGGCTTATTCTTATTTACATAATTTTATCTCATCCTACTTTTTGCAAAACTTTTGTTGGCCAAATTTTAGATTTTGAAAAGAGTTATGAAACTCGTAGACTCATTATTGGCACTGATACCACCTATGGTAGAACCGCCCAAAATAGCACGCTTCTAGAGGCACTCGTCTTCCACCAGACACTAAGCGTCCCGAAAGCAAGCTATATCGGACGGTTCCATCAAGCACACCCCAAGGGAGAACTCGAATAATCCATGTTTTTCCTCCAGAATCCAATAATGAGATTGAGTTTACAATACTTAGTCCATTTCATACAACAAGAGTTCTAAGAGATTCATTATTACAATACCAAGTTCAGAGTGTGGAATTTAAACAGCGGAATTACAATAAACATCTAACGATAAGTACAAGGATCCGTATGTGCCCACCAGAAGAATCCTCCACACAACAACTACTCTCGTTGTACCTGCAATAGGGGTAAATAAACCCTGAGTACACAATGTACTTGCAAGACTTACCCGACTAGTGGGAATAATTTCCCGACTCCAAAGGATATGGTAAGTTTTATGGTTTGCTGGGCTTCCTTTTTGCGAAAAGCCTTACTAGTAGTGAATCCTTATGTATGTGTTTTATTAGCAATCATGATTAGTTCATTAGCTAACCATTCTATGTAAGCACATGTTCTAGCTTCAAGCAGAGTTGAGTAATCAGATCTATTTCACCATCTTTCATCTTCTAGTTCTTACTACGGTGCTAGATCATAGACAAGTCATACCATATTATACGATGATTCGTGAATCAATGTAGCCCAGCTAGGTACCCTAAAACACATGCCCTGCTTGTACCCCAGGCACAAGCAGGACCAACCCACCACTCTCCTGTCAAGGGGTCCATGTCCCCATCCAAACTTAGACTCCAAGCCCCCACACCTGAGTCCCAGACTCAGTGTGGTGCTTAGACCTCCACCATCCCTGCCTCCAATCAGTCGGTCTGGAAAGAGCCAGAACCCACGACAAGAGAGCAATGAGCCTTCCTTGCTCCCATAAACAAGTATGTACTCAGGATAAAAAGTCTGTGACCTTACTAGAATCCAATGCAATGGCCGGTCCTTAACCGACACGGACAGGGAAAATAGTGTAACCAAGCTATGCCTCGTTAGCCGCGGGACACAACCTCTTACACCCACCAATACCCGTACCATATCCCTGCCTGGTCTCCATTTCCTTTCACCATTTTATCATGAGAGTGATAATAATAATCACCTATTGTGAGTAACGGCAGGTTACTCACGCTACCGATAAACCTAAGCATAGCAGCTACTCGACCTATGCTAGTAGGACTCATAGGTAGGTTTATCTATGCATGTAGTTTCAATATAAATCCTATAACTTAAATGCACATCACATATATATATTCAGTGATTATTCAAAATAAGGGTTATGCACCGGGGCTTGCCTTGGGCAGGTGCGGTGTCTGCTCAGTCAGTCAGTGGTGGCTCCTGGACCTCCTCCTGAACAAGGATCTCCTCCTCGTACTCCTCGATCACCTCCTTGAACTCGTGATCTCTGATGGTCACGATCTCCACCAACTCGTTCTCCACATGCATGCGATGATGATGCAACACTTAGAATTTTGGCAACAACAACTCTTAAAATAAGAACACACATGGTAAACTACTAAACTAGCTCTAATGACTAAGATACTAAGCTAACTATCATCCGCTAAATTGGTATGAAACATTCAAGTATTATCTTAGCAACTAAAATGCATTTCTTATTTTATTAATGATTTAATGTATATTAAAACAAGGAGCACCTAACTACCTTATTTCTTGGTCTATTCTAGGGCCACAAAAATTATAGTGAGCACATAATAATACAATGAACCTACTGTAAAAAATTTATGCTCAAAGCTGTAACACCTCTGGTGTTACGAGCCGCTTAGCACCTAGATTAAGGCCTAAGAGAATTTATCAAGCCATGTTTCTTGGGTGTTAGAGTTAAAACTCGCATTAAGGTGCTATTGAAAATCCCGATAAGGAAATGGACGGGTAGATTTAATCGTTTGGCATGAAAAATAATTTTTATAAACAAAAATAAAATATAACTTGCAATTGGTACTTAAATGAAATTTGAAGTGCAAGTTTAGTAGATAAAAATGCAACCGTTGATTTGGCGAATAGATGTTGTTCCATGGTATTTCTGATGGCTCAAAAATCGAATTGGAAATTAAAATTTGCCCATTTTGTTGAATCGGCAAAAAAAATTTGAAGTTGTGTTAAAGGTACACTTTTGGCGATTTTTAAAAAATGTAAAATAGTTAAATAACACCCTGATGTTTTGGTTCTATTGTTTGGTATAAAGTGTGTGCTATGTCATGAAATGGTTGTTGGTGAAGTTTGGTAAAATTTTGACCATTTAAAAATTCAACCAAAAGTGCTTAGGAATGTTTGTTCTAATTGAAACCTTGAATTCCTTTAAGTATGAAATGATAGTAGACAATGCCATTTTGGCATTCGATTTCCAACAAAAATGGTTAAGCACTACATCTATGTTTCCGCACTATTGGTTGCAGTGAGGTGTATACTAGGACGTGGTGCAGGTCGTGGTTACGTGAGAGTTACATTGCTCACGCAACAATTGATCAAACTTCGCTAGAACGCATTGAACCATGTCATTGACGCTCTGTTCGTGAACCGGCACCTATAGCGAGCGATCTCAGCCACTCACCTCAACTACCTCGCCCCGCTCGCTCTTGGCCGTTCATTCCACCTACCCGAGCAACTGTGGCCGCATACTGCGTTGCCCCTGCCAGCCACGCTGTCCTAGGCCGCCCTGCCCCTGGCACAAGTTTCCTCACTTTTCCTCTTGCGCCCGTTCGGTCTGTGTCTGCTTGCCTCTGTCTCTGCTAGCTCTGCCGAGCTGAGCACCCGCCATGGCTGTGCCCGCCCATCGCCGACCCTCCCTCACGAGCACGCATGAACCCCCACGTCCCCGCAGTGCTGCCCCTCCGAGTGCCTCCTCCGCCGACAGCGCCGCTGCCATGCTGGTGCGTCGCCGTCGCCGCGCCGCACCTCCCGTCTGGTCGCGCTCGCGACAGCTGCTTTGGGTGACCTCCAGTGTGGGCTCAACGAGGCCAGCCGGTTCATCCGCGCCCCTTGCCCCGGTACACCCGCACCACCGCCACCACACACTGGCACGGCCGCGCTCTTGTAGCCTCCACACGTCTGTAGCCCAATGGCACCCGCGCGTGGCTCCATCCTTGCTCCTCCGCCGCTGCGCCGCCACCGCGTCCAGGAGCGCCGTCGCCGTGGCCCCGCTGCCGCCATTGCGCCCCAGCCGACCGAGCCTCCTCTGCTTTGTCGACGCCGTGACCTCACCACCCCATCATGGTAGCCCACGTCGTCAGGAGCCACCGTGGCCCCTACTCGGGCCATCGCCGCGCTACACGCACGCGGCCAGGCCGCTGCGCCCTGCCCCGATGAGCAACGCCTAGCCGGGTGTCGCCATGTCATCGCCAAAGGCCGAGGAGCTCAGCACTTCGCCACCGCCGCACCCAACCCCCCCCGCCATCGTCGCGCGCGAAAGTCACCCTACTATGGCCACGCGTAGCCACCGTGCCGTGCCCCGTCTCTGTCCAGGCCGTCGGTGCCCGCGAGCACGGCAAACTCCGCTGCTACTCCTGTGCCGCCTGGCCGCCGCCCCTCCGGTTGGAATCGGCCAGAGCCACTCCTCCTCTGCTCCTCTGCTACGCCATAGGATTGAGCCAAGGTGAGAAAATTGGAATAGAGAATTTTTTAGGGTTCCTAACGCAAAAACTGTGACTCATATGAACAGTAGCATACTAAATAGATAGAAGCATAGGGACATTTTTGCAAAACTGAGATCGCGCCTGGGCTCATCCGCGTTGGGCCATTTCTAGCCTAGCCGTGACTGACCGCGGCCCATGTCCACGCACGCTCGCGTGCTGGACCGGCCTGTTGCCGCCATGCCTAGGCCGCTCACGCCGCGCGCGCGCCCCAACCCCGCCTGGGCCACCCGCGTCCGTTACCGCTGCCGCTGGGCCACGCCTGGCCAGCAGGCCGCGCGCGCGTCTGTGGGCCGAGCCAAGCCGCTCAGGCCCTTTTTTGTGTTGTTTTCTTTGTTTTGTTAATTCAATGCTCTTCAAAAATTGAAAATAAATCATAGAAAAATCACAAAAATGTCAAACCAATTTTGTTAGTCTCCTAAAATCATGATCTATCTGATAGTGTATTTTGTTCGCATAGGTTTTGTGGGTTTTTAGGGTTGCTCTAATTATTTTAACATGCTTAATATTGTTAAGACATAAACTTGTAGGAATTTCCGTGATAAATCGGTGATAGTGTTAGATCTAAAATTTTTACAGTAGGTTAGAAGTGTTATCGGGTGTTCTCTGAAATTTTTGTAGCCCAATAATAATTAGTTTACTAGAGTAGTTAATGTGCCCTAGTTTCGAGTATATTAAATCATTAATAAATCAAAAAGAGACTTGATTTGGTAAGAATTAGTACTTGTTGATGAAAATGATGCTTGTTTAGTGAGGTCAATACTTAGATAATATATTAGTCATAGGAGTTAGCTTGTTAGCTTGGTTTATGCACTCGTATTTTACGAATTGTTGTTGCCTTTTGATTGATTGCGCCATCTCTGCATTTGCATCAATACATATCATAATAGGAACGATGGTGGAACGATCGTTTCAAACGAGAGTAGCTAAAAAGATGGTGCCAGGGATCAGGACACAAAGATGGAATACTAACTTTTGGTTATATTTTACCCAGGCAATCCCCGGTGCATAACCCATATTATTCTGCACTTTAATTTATGCTTGTGCATTAAGTTTTAAGGAGTTGAATGAAACCCACTTACATATATATATCTTTATCCTATGAGTCTTACTAGTATGACAGGATCGTGTAGATTACTATGCTACAGGACTCCGATAGAAGTCGAGTGATTGCCTATCACTCGCGAGAGATAGAAAATATATTATTGTTGTTACTATATTATTATCACTTGGAATATATATATGAATGATAAATGGAGACCGGACAGTTATATGGTTTGGGTATTAGTGGGTGTAAGAGGCTGTGCCCTACGTCCAACGGGGCATAGCTTCGTTACACTGTTTCCCTATCTATGTCGGTTAAGGACCGGCCATTACATAGGATTCTAGGCAGGTCACAGACTTATTATCCTGAACACATACTTGTGTATGGGCACGGGAAGACTTGTTACTCTCTTGTCATGTGTTTTGGCTCTTTTTGGACCGACTTTCAAGGTGGAGGTCCAAGCACCGCACTGAGTCTGGGACTCAGGGGCGGGGGCTTGGAGTCCAAGTTTAGACGGGGACCTAGACCCCTTGATAGGAGGGTAGTGGGTTGGTCCTGCTTGTGCCTAGGGTATAAGCGGGGCGTGTGTTTTGGGGTACCCAGCTGGGCACATTGATTCATGAATCGCCGGTGATCCGATATGACTTGTCTACAATCTAGCACCGTAGTAAGAACTGGAAGATGAAAGATGGTAAAATGATTCTGATTGCTTACCACCTGCTTGAAAGTAGCATAGGTGCTTACATAGAATGGTTAGCTAATGAACTAATGATGACTGCTAATAAAATTGAATATAAGCACGCACACTTAGTAATGCTTCCTACAGATGCAATAAACCCATAAGCCAGATAGCCTTCCATACCCTTGGAGTCTTTTCTTTCCTCCTGCCGGGTAAGTCTTACTGAGTACAATTGAGTACTCAGGGTTTGATTTCCCCCTGCAGCAGGTGACAAGCGGATGCTAGAGCTGACTCTTGTGTGTGGATCCCTCCTGGTGGGCTCAGAGAGGATTCCTTTGTGCTGAGATCATAGTTTTTATTTATAACTCTCACTAAATATTTTTATAAATGGAAGTTTTATAATCTGTTGTCATAGTTTATATATCAATACTTCATCATGTCAGGAATAGATAATTATTTCTGCTGTAACTGTGATCATCTATTTATATTCCACTGTTAAATTAAATTGTTCATAACTCTGATAACATGATTACATTCCGCTATTATAACAATAAATATTATACTCTGATGTTGCATGAAAAGTGATGTAAGAAATGGCTAATAATGATATAAGTTTTATTCTCTCATTTGTGATCTTGATGGAAAAATATGGATGTTCGGGTTCTCCTTGTGGTATGCTTGATGAAACTGCATAATTTGGTGTCCTCTCTTGAGTACTTAGTGTCTAATGGAAGACAAGTACTCTTGGGAGGCATTAGATTAGGCGGTTCTGCCACAAAAGCAATTACTAATTTACCACAAAAATTCCTACAAATACTAATCTAAATAAAACTAAACACTCGCAATTGATTTAATAGGCCTTAGTATCAACTCAGTCATGCATAAGCTAACTATGCCATCAGATAGACAACATTTTTAGGAACCCAACAAAATTTATTTTACAATTTTTGGACTCCTATGCAAATTGATATTAATTTTCAAAATTCAGCTTAGAAATGAAAATATAAAGCTATTTCTAATTCCTTAAGAAAAGGATAAATGAATTCCACCCGCGCGGCCCACCACCACGCGGACACGGCCCACACGCGCGGCCCACGCACACAAGTCGGCCCACGGTAGAAGGAAGCCCGCTCACACGACACTTTTGTAAAAGTGCCCATGCTCTTCCTAGTATTAACGCCACTCTTATGCACACTATTCCTACAGTCGGGTCCTTTGCCAAAAGACCCTCGCCCCCAATCATCTTTACATCCAGCTGGTCCCCAACACCCTGCGCTCTCACCGGCGTGGCGTCGGCTGGCACGGGACCGCCACACCGGGCAATCGTGGGCCCCTCCGACTCACCTAGGAGGCCGACCCCCACCTATAGGATGACGCACAACTTCGGGCAGCGGTTGGACGAGTCGGGACGCAGTAGAATGGCCTCTCCACGACGATGAGCACCCTGCGGCGGCGATAGCCAAGTTTCGATGAGCTACAGCCTTACGGAAATGGTAGAGACAGCAGGTGAGTACCAGTGACTCACCACAAGCCTGCCCATGGAGATGGTTCAGCTAGAGATGCCCTGAGCAATGCTGGCCACGTGTGACAGTGCCTTCCGGTGGCGCTCCACGGTGGCACGGACGTGTCAGCGGCAAAGTGAGGGCGGTAGTGGTTGGATGGAAGCGCGCAGGGCAAGGAGGGAAGCAGTGCAAGTGCAGTGACGCAAGCAATTGGGCGTGGATGGAGGAATTGAGGCATGCCCTCGGTCATGGCCAGGATATGGCCTTAACGGCATGCTGGAGGGAAAACGCTAGATTGGCGCCTGGCCGGGCCGCCATTATGGCTGTGCGGGTTCGGTTGGCGATAAGATGGGAGGGCAAAAGTGGGGGCGCTAGTAATTGCTGAATGGTGACCGCCTACTGGCTCACATGTGAGCGCGACATGGTGGCGAGAATAGAGGAAGAGGAAGAGAGATGGTGCGGCAGGGCACCGCTCGGCTAGCCTTGGCGGCAAGCGGTCGGCTGGACATGCGGCTGCGCCTGCGCCCGAGCTACGCGACACACGATCGGACCACGTGCGTGTGCGGGATGGACAGGCATGGCGTGGCCTGCGCGGCCGGGGCATCCCACGTGCACGCGGGGGCAAGCGAGCGACTGCAACGCAGCATGACAGTGAGAAGGCAGTGCAGCAGTGCACGAATCATGATGACGAGGTAACAACATGAGCGGCCACGAGGCAACGCAGCACGGGCGGCCACGCAGCGAGCACGGTGGGGCAGCGCGGTGAGCAGGCAGCGTCACGCCCGACATCGAAAGTGACAGCACAATAGCCCCACACTACCGAGCTAAGGCGGCCAGGACGAGGCAGCCGAGGATAGCCAAGCGCTGCAGCGCACGCGCACAGCCGAGCTCAACAACGCCGAGGCTCCACGCCACGGTGACCGCGCCCACACGTCCAGGCAACCGAAACAAGTGTCGTGCATGAATTTTAAAGCGTTCAAAACGACCAAATGGTTGCTCCTAAACCTAAACCGTCTTCACCATGCTCAAGATGGCACGTGACACTACCAAATTGAGCTATAACACTATACCACCCTTTAACCCAATCTCTCACAATAAATTGCTAAACATAGCAATGTCTAGCAGTCGGCAGACTTGAAAATTTCAAAGTTTTTGAGCTAAATTTGATTTCCATTTGCGATTTCTAAGCTAGTGGAAATATTAGCTAGTAATATCATTTTTCGACCGCAGGTATTTCATTGTCATCTACAAAGTTTGTACTTCAAACTTTATTTAAATATCACATACATGTTCTATAGCATTTTTGCTTAATAAAAATTGGTTTTAAACCCTAAGTGATATAACATGACTAACGAATCAACTTTCGTTTCGCATTTTAGTTGATCATTTCGAGTTACAGAAATTGATCTACACACTTTATTAAATGCAATAACACGTAAACATGATGCTCATGACATATTTTAGTAAAAGATTTATGATGTAACACCGAGGGATGTTACAGTAAATATGCTTGGGCAAGCAAATTAAATTCAATTAAATTTCAGTTCATATCTTTGTGAAAGGGTTGTCATCAATTACCAAAAAGGGGGAGATTGAAAGCTCTAGTTTGTTTTTGGTGAATTAATGAAACCCTAAGTGCTAACCTAGTTTATTAAAGTGATCATGAGATAGGTAGCACTATTCTAAGTGATGGAGCAATGGTGAAGATCATGATGATCGTGTGGTGACCATGATGATCAAGTGCTTGGACTTGGAAAAGAAGAAAGAGAAAAACAAAAATCTCAAGGCAAAGGTGAAACTTAATAGGAGCTTTTTGGTTTAGTGATCGAGACACTTAGCGAGTGTGATCACATTTAGGATGGATGGTCGTACTATTAAGAGGGGAGCTCTTATCGGACAACTCGATCATCTAATGCCACTAGGTGTTGGAAAACATACATATGCATTTTAGGCCTAGTGCACATTCAGTGAGAAAGTGATTAACCTTTGAAAAATGATTGTGAAAATGCTAACACCCTACACGTGATGGTGAAACACTTGGAGTGTTAGCACATTTGCAAAGGTGGTGAGAAAGGTGAAGAAAAGGAGGCGAAACTTGCCTTGGGGGCTGCCATGGGAGCACCGCCACCCCTTGTCCGGTGCATCGCCACCCCTGTGGCGATGACCGGCTGGGAGGCTGAGAGCAGCGAGTTGCCTTGGAGGCATCGCCACTATGTGTCCAATGGCACGGCCACCCCTAGGGCGAAGTGAAGCGGGCACCGGTGCGTCCGGTGTACACCGCCGCCATGAGGGCGATGCACCGCCCGGTCACCGCCGCAAGGAGGGCGGTGCCACCGCCATTTTCTTTCAGAGACTGGTTAATGGGGTTGGTCACTGTCGTGGGCACCGCCGCCCAAAGGGCGGTGCACCGCCATAAAAATCCAGAGAAGGGGGTATTCGGGCAGATGGTCGGGTGGTCACCGACACCCTGTCCGGTGCCCCAATGGCTAGTTTTTTGGCCATTGGAAAGTGACCGTTGGGAGGGGCACCGCCGTGTCCGGTGACCTCGCAGAAAGCTGCTCCAAAGGGGTAACGGCTCTATTTGCTTGTGGACTTATAAATAGAGCTAGTGGCCAGCCTTGACCATTCTTTTTGCACTTCTAACAGCTACATACACCCTTTAAGAGCTGAGCACACCACTTCACTCACTTGCACACTTGATTTCATCATCTTGAGTGAGATTGGAGAGCCTCTGGTGCATTGCTTAGTGTTCTAGCATCTTGTGGCACTAGTTGGGCGATTTGGGCTGGTGGAGTTCTTGTTACTCTTAGTGTTTTCCGACACCTAGACGGCCCAATGATTGGTGGATCGTCGAGCAAAGGAAGGTGATTGTCTCCGTCTCTGATCATTGTGATTGTGAGGGGTTCTTGTGCCTTTTCCATGGGAGATCACGAAAGGCAACTCTAGTGAATTGCGCGTGACTTGTGTGATCCTCATTTTGTGTTGGTTGTGCGGCACCCTATTGAGGGTTTGGCGTGTGATGCCAATTAGCGCGTGAACCTCCGAGTGAGTGAATCGCCACAACGAGGACTAGCTTGCCGGCAAGCAAGTGAACCTCGATAAAAAAAATATCATTGTGTCATCATTTGATTCCGAGGTGATTGGTCTTCATTGGTATTTATTCTTGTGATTGATTGGCTCCTTTGGTGATTGGCTCATTTCTCTACACGGCGGTATAACACTCCATCCTTCCCGCGTATTTACATTTCTTAGTGTAGCTTGGCCCTTTAGTGTAGCTAGTTTTGAGGGCAAGCAAGAGTCGTGTCTAGTGGTTAGTGAGGCTCTTTATTTAGTCTTTGAGAGCTCACTAATTCAGTATAGTGACATAGCCTTTGAGTGCTTATAGACAATAGCAATTAGAATTGTGATAGTTGGCTTGCATTCTTAGTAGGCTAGCGCAACATTTGTTTCACCTCATATTTGTCTAACCACTTTGCGTAGTGTTGTTGTAGAAATTTTTATAGGCTATTCACCCCCTCTAGTTATTAAGACCTTTCAATTATCCAAAACCAAACGAGGGCTTTCAGAATGCAACATACGTCTGAAAGTAGATGAAACATTTAGAACACACATTTGCAACATGTGTGTGAAACACACGAAACATCTAGATTTTTAATTTGCAACATGAAACCACTTGCTGCAACGTAAGACTGAAATAGCTGAAATATTTTGGAACATATTGTTGCAACATATGTGTAAAACATATGCAACATGTAGAAAAAAAAAGATTGCAACAGACGTCTAGAAACAGATGAAACATTTAGAACAAACGCTTGCAACATGTCTCTGAAATACTTGCAACATACCCGATCTACTTGTGCAACATCAAGATGAAACAATTGCAACATATACATCTGAAATGACTGAAACACTTGAAACATACATATACAACATAGGGGAGGCAAGGCCAAGCCAGTCGATTCTGGCCATTAGGGTGGGAGTCGGCGGCGACCGAGCACCACCAACACCGGCCACATTCGTGGGTGCCCTTGACTCGACCGGGGAAGAGCTGAGGTGCCACAGCACGTGTGCCCCAGCGGCCATGACGGGGTCAGCGGTGCTCCCAACGGTGATGGGCGATGGACGAACGACGAGGGAGCAAGTGACGCAGGTGACTACATCACGCAGGTGAACGGCGCAGGGAGCGAGCATAATAATAAAAGCTCCTGCTACTCCTCCGGGTAGAGGTAGTGGAGTCAGCGATATAGATAGTCGGGCGGGGCCCTACATAGCTGCACTAAGCCACTAACCATGGTCTAGAGAGAGATCTGGCTAATTAAAGATGGCTTTGAAGCAAAGCAAAAGCCAAGGAAGCCACGCACCCAACCAACCTTTCCCTCTCCTATACTGACTGCAAGAGTACACAAGCTGCAATGATTTCTTCGATTGAGTGCCCCGGCCGCCGCCCCACCCCAAACATGGCCCGGAATGGACTCCATCGACCCATCGCGTCTCTCTCGGCTGCATGCCTTGGCTTGTCTCCTTTTGACCTACTACTGTCCTACTCCTCCTAGTATAATATAATACTCTCTATGCTTGGTGCTTGCCTTTCGCGATCCGTGACAAGCCGCCCTGCATATATATATATATATATATATATATATATATATATATATATATATATATATATATATATATATATATATATATATATATATATATATATATATATACTAGTGTCTGTTTAGTTTCTAAAATTTTGTAAAATTTTTCAAGATTTCCGGTCACATCGAATCTTTGGACGCATGCATGAAGCATTAAATATAAATAAAAAATAAAACTAATTACACAATTTAGACAAAATTCACGAGACGAATCTTTTAAGCCTAATTAGGCTATGATTGGACACTAATTGTCAAATAACAACGAAAGTATTACAGTACTATTTTCCAAAAAAAATTCGCCAACTAAACAAGACCCTAGTATAAAAGCATGCATTCCATTCCAACGGCAGATGAGAATGAGACGAGATGATGAGTCGGCCCACCCCCACTTTGAGATTGTGTGGTGCCTTCACCTAGTTAGTGTTCCCACGTCTTTTAGCCAAGCAGCTTAGCTTTTTTCGGACAAGCTTCCATCGTCTTTATCACAGCCTCAATGCAAGGACGACAAGCAAAGCTAGCCTCACAGTATGAATTCTTTTTTTTTCTTTTTAAGAAAAATTACTCAGCTTGCCTGCACATTCCAAGCTCGATCGAGTCAGTCATGATGGCACGCACAAGCAAGCACGAGCTCCGACTCCAATCTCAACTTTGATACGGAACGAACGGGACACCACCCCACCCCGCGCGAAAAACCACAGCAGTCAGCAGAGCGGGACGGAGGGATGGATCCGCTGCTCGCGACAACCAAACACCGAATCCCGACCTCAACAAGCTGTACCAAACAAAGTTCCTGATACGGCACCATGCGTGCGACCACCCACTAAACACGCAGCGTTGCAGGCAGTGTACTACTCTCCTCCCAAGATACTCCCTCGGTCCAGAAAACGATGCAATCGTGGGATCGGTATCGATACCAAAGTTTACAGTAAAGAGTAATAATATTTATATCTTCAAACATATTTATTATGATAATATATTATATGACTAATCCAATGATACTAGTTTTGTATCAGAAACGTTTGTATTTTTTTTATATAAATTTGGTCAAAAGTTCAAAGCGATGGACTTCTCGTAAAACGAGAGTTGCATCGAGGGAGTATACTACTAGTACTACTGTAGCTCATTTAGTCCGCTAAGATCCTGCGAAAAGTATAATGTTTAACCTGTCACTAGTTAGTACTAGTAAGGCTGCTACTCTTGTCTCTGCATGGGCGTATGACGGCTTGCTATCTCTCCTACTCCTACGTAGGAGTACTCTGTTTATTCATTTTGTTTAGCAAGAAGTTTTTACTGGGGGTGGTTGCACCGGGATCGGTCAATTATCGATGTGTAGGAGTATTATTCATTCATACTAGGACAGACAGGTGGCGCAGGCGCAGGCGCAGCTGCATCCGCCACCTGAATAAGAGCGCTTGTTTGATCCCTCCGCTAGTCCTTGAGCTTTTCGTGAAACAACTTTGATTAAATATATATTAAAAATATTAATATTTATGGTACATAATTAATGTTATTGAAAAGATCTTAGAATCTAGTTTTTTTAATAAATTTATTTGGATATACAAATGTTGCACGTATTTTCTAGAAAGCAAGTTAAACTTGTGGCACGTACGTCAACGACGACAACTATTTATGGACGGAAACGCAAATTTTTAGTCCGATGGTGGGATCTAGATGAACCGATTAAAAGGTAGCGCTAACATTCACTAGCAGTCGATAGAAACGTGCTAACCAGAGCTAAAAGCGATCATAACAGGCAAAAGGCTCTTTTTGTCCTCCACCTCTCTCCTCTCCCTCGCAGTGGAGGAGGATGAGGCTTCTTGTCGATCCGCGCCAGCCGAAGTCGTTCCACCAGCCTGGCGTCGATGCGCCGCCGTGCCCGGGGCTCCAAGTAGTAACTCGGAACCAAATAAAGTTGGGGGAGTAGACGCTTCCGTTGCAGCCTCGTCCTACGCTCCGCGACAGCCACGTCACCGAGGAGCGCATCCTCCTTTGATCCAGCCACCTGGCCTTATGGTTGTCGCCACCTGGGCTTATGGTCGCCGAGTGCCTCACCTCGACGCCCATTGCCTTCGCCCCTGCTCTCTGTCGTGACCGTGGCATTGCCTCCAACGCCGGCAGCGACGAAGTGGAGGCGCCAGTGGCCGACGAACCTGTCATTTCTGCCATGGACTCGCCTTGGAGGCTCTGGTTACCTCTAGAAAGGGAGATGTTGTGGGAGAGGGTGAAGGGAAAGAAAAAATTAAGGGGTATTCTAATACATCTGTAGATAGATATGGAGTTTATTAGCTATATGGATCAAAACAGACATGAACTATCAACTAGGTAACTAGTTTAAATCGAAGGCAGTCATAACCCTGTCCCTCTATCATTAGCCCACTAAAATCTTGCTAAAAGTAATGTTTTAACTTCTCGGTAGTTAGTAGTAAGATACTGCTACTACTGTGTTCCACAAGTCAAGACTGTGTCTTGCACTCTGCAAGGGGTGTGCGTGTGACTGACGAGGGCTTGTTTGTGCTGTTTAGAGCAAGTATAATAGCAGCGTGTAAAGCAGGCTAAATGATGAGGTGGAAGAGAGAGGAGAGAAGAGAAGAGAAGCGGGTTGTAAGCTTATACAGTCGCACTGCACCACAACACCAAGATTATCGATGGATGGTCTGACGCTAAAAGCGGCTACAACGACAAATAATCTGACGCTAAAAAGTTAAAGCGACAGACTTGTTTAAGTCATGTCGCTAAAAATCTTTAGCGTCAGATAGCACTTTTACCAACAGACAGTCTGCTGCCCTGAATATTTATAATGACAGATAGTCCATTGCTAGTTTTTAGCGACAGATGCTCTGTTACCAAACATATATCGACAGACCATCTAATAGCCCATGTATTTATAGCGACAGATGGCTCAACAGGACGCTATAAATATACAAAAAAATAATAAATACAATTAGAAAAAACATTTAGCACATATCAAACCCACATTCAAGCTTAATGTCCATCACATAAAGATATAGAAACACATACAACACATCATAGAGGTCAATACTTATATAACATATAACTTGTCTTGCACACCATTTGAACCATCCAACAAAGTCAGGCACCAAAAGATTACATGAATGCACTCACAGTAAACAATACTAGTATTTTGTGTTAAACATACTAAGGTTTGTGCACGCAATCATTTTTAGGAACTCAAAAACCAAAAGCAATGGCTTGCCAACACTCCATCAGGTTATGTGTGGAGAACCATTTTTCAGAAACTCTTGTGCCCAACACTTCCTGAAAAATATAATAACCATGTAATTAGGCAAGTGGAAACCAAAAGCAATGGCTTACAAACAATTTACAGAATGTACGATTCTTTGTCCAAAGGTAATTCAATTTAGCATCCCACAAGCAAAATAAAGTACAGATACTAGGAGCTGAAATGACACTATATATCAAAGCCGACAATCCCACAAGCAAAATTTTAATGGTCTTAGTGGCTGATGCCACCTTCCGTTGCCATAGATATTTGCATGCATCTGTAATCTTGTTCTTGCTAAAATTTTAAAGAAACAAAGCTACCACGCATACAGTGTTACAACCCATTTATTAAAGATAGCAGCACCAACTATCACTTCATATGAGATTCTAGAGTGAATATAAAATTTGAGATGCAGATCCACAGTCGGCAGGAGACTTTTTCACAGAGCCACTAATATTTCACAGTGAAGCTTCATATATGCTCTAAAATAAAAGTCAGGGACTGTCATAAACTAACAACCTAGAGCTGTTATGAGGAAAGCTTAAATTTTTCTCCAAACCATCTCATGAAAAAACAAGCTTAATTTTTTAACTAGCAAAAAAGACAGGCATCCAACGTTGGAACAACAGGCCATATTGCAGAGCTCGGGCTTGCAGAGAAGAGGAAGAAATAAGATCCTTGCCTTATGAGTTCCGGCTTGACAATGGTGGCCTCATCCTTCATCTCACTCAGCTCCTACATCAAAAATGAGAACTCAACTTGATACAAGTAAACCAATTACCAACACTTGATACAATACACAGGAGATGATTGGGGAAAGACACTTAACATGGTACAATACACAGGAGAGCAATGCACACGATGACTGAATGGCTAGCTATATTGAGTTACTACCATCACAGTAAAAGGGAAAAATCCATGCTGATTCATTGAAGCCACAGATGACCATATGTAAACTGAAGTTCAGAACTAACTGTTACTTGCACTTGAGAAAAACAAAGAAAAGGCATGGTAGGCATGCGCTTGAGAAAAACAAAGAAAAACAAAAGGTTCACTTGCACACTTAATGTATTTTTTACTACAGTAAGTGTGCAGGTTACTTACTGCCGGTTACTTGAGAAAAAAACAAAAGGTTCGCTTATTGCAGGTTACTTGCACACTTACTGAATTTTTTATAAGAGTCTGCACTTGAGAACTGTAATTTCCTACTAAGGCCTGGTTTAGTTCCCAAAAATTTTCACCCCAAATTATCACATCGAATCTTGCGGTACATGCATGGAGTATTAAATATAGACGAAAAAAAACTAATTGTACAGTTTGGTTGGAAATCGCGAGACAAATGTTTTAAGACTAATTAGTCCATGATTAGCCATAAGTGCTACAGTACTAACATGCGCTAATGATGGATTAATTAGGCTTAATAAATTTGTCTCGCAGTTTTTAGGCGAGCTATATAATTAGTTTTTTTATTAGTATTCGAAAACCCCTTCTAAAACATCCGATGTGACATTTAAAATTTTTTATTTCACGAACTAAACACACAGCCTAAGTACAAAAGGCTAGGTAGGCATGCATGGTGACAGACTACGTATGATTCATTGCCTCCAACATGTACGGTATGCAACTCCTTGTGTGACAGGCTTTTAGTATCTACTAATCCTATCAAGCTGATAGCTAGGAGATATAGCTAGCTCCTGCAGAGTTTGGTCATAGGCTCAGCTAGGCCTTCAGTTTGGTCGCAGGCAAGCAGGGGCCGGAGCCCAGTATGGCCTCCACTGAGCTCCGCCCCTGTTTCCAACCACTTAGGCTATCTCCAACAGTTAAAACGCAAATAGGAGATCTATTTCTTCATTTGGGTCACGCAACACGGAAGGGTCACGCACCCAGACACTCCCGTCTCCAACAGCCAACGCATCAACGCCCAGCCAGACTCGCGGCGCGCGTCCTCACCCTGCGGCGCTTGCGGAGGCGGTGGCCGCTGCCGGCGCCGTGCATCCTCCACTGCCACCACCGACTCCACCACGCACCGACTTTTAGACTTTGCCGGGAGTCCAACTAAACAAGGCGCCCGTCCGCACGTTCCGGTGGCGCCCAGTATCCCCACTACCGCAAGGTCCTATTCCGCGGCGGGGCGAGGCCGCCTGGCGCGGTCCGTGGCGCCCCACTCCGCTGATAGCTCCGGCGCGGATCCGGAGAACCTATAGCTAGCCCCCGCAGAGTGGCACTTCGTTTGTCACCTCATCTGCTCCACCCGGCCTGGGCCTTCACTCACTACCGACCGCAAGAGTTTTGGTCGTGGGGCAGAGACAACGCATTTTAGGGCCGGAGCCTTCGCACCAAAATAGGTGTTCTATTTGCATCCACTGAGCTCCAAAAACACACTATGTTTCCAACCGCTTTCACGCTTTGGCTATTCCGTTGGAGACAGCCTTAGGAGAAAAAACCTGGCGGTAATTTTCATTTCTCCTACTGCAGGTTTCTTATTTCAGCTATAGGTCATAGTTGTATCTATTCCATTATCTCTGACAGAATGTAGTAATTGCTTTCCAAATATCGCTTGACTGATAGCTGCAGCAGCTACTACAAATCAACTTATATCTTAGTTACTAATGCACATATGAAGTAAAAATTTCAGAGGCAGTGATATTGTTTGGAGGCCCAACACTAAAGACAGTAGTTTAGCAAAAGAAATTTGAGATATCTAAGAAGTCAATTGAGCTTACCTTCACTGTTATTGGCTGACTACTTCCCATTCAAACAGGGTCTTGACTCCTAAAGACAGTGGTTCACTAGGAGTTTGGAGCATCCCCTGGGGCTTTATGATGTCCCTCATCAGTATTAAGAGCTTGTGATCTAAATAAAATATTATAAAAAATCTTGGAACAGGAGGTAATGAATGTTATAAGAGATATTATTATTCTAAATCATGACTTGCTAAAAATACAGATTAGTATAATTCAGATCAAGACTTGCTAAAAATTCATATTGCAGCCTAATATATGAGATAGTATATATATAAGTCAGATCCAAACATGCTGAAAATTCAGACCGCAACTTAAACAATAAGAAAGTACTTGCTGTTAATTTAGCATAAAATAGAAAATCATAGAGACAACGTCAATTTGTTAACTAGCAGAACAAGCAATGTCAACTAGCAGAACAATTACACTTATTACTCATGCTGGATATACTCATGTTTTGGACCTCTATCAATCATGTTTCTTCCAAGACTTAAAACTATACTTATCGAACTGGTATATTTGTTCTTCCAGAATCCTAGTACACTAGAATTTGTCATGCCAAGGTACAAAGTTGAAAGAAATTTAGGTATCTGGATATAAGGGTATTCCATAGTGAAAAGTTTTCAAAAAAAAGTGAAAAGTTGATAATGACTTTGAAACAAAATGGCATGTTTTAAGAGCACAACCGCAGTTAGTCATTTACTATTATTAAATGGATTGTTTGTGAATAGCACATACACATACAATGACTATAATGTATTGCTCATTTAAAATCAAAGTTTGACTAATGAAGTGCAACCTTCTGAAAAGAATGACTCAAAACAGTTACACTTCATTAACACTCAAACAATTAAATGGTACAAATATATCATGAGAGGCCCTTTAAAAAAAAGAGATGCAAGTCTACTCGTTTCATGGAATACTATATATCTGTCTGTAAAATTGTCATCTTACAGATATGACTACTGTTCACAAAACTTTTTGTTCTACTTAATATTGTAATCAATTTAGGAAACAAGAGAGACCAATTCAGAAATCTTAGATTGGAGGGAAAAAATAACAATAAGAATTACTACATATGGTGCCAGACAAGCAGGTAACTAGTTTTTAATGGCAAAATTATTTTTGTCAGCAAACTAGTGCTCTCTTCGGTGATGTTTACTAAGAAAACTAATTCATATCTAAGATCAGTATTTTTTGACCTGCATTTAGTTCAAAATCATGTTCTACAAATGATGAAAAAAAAGGTAGTAGTAGTACACTTACAAATCAAAGATTAATTTATCTAGCAGTTCACTAAACATTTATCGATACGATATCAAGTCCAAACTTAGCAGCCAGCCATAAACACACACGAGATGACGAGATCAAACCATAATTGCATCTACACAAGCAGATAAATTACACAAGGGGAGATGGAGGGCTGTCTCACATTGTAGTGACGTCTGGAGCGCGCGTCGTCGTGGGTAGTGGTGGCCGCCGCCGCCGTGGCCTCGTCCTCCTCAGAGCTCGAACCACTAGCTCCTTCCTGAGCGCCTCCTGGTGGGCCTGCGCCGCCACATCCTGCGCCACTGCCGCATCTCGAACCGGCGCCGCTGCGAGATCACGGACCGGCGCCGCTGCCGCATCTCGTGGCTGCGCTCCTCCCGAGCCACACCGCTATTGCCTCCTTGGCCCTCGTGGAAACTGCAGCCGCCGCATCCCGGACCTCCGCCGGCTGCCGCTGCTCGGATCCGCGCCGCTGCCGCATCTCGAACCCGCACCGTTGACGCATCTCGAGCCCACACCTCCGCATCCCAAGCCCGCCCGTGGCCGCCTCTTGGGCCCAAACCGGATCCGGGACCCTCCTCACCGGATCGAGCTCTTCCTTGCAGAATCGAGCTCCTCCATGAGAAGAGAGCACCGGGTGGGAGAGCTACGGAGAGGGAGCAGGAGAGAGCGAACAGAATAGGGGATGCGGAGGGAGCAGCGGATCGATAGATAGGCTGTGTCCGTGTGTGTTGTGACCTAGGGTTGCCTAGGTGGGAGGGATAGGTGGGCCGACTATGGGCTTGGAGGCCGCGCGTGAAAGGTTCATCTTTATTAATTATTTTTTTATTTTAACTAATTAAGACACATTGGTCAATATTCTAATCAAAATAGTACTTGTAACTAAAATATTTTTACATGAAATAAACTGCATATATGTTGTTGCGTAAAAGTACACAAAATTTTAAAAATCATTTATTGTTTTCTATAGTTTAAACAAATTTCTAGTTGTTTGTATTAAGTTCCAAATAAAAGTACGTGTTTCAAATTTCTGTGTGCTTATATTAAATTTTGGTCCATGATCATTTCAGAAATATTTCAAACATTTTTAAGAAAGTGGGACTACATGTTCATAGATAGATACATTCAACAAAAAGATACTAAAAAAACTGAATCCAAGTACATTCAACCACAGATTCATAGCTTAGTGGTTTGTTCATGACTTAGAAAACCTAAATTTGCGATTTCGGGGAGAGGAGAGTCTAGGGTTCACTGGTGGGCCAAACAAAAATTTGCGAGCGAGCTAGATAGCGTGGGGCCCATTTTCTTTAGCGACAGACAGATTGACGGTACACTTGGCTTTAGCGACAGGCGGTTCAACGCTAAATATGAATACCTATAGCGACAGACACTAAATCACTAAATGAGGATTTAGCGTCAGATGGTCTCTGAGTTATCTTTAGCGTTAGATCATCCATTGCTAAATATAATTTTTTTCAGCGTCAGATGTCTGATGGTGAAGCGGTGTTGTGGTGTAGTGTCGGCTTAGACATAAGAACCAAGAAACTTTGTAAGAGAGATAAGTGGATCATGTATTAATGGTGAAGAGCTAACTACTATATAGGTGGGTTGAGAGGTAGGCTGCAAAGATCCTTACAGCCTCCTTACTCTTATAACAAAAAAAAATGTTTTTACTGTGGATGGTTGGAGTGGGATTGGCCAATTATCAGTGTCTACAGTATATATTATGAAATTCATTCATAGGACTGAGGTGGCGTAGCTGAGGCTGGAGCTGCCGTAGACACTACTCCTTCTGTTGAGGGGTGAAAACGGTATGGATATTTTCTGACCGTATTCGAGATCGAATCCGTTTAGAGAGGTTTAGACCTGTCCGTATCCGAGTCCAGATATTCAACATCCGATACCGTATCCGTATCCGAATACTCAAATCGCATATTTATGATGTCGATATCTAATTGTATCATATCCGGCATTGTTCACACTATCCGTATTCGAATCCAAATCCGGACATAAATATGAAAACAAAGGTAATATTAGTGATATCTGTCCATATCCAATCCATTTTCATCCCTACCTCTGTCCTAAAATAAGTGCACTTTTAGAATTGTGGTGAAGATATCAATGCTACTGAGAAATTACATATATACACCTATAAAGATGTAATCATTGCGATTTAGAAAGAGAGAAAATAGAAAAAAAATAAATAGTGTTGATTTGTGCTCTTATTTTGAGAAAAAATTTAAACTGGGGCCTCGTTCACTTTGCAAAAAAAGTGAACCCGATGAATAGTACTACTTTCGTCTTATTTGGCAAATATTGTCCAAAAATAAGTGCACTTTTAACTAGGCTCAAAAAGATTCATCTAGTGATTTCCAACTAAATATATATATATATTATTGTATTTATATATATATTTAATATATATATATGAAAGTATAAAGAAAAATTGATGTGATGGAGAGAGAGAAAAAAAAAAAATAAATAGAATTTGTTTGGCATCTAAACAAAAAAATTTGAACTGGGTTCGCTTATTTCGGGATGAAGGGAGGACTAGGGGCAGCCCTATCCCTCCACCCTATCTGGGAGTAGGTACCAGTTTACCCCGTCAAATCAATAATGTTAAGTGCAGGGCGCAGGAAAAAGCCAGCCAGCCACCATAGTACAGTACACGGCCAAATCAAACTGCGGCAGCCGGTATGTGTTCCCTAATTTATATGGTTTCGTTGCTAAGCTCATGTACACAAATTCTAATAAATTTCATAAGCCCAATACATATGTTTCTTAACGCACTTTAATATTTATATAAGCCCATGAGTGAAGCCGTAAAGGTAAAATATGTAACATCAATTAGTATTGATAGATGATATGGAGATAGGGAGTTCTCCTCCCTATATACATGTGCAAATCATTTGAGAAGATGTAAAAAAACTACTATTGAGTTCCTATTGAAAAATACTAACGTAGTCAATTAGTTTTTTCTCTTCACCTTGCTGTGCTGCCATCATAGCTACTCAACCTTGTGCGTCTGCGTGCGCTAGTGCTAAGAAGAGCATGCGTCCGGAACCCTTGTCCTTGTGATCCTACGCGTCGGGACATTGTCTCAGCCGCCAGCAGATTCGTCACATCATCAACGACATGTAACACTCGAAAATTTGCTCTTTCTGGAATAAAGTTAAAATGATTTAATTATGTATTTTTGTGCTCATAAAATATAGGAAATAATATATTTTCATGAAATTAAAATTTATCATAGGATGTAACAACATGGTTGTGCATACATGCTGGTGTATTTGATTTATTGCGATGAGTGGTTTTGTTCTAAAATTCAAAATTAATTCAAATGTTTTTGAAAAGTGCTTTGAAATAAAAAAAACTCTCCCTCTCTCTCATTTCTGGCCCACTCGGCCTGCTCCTCCCTGTCGCTTCCCCCTCCTTCCTTGGGCCCAGCGTGCGCACCAGCCCAGCTCCGCTTTTCCCCGCAGCCCGCCTCCTCCGCTTCTATAGGCCTAGCAGGTGGCCCAGCAAGCCGCGCAGGCCGTGTCCCTGCCTCCTCTCCCGCGTCGTCGCTGACGAACCGGGCCCACGCGTCAACAGACTCATCTTCCACCTCCAGTTCGTGTCCGCGTCGGACACCACCGCCGCGCCGGAGTCCGCTACCGCCCCATCCTCACCCGGATGGCGTGCGCCCCATGCTTACCCGCCCTCTTAAATAGTAGGCCACACCGTGTCGCCTCCCATCAAGTCGCCGAAGCCGCCAAGCCGCAACCCTAGCTCATCGCCGTCCGCTTCGTCGAGCCGCGCGCCGCCTCCATCCGCTCGACGCCGCTATGACCTATCTTGGTGAGTTCGACATCATCTCCTCTTGCTCCCCATGTTTTTCCCTTGACCAATGAAGGCCCGAGTCGCCGATTCGATGAGTTCTGGCGAAGTGCTCGCCGCCGGCCATGGCGCCACCGCCTCCCATCTCTGTTCTAGCCGGCCGCCCCCTCACTCACTCCCTCCTATCTAATCTCCGCCATTCATCTCAGATCTAGTGGCCGAGATCGGCCGATACCCCTTCATCATGGCGTTTTTGCATAAGAGCCCCTGCAGTTTCGCGAAATAGAACCCGCAATCCAAGGCGTACTCCCAGAGTACGTTTTCCTATTCTGAAAGCGTGGATTCCCTCTGGTAGATTCAAAATACGTTTTCTTCTTTTGAAAACATAGTTGTTTCGGTTAGATCCAAAATACGTTTTCATCTATTTACGGTTTTGCCACTAGTCTTATTTAGGACATAAAATCTTCGTTTTAACTCTGTTTTCATCCGCTCAAGTTGCGTTAGATTCATAATTACGTAATCTACAAGTTCATACTACTGTTAAACATGTTTTCAACTTTTAAAATTCGAGGTTAGATTTAATCTATTATTTTATTAAAGGAAATCTTGTTTAATTCATAACCTTTTCGTTATAGCTTCGATTAGAGTGTTTTTCGTGTCTGTGTGTTTATAGCAATGCGTAGATTAGTTTTTAAACCTTTTTATTGTCTGGTGTACTGTTCTAATTTAGTTCTATTATTTGCTTTGTGTATAATTGCATGGATGCTTGTATGGTGCTTTATGATCATGTCCAGTCGGTGAGCTTTGCGTTGGTGACATAGAAGAAGTTGGTGATCCAGAAGAAGTCCTTTGGAGGTTACAATTCACTAGAAGAAGACTAGAGTTTAAGACAAGTATAGCATGGGATCTTCCTTATTGTTCTATTTACCTTAATATCATTTTAATCATATGCATGTGTCTACCTTGGTAACTATAGTAAATTTTCCTAGCTATTTGATATCTTGGATTCCTTGTCACCTATGGGGTATTGCATTGGATAGTATGATGCTAGTGCTCAACCAAAGCCATGATCTTGTAACTTGACTAATGGTATATACAATAAATAATAAAAGATGATTTTTAGCAACATGGAACAAGGGGGCTAGAGCATTGGGCTGTTATTATGCTGCTCTAGATTCCTCTCCCTAAGGACTTATCTGTAAGTGATCATCCGGGACTTACAGTACAACTGTGAGGGTCATATGGCAGAACCGCCTAAAATAACTTACTTTCGAAGGCGCTTGTCTTCCATTAGACGCTAAACACCCCAAGAGTAAGCTAATTTAAACAATTATGTCGAGCACACCCCATGGAAGAACAAAAAAATTCACATTTTTCAACAGGATCATAAATGGGAGAATAAAACTTACAACATTTTAGCCATTTCTTACTTCACTTTCCATGCAACATCAGAGTATAATATTTATTGTTTATAACAGCAGAATATAACCATGTTATCAGAGTTTTAGCGGAAATAAAATCATTTAATGACAAGTTAAACATTAACATGATGATCCGTTATATACATCATAACAGGTTATAAGTTTTTCCATTGTAAAACATTTTGGGTGGAAGTTTCAAATAAACTCTATGCCCGCAACGTTAAGGAAATCCTCGCTGAGCCCACCAAGAGATTTCCACACACAAGTGTCAACTCCACATGTTCCTGTCACCTGCAATAGGGTAGAACAAACCCTGAGTACTCCATTATACTCCGCAAGACTTACCCATCAGGAGGAAAGAAAAGACTCCAAGGATGTGTAAGGCTATCTAGCTTGTGGTTTTATTGCATCTGCAGGAAGTATTACTAAGCGTGCATCCTTATATTTAATTTCATTAGCAGTCATCATTAGTTCATTAACTAACCATTCTATGTAAGCACCTGTGCTACTTTCAAGAAGGTGATAAGTAATCAGAACCATTCTACCATCATTCATATTCCAGTTCTTACTACGGTGCTAGATCATAGCCAAGCCATACCGTATCACACGGCGATTCGCGAACCAATGTATCCCAGCTGGGTATCCTGAAACACACGCCCCACTTGTACCCCAGGCACAAGCAGGACCAACCCACCATTCTCCTATCAAGGGGTCCAGGTCCCCGTCCAACCTTGGACTCTAAGCCCCCACACCTGAGTCCCGAACTCAGTGTGGTGCTTAGACCTCCACCATCCCCACCTCCATTTAGTTGGTCCAGAAAGAGCCAGAACTCACGACAAGAGAGCAACGAGCCTTCCCACCCCCATAAGCAAGTATGTGCTCAGGATAATAAGTCTGTGACCTGACTAGAATCTAATGCAATGGACGGTCCTTAACCGACACAGGCGAAATAAGTGCAATCCGAGCCTCGCATGAATGCCAAACCAAGTTCAGATCCAAAGTATCATTCCATCTGGTTTCCAATTATCATTCATATATATTCCATGTGATAGTAATATAATAACAACAATAATATATTTCCTATCTCTCGCGGTGATAGGCAATCACTCGACTTCTACCGGAGTCCTGTAGAATAGCAATCTACATGATTATGTCATACTAGTAAGACTCATAGGATAAGGATATATATATATATGCAAGTGGGTTTCATTCAACTCCTTAAACTTAATGCACAAGCATAAAATAAAGTGCAGAATAATAGGGGTGATGCACCGGGGCTTGCTTGGGTAAAATATAACCAAGTTAGCTTTTCATCAAGGTGGCATGATCATCAAGTCACCATCTACTTCTGCTACTTCGGTCAACTTCATGATCCATCGTTGTTCCTATTATGATATACGTGGATGCAACGCAGAAACGTAAATGATCACGACAATCTCAACTCTAAAATACGATAACGCTGCTAAACTAACGAGCTAGCTCTAGCGACTAACGTACAAGGCTACGTATCCATATTGTCGGGTGAGGCATTACTTTCCAATAAGTATTTTAGCTACAAAATCCCCAGATATATCCTTAATTCATTTTATTGATTTAATATATTTTCAAACCATAGCTTAATAGGTATTCTAGCAAACTAATTATTCTGGACCTGCAAAATTTACAGAAAGCACATAATAATATTGTGAAGCTACTGTAAAATTTTCAAAGCTAACACTATCATTATTTTGGCACAAAAATTCCTACAAGTTTATACTTTAATAATTTTAGAGCATGTTAAAACATTTAAAGCATCCATGAAATATTTTAGAACCACGTGAACCAAGTACACTAGCAGGTAGATCATGATTTTAGAAGCTTAACAAAATTGGTTTCACAATTTTTGATCCAATTCACAAATGTATATTGAATTTATAATTTGCCTTAGAAACTAAATTAGAAAATGCCTACAAAAGAAAAAGAGGCCGGCAGCAACCATATCGGCCCCAGCGGCCCAGGCGAACGCGGCGCGTGCGGCAGCTGGCCCAGCAGCGGCCCAAGGCGGGGGAGCCCGCGCCCGCGCATGCGCTTTTTGTAAAATAGCCCCTAGCCTACTTGAATATTATGTGGCGCCTCTGAGTACTATTGCACCAGAGAAACCCTTTGTAGAGAGCACCCCCCAACACACCTATCTTCGCAACCAGCTAGTCCTCGACACCCCCCACGCACGGCCATCAGAGCGAAGCACCCGCCCAATGAGCAAGCCTACGAGCACCGCGGGGCCAAGACGAAACCTAGAGCGGTGATTTGAAGCTAAACAACGACCCTAGTGTGCTGCCCACACAGGTGGGAAAACCTCCGATGAACTAGGGCTACGACGAGTATAACGGATCGGGTGAGAGAAACAAGAGCTTACTCCGAGGCTAGCTGCGGTGATGGATAAGACGGGGAAGCGATGAGGTGACCGGGCCATGTGTGCCCGTACCGCGCGA
This sequence comes from Miscanthus lutarioriparius, assembly GCA_904845875.1. NCBI lineage: Eukaryota > Viridiplantae > Streptophyta > Magnoliopsida > Poales > Poaceae > Miscanthus > Miscanthus lutarioriparius. Next base: position 52,494,526 of record CAJGYO010000015.1, read on the forward strand.
CGGCACTCTGAGCGGGGCATCAAAGCGTCAGCCCATCACCGGTGAAGGTTCTGGCCAAGCCAAGGCGAGCACCAGATAAAAAAACTAGACCTACGAGGGTATGACCACCCCAGGCATTGCATTAAGAAGAAGACCTTCTCACGTAGGCCCAGAAAACCCTCGAACCCCTACCCCACCCATACACAACGGCACCGTCGCCCTATGAGAACGGGGCCGGTCCTTAGACCTGTGCTTTGGTATGGGACAGACGAGGGGATTTTTTTAACCCTAGCCTGAAATTCGCTCCCACGAAGTCGAACACGGAACCTGAGAAGTGCCACTGGGACACTCTAACCAGTTGGACTAGAGCCCTTTAGCACGAGCACCATATAGAGGGGTCAATGGTGAGTTTGTACGGCCATCAAATGAACTACAACGGTGACAAGAGACTCACCGTAAACCAAACCAAGACACGACGGTGAAGCGGACCGGTTGAAAGCTCTAGATTGGTTTTGGTTAATTGATGAAACCCTAAGTGCTAACCTAGTTTTTCAAGATGATTATGAGATAGGTAGCACTACTCCAAGTGATGAAGCAATGACGAAGATCATGATAATGGTGATAGCATGGTGATGATCAAATGCTTGAACTTGGAAAGAAGAAAGAGAAAACACAAAGGCTCAAGGCAAAGGTATAAAATGTAGGAGCCATTTTGTTTTAGTGATCAAGACACTTAGTGAGTGTGATCACTGTGATCACATTTAGGATAGATAGTTATTAAGAGGAGTGTAACTCAGATCGAAATCATGCGGTTATCAAAGTGCCACTAGATGCTCTAACTCATTGCATATGCATTTAGGATCTAGTGGAGTGCTAACACCCTTGAAAATATTTGTGAAAATATGCTAACACATGTCACAAGGTGTTTGCGTGGTTGAGATGGGTTTGGGTCCCTCTCTCCCTCCCCCGAGCTTGCATCAAATTCAACGCTTTGGAAAAATGAAATGTCTATTTTCTATTGCGCCGATGCAAAATTCTTGAGTGGTTGGCACATTTGAGCAAGGTGAAGAAGAAGTTAGAGTTGAAATGGAGTTGGTCGAAATGATCTTTGGCGTCGGTCTCAAACCGGACGCTTGAGTCACTCAATGACCGGACGCCGAAAAACTACGTCCGGTCGATCGACAACCTGATGGGTAAGGTTGAGTTGAGCACGGACGCCGATCTCAAGGTGGACTCAAAAAAAACATGCCTTGGGAGCTTCTCGAAACGACCGATCACCGGGCTTTAGCGCCCCGGCATTTTGCTGAAGCGTCCGGTCGGCTTGAAATCGACGAACAGCGTTTAGAAGTGGTGACGCGTGGCGTCCATCGGGCGACCGGACGCCGAGGGCTGGCGTCCGATCGGTATGATTAGCGTCCGTCGAGCGTGTTTTGCCCAAAGAAGGGGTACAACGGCTCTATTTGATGGGGGCTCTTTTATAGCCCCATGGCCGCTCAAGGGCTCTCTTGCACATTTTCATTGACATAGCAACCTTGTGAGCTTAGCCAAAGCCCTCCCACTCATCTCCATCATTGATCCATCATCATTGTGAGATTGGGAGAGAATCCAAGTGCATTGCTTGAGTGATTGCATCTAGTGGCACTTGGTATTCGTGTTGCGCTCAATTTCGCTTGTTTCTCTTGGTGGTTGCCACCACCTAGACGGTTGGAGCAGCGGTGAAGGATCGGCACGAGTTGGTGATTGTTCGTGGCCGCCGGTGATTGTGAGGGAGTTGTACCTTCCGGCGGAGTGCCAAAAGGTAACTCTAGTAAATTGCTCGTGTCATTGAGTTACCTCACTTGTGGGTCGGTTCTTGGTGTGTCCTATCGTGTGGACGAGGTTTGTGAAACACCTCTTAGCCGCCCGAACCACCAAGTGTTGGTCGACACAACGGGACTAGCGTGTTGGCAAGCACGTGAACCTCGGGAGAAAAATCGGTTGTCTCTTGTCATTCGCATTCTCCGGTGATTGGCTATATATTCATCGTGTAATTGGTTCACTCCACGACCCGGCGGTATAATCGTCTCACTTACTCATTTACATTTCATAAACTAGATATAGCAAGCTCTTTAGTGTAATTAGAATTGAGAGCTTGCCTTGTGCTTTAAACATATCTAGTGGAGCTCTTTAGTGTAGCTTTTGTGAGAGCTCTTAGTGAGTAGTGGTCAAGTAGATTGTGTGCAAATAGATCATTGCAACTAGAATTGTTGGATAGGTGGCTTGCAACCCTTGTAGAGCTAGAGCAAGTTTGCATTTCGCTATTTGTCTTACTAATCAAATTGCTCTAGTTGATTTGTAATTTTTAAATAGGCTATTCACCCCCCTCTAGCCATATTAGGACCTTTCACCGGTGGCGAGCAAAACTCAAAATTGGCCGGCAATAAAGCTTGGCTATGCCCTGGTGCGGGACGGGCTGTTAGGTAGCTTCCACACCTAGCTACTAGGGCATTGAATCGAGGTGCGGTGCCCCGTGGAGCGTGAATTTAACTCGCTGAGTGGTGCGGTTCCGTCGGCGGCGATGGCAGGCGGGTAGTGGCTCCGCGACAAAGGTAGCTACACGACGGGATAGTGGAGACTAGCCTTCGGCGAGGGGATCGAGTGGTCAAGATGGGCGCCGGCTAAAGTCGCGGCTAAAAGTGGGGCTACTCAGTAGCCAGAGCCTAGAACGACGTCGGCACCACAAAGCACCCGCTTCTTGGCTCGTGCATGCAGCCCAAAGTTCACTTACGATAGCTGGGCGATAAAAGCCTCCACCAACGGCCACGAACCCCAAATTGGCACTGGTCGACTTGAGAGCCTAGAACGACGTCTTGCACGCTTCTTAAACCAGCCCAAAGTTCACTTACTAGCTCGACAAAACCTCCACCAAGTCCACGAACCCCAAATTGGCACTATCGACTTGCTAACGAACCAATTGCCATCGCCACTGGATGCCCCGAGAGGAAGTTGGAGAGGCATCAAGGTAGGTTTGTCGCGTCGAACAACAGTTCATGAACAGAGCGGCAATGGCATAGCTAAAACGTGTTCTGACGTAGTTCGAACACTACTTGCGTGAACATCGCAACTCAAACGCAACCACAACCTTCACCACGCTCAAGTTCACACCTCAATGCACCCAATCGTTCAAAAACATAGGTGTGTCACTTAACCAATTTTGTTGGAATTTAAATGCCAAAAACGACATTGTCTATCATTTCCAATTTAGAAAAGTTAAGGGTTCATTTTGATCTACAACTTTTAACAATTTATCCATAATTTTCAAAGGGTCTAAACCTTGTTAATTTCAACTAACTAACATACCATGACCTAGTCCATATTTCGTACTAACTCGTAGGAACAAAATATTAAAGCACTATTTAATTATGTTCCACTATATAACTCACCAAAAATAGCACTTTAAACATAATCATTTGTTTGCCGACTTAACCGTGAAGAGTGGATTTAATTTCAATTCAATTTTTGAGCTTCCCAAAAATACTAGCTGACATTATTATTCTCCAAGATTTAAAATTGCATGCCCAGCTACGTAACTTGCCCTCAAATCTTTATTTCCACACTATACTCCAGTTATAATTGGTCGTTGTTCATAGAAATTGTTTTCATGCCAACAATTAACAAAACTCATTCTATTCTTTTTGTTAGGAGTTTTCATCACCACCTCTTTACGCTAAGTAAACGAACTTACTATATTATTAGATCTATCTCTCAGACCATAATCTCGATGCTTGGCGAGCTCGTAATACCAGAGGTGTTACAGGTCACATGGCTCTGGCTTTAGTCAAGTACGAGGACCTTTTCTAACTTGTTAGTGGTTACCTTTATGGCGCAAGAGGGGCTCCGACAGGTATGACCTTTGCCTGCCAGGTTGAGTGCATTTTGGTTTCTTGACCTTTTGTCAATCACTCCTTGGAAGGGAGTTCATGTTTATTGATAGGAAAACCTAGCGGCTCTAACTTGTTAGACGAACCATTGAAAGGCTTCATAGTGAACCCTGCCGACCTTCCTAGGTAGTGGGTTAAGAGGCTGATCACCTCGGACGAAAAGGGTAAATCATGACTCACAGTGAAAGTGTACAACCTCTGTAGAGTATAAAACTGTTATAACAGTCGTGCTCACGGTCATGAGAGGCCTTGAAACCCTTACGGAATAGATGATGAACATTAATTATATTGATGATACATATGTTCACTAATGATTATTGTTTATGCTATTCATTAGTCATGTTTATCTAATCATGTGTTTATGTGGGCTTGTGAATAAACTTGTTGCTACTCAATTACTAAAATCATGACTCATTAAAAGCTAACCGCAGTAAACCAGTGTCAACCTTTTGAACCTCATGAACTCCATGTTATATTTGTTGAGGACGACATGTACTTACGCTTGCTTTACTTTTTAAATATTTGGATAAAAATCCCAAATGGTTACCAGATTGCTAGAGTTTGGAGGAATTAGGCTTTGTAATCAACCAGTCAGTTGTCCCTATGGAGTTGGAGTCTTCACCTAAAGATCGGAGTTGTCTTGCCGCTGTTTGCTGTTTAAGGTTATATCTTTTATGCTAAGTACGTTATATTAAGCATTGTCTTTTGATATTATTTTTTATTTATAGCTATATATGAGATTTAACTTTCTAGACTCACATATGGTGCGTATCTAATTTTGTTCTTAGAACCGGGTGTTACACAAGAGCATTTCTCCACCGCTAGTTCGTCACATCATCAACAGCAACATTCCTCGCCGCCAGCAGATTCGTGACATCATCAACGGCAGCATTCCTCGCCGCCAGCAGATTCGTGACATCATCAACGGCAGCATTTCTCCACCGCTAGTTCGTCGCATCATCAACGGCAACATTCCTCCACCGCTAGTCGACTATTTTCCGTCACCATCACCGGTTTCGTCAATAGTCGGATCCGAAAAGGTACACGTAACTTGATCCAATCAATTACTATAAACGGTTTTTGATGTGTTTTGACCATGTTACTGTTTATCATGTCATGTTGTTTAATCTAAAAAGTATGCTAGGCCTGCATATGCTAGTATTTAAATCATTATGATTTATGCTCTGGTTTTATCTTAAAATGGACTATTTTTCCAATACATCCTGCTAAAAGTCATGTTTAACCTGTCACTAAGGCCCCGTTCGTTTCGCTGAAAAAACAAGCTGAAACATTGTTCTGGCTGATTTGTTGTGAGATAAAAATACTGTTTCGACTAAAAAAATAAGCTGAAAAAGACGGATTATAAGAGAAGGGACTGCGCAAGTCGAGACTCTCGGCCTGTTCATTTCAGCTGAAACGATCATGGATTATTATTGCTTACTGGTTTAGTGTGAGAGAAAAATATTATTTTAGTTTATAATCCACGATCGTTTACGACAAAACCAACATGATGTCTATCTGCACTCTGTAGGTCAGGGGTGTGCTGTGCATGTGAGTGTGGGTTTGTTTGTGCTCTTTTTGTACAATAAAAAAGTTTTTTACCGGGGGTAGTTAGGACTTCCCGTCAATTATCAATGTGAAATTACGCCTGGTTTAGTAACTTCAATAAATATTTTTTACCGGCACCGGGGTGGGAAATTGCAGATTTTAATATCAGTAACATTTTGAGCCTTTAGTCCATTAGGACTTTTACCAAATAAAACGTCAATTATCAATCCAAATTTCTCCGACTAAACAAGGGCTTAGTATTACTATGAAATTCATTCAGTACTGACGACTGATGAGGTGGCGCTCTAGTGCAGGTGCATGGACGCAGGCAGGGAAAAGCAAGGCCAGCCATGGCCCATACTACCCGCATACTACTAGCACAGTGCACGGCCAAATCAAACTGCGGCAGCCGGCTGCGCTTGCCACTGCAGCACCCACACTTCAATCACGTGGACCCACCTGCTCCTCCGGCTCCACACCACCATAACCATCCATCCATCATCATGATTGCTCCCCCCTCCATTGCGGCCGCAATTATCATCATCGCCACCATTGTTCGTTCCTGTTTTTTTTTTAAAAAAATCGTTCGTTCTTTTCGCCACATTTTTTTCTGCTCAAGCAATCAATCGCCTTGCACAAAGGAGGAGACGCAGTGATTATGTTTGTTACTAGGCATGTTTGCATGAACAATTTGTTACCAGAAATGTTTGCATGAACAATTGATCACAGCTAATCGTGCCCTCAAGTGAGCCACTCTAAGCACGCATAGTAGGTGGAGGAGAGAAAAGAGTAGAGCCATCCTGATTTCAAAACGAGCCACCCTGATAAGTATAGTAATGGCCCTGTCCTCAAGCGAGCCACTCTAAGCAAGTATAGTAATTGTTGGACTATATCTTAGGGTAGAGGAGAGAAAAAGAGTAGCGAGCCATCCTGTTTCAAACAAGCCACTCCAAGAAAGTATAGTAATGGTCCCATCCTACTTTCAAACAAGCCACTCCAAGAAAGTATAGTAATGGTCCTGCCCTCAAGCGACCCACGGTCCTGCCCTCAAGCGAGCCACTCTAAGCAAGCATAGTAATAGGTTGATGGACTACATCCAAAGGTGGAGGAGAGAAAAGAGTAGAGAGCCATCCTGCTTTCAAGCGCCACTCCAAGAAAGTATAGTAACGTTCCTGCCCTCAAGCGAGCCACTTTAAGCTTTCAAGCAAGCCACTCCAAGAAAGTATAGTAATGGTCCTGCCTCCTGCCCTCAAGCGAGCCACTCTAAGCTTTCAAGCGAGCCACTCCAAAAAAATATAGTAATGGTCCTGCCCTCAAGCGAGCCACTCTAAGCAAGCATAGTAATTGGTGGACTATATCCTAAGGTGGAGGAGAGAAAAAGAGTAGCGAGCCATCCTGCTTTCAAACAAGCCACTCCAAAAAAGTATAGTAATGGTCCTGCCCTCAAGTGAGCCACTCTAAGCAAGCATAATAATAGGTTGTTGTTGGACTATATCCTAAGATGGAGAGAAAAGAGTAGCGAGCCATCTTGCTTTCAAACGAGCCACTCCAAGAAAGTATAGTAATGGTCCTGCCCTCAAGCGAGGTGGAGGAGAGAAACACAGTAGCGAGACATCCTGCTTTCAAACGAGCCACTCATCCAAGAAAGTATAATAATGGTCCTGCCCTCAAGCGAGCCACTCTAAGCTTTCAAGCGAGCCACTCCAAGAAAGTATAGTAATGGTCCTGCCTTCAAGCGAGCTACTCTAAGCAAGCATAGTAGGTTGTTGGTGGACTATATCCTAAGGTGGAGGAGAGAAAATAGTGAGCCATCTTGCTTTCAGACGAGGCACTCCAAGCAAGTATATTAATGGTTTGTTGGTAGACTATATCCTAAGGTGGATTAGAGAAAAGAGAAGCGAGCCATCTTCCCTCAAGAGCCACTCAGCCACCCCGCGCTCAAGCGAGCCACTCCGAGCAAGTATAGCAATGGGTTGTTAGCGGACATATCCTAAAGTGGAGGATAGAAAAGAGAAGCGAGAGATAAAAGAGAAGCGAGCTGTAAGTTTACAACGCTTATACACGAGAACCAAGAATTTTTACAAGAGAAACAAGTAGTCCATAAATAAGTTAAGTAAAATATGAGTGGAGTAATAAATTAGTTGAGTTAGAATAGATGGTAAGGATGTTGTATTATTAGTCTTAGCTCTCATTTCTCACTCTTCTCTCAACTCTCCACTATCTTCTCACGCACTCTGCAATGAGATAAGATATAGTTCGGCAGGAGTGACTTTTTCGTCAAACTTTAGCACTTTTTAGTTCAGTCCCCGTTTCCTATTTACCACTAGTTGGAGTTCGTGGCTTCACTAACAATTAGTCCTTTTAGCTCATCTGTTTGAGTTCTAAATTAGTTAACTAGTTTGTCTCGCGTGAAGTCTTCATCTAACTAAAATTTTGATGACGAAAGTTTTAGACAAATTTAGATGACTTAAGTTTTAGACAATCAGCATGCAGGAAGCCATAAAAGACGAGGACACCAGAGTTAACATTCCATTCCACTAGGGACAGACACGGCACTCGAAAGCACATTGAGATTGAGATTAACCGTGTTTTTCTACCATGCCACCTCCATACCATATCACATTGTGGAGCAAGAAGGGAAGCCATGAGAGCCACCTTCTTGAGCCACTACTATAAAAACCCATGAACAACCACCACATCATGTCTTATGACCACCACTATTGATAATTACTAATATGCCTACCTTCGCCTTCAAGGAAGTTGCTTTTTTTTCTTCACTTTGTCCAAAGAAAGAAAAGATAAAAAAATACTAGTAGTAGTGGAGTGAAAAAGAAAAAAAAAAGGAGGGGGCCCTTTCTAGCTACTGCTGCTACTAGCTTCTCATGTCATGTCTCGTGCATACTGAGATCCAGTCCAGGGACTGCCCTTGTTTCAACCATGGTGACGCTGACCCATGATCGATCACCTTTTGACCTCACCTCTGTGGCTCTCTCCATCCTCCGGAAGAATGGCAGGCAGGAGAAAAAGCTTGCAGGCCGCAGACATGATCACATCACCGTGCAGCTGTTGGGGTTCTCGTCGCTGAACATGTTGTCGTGCGGGTGCCGCTGCGGCATCGAGTGGTAGTAGTACGGCGGCGGCGGCGGGTACTGCATCGCCGGCCGCCCGTACCCGTACCCATAACCCATCGCCGGGTACCCGCCGGGGCCGCCGCCGTGACCATTCATCTGCTGCTGTTGCTGCATCATCGCCATGTACTGCTGCTGCTGCTGCTGCGCCTGCGCCATGGCCATGGGGTTCCCGGTCGCCTGCATCATCTCCGGCGGCCCGGACGGCATGCCACCGCCCCCGGCTTGGTAGAACCCAGCAGCTCCAGGCATGCCGCCGCCGGCTGGCATGCCATGGACGGCACCGCCACCGCTAGGCTGCATCATCTGCATGCCATTGCCACCCCCACCCATGTGCTGGTGGTGCGGGTGGTGGTGGCCCATCGGCGTGCCGCCCATCTGGCCCATGGCCTGCCCCATGCCACCGGGGAAACCGACGCCGCCCATCATGTTCGACGGCCTCATCATCATGCCGGGGCCCGGTTGCTGCTGCTGCTGATGCTGCGGCGGCGGTGGCATTGCCATGCCGCCCATCATCGGGGCGCCGGCACCGGCAGGCTGCCCACCGCCGCCTTCCTGCTTGCCCTGCTGACCCTGCTGGTTCCCGTTCCCGCCACCCTTGCCGTTCTGCAGCGCCTGCGAGCCGCCACCGTTCTTCCCGCCTCCCTGGTTCTGCTTCCCGCCCGAGTCCTTCTTGCCGCCGCCGCCGTTGTGCGCGTTGCCCTTCATCTGCACGGGGATCTCGTTCCCACCGCCGCCGCCCTTCTTGCCACCCTTCTTGTCGCCCCCGGCGGCGGCCGGCGGCATGGCCACGGGCTTCATCGTCATCTTGGGGTCGCCGTACAGGTCGTCGTCGTCGAAGCCGTCGTCCTCGAAATCGTACTCGTCGTCGAAGTCATCGAACTCGTCGTCGAACTCGCTGCCGTCGTCCCCGAACTCGTCCTCCTCGGGGTAGCTGAACTTGACGGCGTTGTTGTCCTTGGCCGCCGCCGGCGGCGGAGGCGCGGGCGCGGCCGCCGGGAACGGCGGCATCTTGCCGCCGCCCATGCCCATGAGGAACTCGGGAGGCAGCTTCATGCCCTTCATCTGCATCAGCTGCTGCATCTGCTGTGGCGTCGGCTGCGGCAGCATCATCTTCGCGTCTTTCCCGCCCGCGCCACCGCCACCACCCTTGGGCTGCTGGCCCTTGCCGCCGCCGCCACCGCCACCCTTGGGCTGCTGGTGCTGGCCCTTGCCACCGCCGCCGCCGCCGTCCTTGGGCTGCTTGTCCTTGCCACCGCCACCGCCACCGCCGCCGCCGCCAAGCTGCAGCTTCTGGAGCTGGCTCACCACGCCAGGCTTGGCGCCCCACAGCTGCGCCGGCTTGCCGGCCTTGTTTAGCTTCTTGATGACGGTGGCCGGATCCATGAGGCCGGATACCGTCACCTTCCCCTGCTCCGCATCTATGCTGCTCTGGTACACACCTGCAGATCAGCCCAGCACTTTTCATTTCTCTTACTCTACTTAAGAGATACTAGGGAAAAAATGAGCTTTTTTTTTTAGAATAGAACAAGAACAAAGCATGCAGCAAAGCTGAACAGACACTGGCGAGCAGCGAGCACAACTGCACAAGGGAACAGAACAGGAAACAAAAGAAATGAAGCAATTTGGCTTAGAAAAATGTTTCTTCGTTACCATCAATCTTGTGGAGGATCTTCTTGACCTTCTTCTCGCACCCATCGCAGTGAATATTCACTTTCAGCACGCACGTCTGGGAACCAACCAACCAACAGAAGGAAAACAGAATGTTCAGAGAACTGAACAGCAGGAGACATGACACGCAAACAGTGTGTGTGATGAAAATCACAGCAGACACAAGAAACGACATGAACATGGAAGATGTGTTCCTGTGTGCGTGTGGTAGTTGAGTCGGCAAGAAGCAAAGCAGAGCAAACTCACTCTTACCTGCACCTTGAGCACGTCCTCCTTGCTCATCTTTGAGTTGGCCACCTCAGATGCTGCAGCCAGCAAACAGCAAACGCACAACAAGAGGCTTCATATCTGGTTTGGAAACACTCAAATCAGGGAGAGAGGAACAAGAACAAGAACAGCAGCATCCAGGAAACATTTCCCATGCGTCTCTGAGAAGACAGCTCTCATTCAGTGTGCGTGTGTGTGTGCGTGTGTGTGTGTGAGAGAGAGAGAGAGAGAGAGGAAGAAGAGGACTTAAGGCTTTGCAATAAAATACTGTCCCTTCACACACACTCACACTCAAAGAAGAATGAATACAGAGAGAGAAGAAACAGATCCTTGTCGTTAGAGAGCCATGAGCAAGGCTCATGAAGCGCCTGCCTGCGGTGTGGTCCAAAGGAGGAAGAAAGAAAGAAAGAAAGACAGGAGGAAGAAGAGACTCGCTTTCGCCTCCAACTCAACTCAACTCTATCTACAACAAAGCTAAGCACATGGATGGTGCTTACCAAGCTTTTATTTGCTTGAGAGAGCGAGAGATGGATCGCCTGCCTTTGGAAGGAAGCCTTTGCTAGCTCTGCTTCTTCAGCGGCAACTTGTGAATAATGGTTGGTTGGTGCTTGTGCAAAAGACGGGGCAGCGAAAGAGGCAGGAGGGAATTTAAATAGAGTGGCCTTGTCAACAGGAGAGAACGGGCGCCCTAGGCTTGGTTAGCTTATAAGCCATACTTTTCAGTTAATAAATAGTATTTTTTTCTTATCAAATTAGTCAACAGTATTTCCACCCCTAGCTTATCAACCAAACAAACTCAAACGAGCAGGGCGGGGAGAGGAGTGTTGTGGAGCGAGCCTGACTGAGCAGGAGAGGGGTGTTGTGGAGCGAGCCTGACTGAGCATGAATGTGAGTGAGGTACATACTGAGATACTCCCAGTACTGCTCAGGTAGGAGTACGTATTATACTCCAGTAGAGAATACACTTAGAGATGTCGTTATACTAAATAATAGTAGTAGTAGGGTCTACGGTGAGAGACCGATCACCGATGTTGTGCTGCATGAGCGGGGGCCCCGGTGAGCAGAGGCAGCAGCACTGAATCAGGCAGGGGCAGGCAGACGCCATGTGACCCTTGTCTCCCGGCCGTCCTCCTCCTCGAATTCCTAGCTGCTGGCTGCTGGCTGCTGGCTACTGGCGGATACCTGCTCCTCTCCAGTCTCTGCACTGTATCCGCCAGCAAAAAGTTCCATGCTTTCCCACGAGCACACAGGGGGGAGGCCGAGCAGAGCACCGAGCGCGCACGGCAATGCCAAGGTTTCTGTTCCTAACGGCCGGGCGCCGTCACACTGTAGACATGGGTGTGTCATCTTCTCCTCTCCTCCCAAAGGTTCAGTTCAGGGCGCGTTTAGATGTAAAATTTTTTTGGCTTTGGGCTATTGTAGCACTTTCGTTTGTATTTGTCAATTAGTATCTAATTATGGACTAATTAGATTCGAAAGTTTCGTCTCGCGATTTCTCACCCAACTGTACAATTAGTTTTTTTTTCGCCTACATTTAGTAATCCATGCATGTGCCGCAAGATTCGATGCGATGGGTACTACACGCAAAAAATTTTAGGAACTAAACAGTCCCTCAGTTCAGCTTTCTTTCCCTCCTCCATCCACATGAATGAAGAACGAAGCACAGCTGCACAGCACAAGTGAATGGTGATCAATCAGTTTACTACCCTCCACACTGATCGATAAAGGGGGAGGCAAGGCAAGGATAGATACATGATGCTTCCAGTTTTATCCTCCAGCAGGAGCAGGGTACAGTGGTCTTTCTGGGGGTTGTTTCCCTCTACAAGCTTCAGATTTTACATAGCAAAACGTTTCATAATCAGCATCTTTCTGCTCACCTTTCTGCGGCGCCATGGCATAGCAATGGCAGGCACAACCTAACATTCTACGTGAACAGCACACGAATACGGGCATGGTAAAAACTGTGCTGCTAGAGCGTGCGATCCATCCATGAACGAACGAACGATGCAGAGCATGTTCCTCTCCAGTCTCCACTCTCCACTGTCCCCTATCTTTCTTAGATCCAATTTGGTATAACTTTTCTGGAAAGTCTTTTAGAGAGAAGCTGCAGTTAAAAACTCAAAATAAACAGGTACTACCACCTTCTTCCTTTTAGTAGAAAGGGAGGTGGTGGACATAAACAATGGCCCCATTCGCTTCGCTGAAAAAACAAACCGAAACACTGTTCCGGCTGATTTTGTTGTGAGAGAAAAATAATGTACTAGCTGAAAAAACAAGCTGAAAAGTACGGATCATAAAAGAAGCGAACAAGATTGTTGGTTTGATTGTTGGTTTCAGTTTGTTTTGGTCACGGACAGCATATAAGTGAACGTGGCTAACACACAGCCGTGCATGTATTAGACTGATGCACGGTCGTCTTCAACCTTGTGTGCTCTTCTTCCTGCGCCCTCCTCCCCTTTCTTCCTCCTCGCTGGCAGCCACGCTCTACTCCTCACCCTCACCCTTGCCGCTGCTCCTCCCCGTTGTCACGGGCACCTTAGGGTTTCGCCGGAGCTCCGCCATGGCCATGGACCTCCCCGAACTGGCTCAGCCGCCTCCACCGTCGCCAGGGCCCCTAAACCGCCATCCAGCCGTCCCCACCGTCTGGCCGGCCTTCCTCGGAATTGGGGAAGATGAGGAAGAGAGAGACAGAGAGAGAAGCTCACAAGAACCCTAACTCGCAGATTCTGGAAGAGGAGGAGGAGGACGTACCTTGCCGGCACCGCCGACGCCGGATCCGCCCGAAGCCACGTCATCGATGGCCGCCGACGCCGGATCCATCCGAAGCCGCATCATCCATGGCGCGGTGGGGCGCGGGCGCGACCACTGGGGAGAGAGAGAGGCACATGTGCATGCATGTGAGGGAGAGGAGCTGGGCGTGCGGACGTGCGGGACGTTGAACGCCCGCACACCGGTAACAAATACAACAAGATGCAATCCATAATATCTCTCTATGCACTATCGTAACGATGAGTTTTTCATGGTTTAAATACTAGGGTTATTTGGATCCATGCCATTGTAATTTCGTACTTCTGAGATATGCCACTACTATTCACCTATTTGGAAACTTGCCATTATAATTGTCTTGCTACCTGATTCATGCCATTTTCTACGCCTGAAACGGCACTAAACCCACTTGCAGATCGTTGTATTTTCGTATAGCCCAAAATACCCTTTTGACTACCCTCTCTCTACTCAATGGCATACGGAACCACCCAGTCATCCCCTTCCTCTCACATTCCCACAATTCCTTCGGCCGCACAGAACAGGCACCGTCACCACCCCCCCCCTCCGCCGAGGCGTCGTAGCGCACGAGGGCGCCTTGGTGGATCTCGGCCTCACGGTCGCTGGCATGGGTGTGGTCCACCACCTGTCTCTTCGGAGCAGCACACCATGCCCGGGCGAGCCGCTCGACTCCATGCAACCTGCGTGCACGACAGCGTGGAGCACGCCCAAGCGGCCATCTGCGTGCTACCGTGCAACCGAGGGTCCTGGGGAAGGCCACTGGCGGTGGTGACAGCAACTCCGACACGTGGAAGCATATCCCCTCCGATCTCCCAAATTCACAGGGCTCAGTTGTTCGATCTGGCTTCATGAGCGGATGCAGGGGCCTTGGCCGCCACCGTCGACTCCGCGGCCACTGCCTCCTACACCTTGTTGTCCTTGTGCAGTCCATGCTCCACAGTCCTTACGCAGTCCATGCCTCGCCGTCGACCACGCGAGCACCCAGAGCCACCACGGCTCGGCCTTCACCTGCGTAGATCAAGCTCTAGGATACGGCTGAGCCATCCCTGCCCTCGTTGGCGAGCGTGTTAGGGAGTGCAACGCGAGCTCCACTCTGGCCGCTTCGAGACATCACACACGTCGGAGGGGATGCGAGGAGCAAGGGGATGATTGTGTGGGCCCACATGTCATTGAGTAGAGAGAGGGCAGTCTTAGGGGTATTTTGGGCTATACGAAAATACAACGATCTTAAAGTGGGTTCAGTGCCGTTTCAGGCGAAGAAAATGGCATGAATTAGTAGCCTGTTCGGCTGGGGCTGAAACGATCGTATACGATCGTGGATTATTACTGCTGGCTGGTTTGGTGTGAGAGAAAAATACTGTTCTGACTGGAAATTTACGATCGTTTACGACCAAGCGAACATGCAGTAGGTATGGAGACGATTATGGCCTTGTTTAGTTGGCGAAATTTTTTGGGAAATGGTACTGTAGCACTTTCATTGTTATTTGGCAATTAGTGTCCAATCATAGTCTAATTAGGCTTAAAAGATTCGTCTTGTGAATTTTGTCTAAACTGTGTAATTAGTTTTATTTTTTATTTATATTTAATGCTTCATACATACGTCCAAAGATTCGATATGATGGAAAATCTTGAAAAATTTTGTAAAATTTTAGGAACTAAACAGGCACTGTAACGATAAGTTTCAAAAAAAGGTGAAGGAGTAATGACATCTCAGAAAGTACGAAAATTGCAATGGCACTAATGCTGCTACTATTGCTCTACTCCGTCTGTCTGCCAGAGAGCGCAGAGTAACAAATAAATAGACACAGAGAAAACCAAGTACTACGAGTAGTAATTGTGTGTGGTGTCAGGGCCAGCAGCAGCGAATATCGATATACTCCTATAGGAGTAGGAGTACTCCTACATGTCAGCATCTTTTCTTTTCCTTGTTACAGTTTGAGTAGGCGGCTGTATAGTTCCTAAAATTTTGTAAAATTTTTCAAGATTTCTCATTACATCGAATTTTTAGACGCATGCATGAAGCATTAAATATAAATAAAAAATAAAACTAATTATATAGTTTAGACGAAATTCATGAGACGAATCTTTTAATCCTAATTATACTATGATTGAACACTAATTATCAAATAACAATGAGAGTGCTATCGTAATATTTTCTAAAAAATTTCGCTAACTAAACCAGGCCGACGATCGTGTACCGGTTGTCCGGAGAGATTCTTCCGGTCCACTGGGCAGCCGGCATGGATGTGTGCGTGACTGCATGTGATGTATCCAATGGTGCGGCTAAAAGGGTGTCAGTGACAATGCGAGTTCAGAATCCATACGTACGCGCCATAAATTGGCTGGATGCGTCACTTCACAGCCTCCAGGTGGGCCGGGGCGTACTTGAGGCCCATCGGTGCATGTATAGGAACCAAATTAGCTGCTATGTACTCTCTTCGTCCCAAATTAACCGTCGTCTTGGGTTCAAACTCGACATTATTTGGCATGGCTTCAAACGGCTCTAGGTTGTTACTGTGGTGCCATTTGAATCGATCTTTAAGGGATTCTAAAAATCTAGATAAAAAGAATCCCAACAGTTTTATTGGATTTCAATATTCTAAAAATCTGAGTTGAAATTCCTCTAAAACCTACTCTCTCTGTCCCTAAATATCTATCCTTTTCGCTTCTCCAGAAACAAATTTGACTGAATATATATTAAAAATATTAATATTTATGGTACATAATTAATATCATTAGAAAGATATTTGAATCTAGTTTTTTAATAAATTTATTTGGAGATACAAATGTTGCACGCATTTTCTACAAATCGAGTCAAACTTGCGGCACGCACACCAACAATGACAGTTATTTAGGGACGGAGGGAGTAGGTCGTTTGGATGAGATATCAGGATTGTGAAATTATTTCTATCCAGATTCTTAGAATCCGAAGGATTCAAATGGGGCCTATATTGCACTAAGGAGCTGAAGCTAAAAAAGCTAGTTAAAAATAATGGGCTCCTAGTTTGTTTTGAATAGAAGGGGATAACAACTTCTTGCTACAATGTACGAAGAAGTTAGGGACGCCGAGCTCGACCAAATAGGACCTTAATTCATTTTGGAAGATAAAAAATTCTAGTCAAAACTAGAGTAGTCACCATGGCCGTACTCTTACCCAGTTATTACTCATCTAGTCATATCATCTTAGAGTAGTCCTAACCAAAAGCTATCTCTTAGTTTATGGGTATTGACTATCCTTAGGCTAGTCCCACTAGGTAGTAACGTACTCATTAATTAGATGCCACGTATGACTTTTCACTCACATGCCACGTAATATTCAAAGTTAGCGCCATGTTCGCTCGTGCTTGTTTGGCTTATAAGCCATACTTTTTCAGCCAACAAACAATATTTTTCTCTCACACCAAATCAGCCAACAGTACTTTCAGCCATGACTTATCAGCCAAACAAGCCCAAACGAACAGGGCGTAGATTGGAAACCGTACACAATAATTGGACCCATTGTCATAGATAGAACATACACAATACTTACTTGTTTAGAGGCTCCTGAAGAACAACACCATGGTACTATGCATTGGTATCGTAATTGTTATGACAAAGTTGGAACCAGTAACATGATACATGCACTAAGAATAGTCTGATCTTCCATCCATGGCTAGTTTGACAGCCATCATCGCCGCCTAGTTGAAGCGACAAGCGACCCTTGAACCTGGGCCAATCATGCTTTATATAGAACTCATAGAGGGTCTGTTTGTTTGTGTTTATTCAACAAGCTTGGCTACAGAACAAAGGCTAGTTAGTCTAAACCAGCATAAGGCAATGCAAGATATGTTATTTTGTTTATCTGTAGTACCTAAGCCTAGCTAACAAAAATCTTGTTTGATTTTCTATATGGGCTTGGTAGAATTACTTATCTTTTATGAGGGTGATCTTTAGCTCCATCACCTCCCACCCCCATCGTCGTCTCCCTCGTGCTCACCTTCCTGCTGCTTTGCTACTCCTTCCTTGCTTCTTTGGTAGGCCACTTGCGGGTAGGGAGCATGGTGGAGCACGCGTGGACCTGGAGACAAGTGCGTGGACGAGTACCGACCATGAACCACACGTGGACAAGTACCGACGATGAACCACACGTGGACGGCCAGCCTAGCAATGAACGTGGCGAAATGTGAGTACGTGGACGAGGCGGTGAGGCGACACAATATGGGTGGCTCGCCAAGTCTGGCTTTCTAAGAACAATACCCTTTTTTGACTTCCTAAAGCCTGACTTAGCACTTAGGCACCCATCCAAACATCAAGAGGCTGCATTGCGGTAGCCTAGGTACCCCTTAAGACACCCATCCAAACAACCCCCCATATTTATACGCCTTATCGATGCCAGTTGTTTCTAACTCCTTATGCTAACACAATGATTTCACTTGCGTTTAATTATCGCACTTGATGCACCATACTCGCTCGTATATGACATTATGTTAATTTAATTTTACGCCACTGTATTTGTGCAGAGAGTAGGGGGATATTTGGTTATGGGCCACGCTGCGCCACGACTGAGTTGAGGCGAAGTTGTAGCGGCGGCACTGAAAAACTTCGCCACAGAGTGTGGCGGTAAATGAGTGTGATGTCCTCGTGGTTGTTGTGTTGGTCTATGTATAAACCAGACAGGAGCCTTACGACGTTGAGGCGAGTTGTGGCGGCGATCCAAACATCCCTTAGATACCTTAGATGTCTCTGGGTACTCCGGTACTACTACGTCGTACTAGCTACATGGTTGGATGGTTTTGATGAGCACGCAACGCAACTTTTATTCTAAGAACCTGTTTGGCAGGGCTCCTGCGGGCCCGACTCCTGGTTTCCCCTGTCGGCCCATGGGCGGCCTGACAGGAACCGAGCCGTTTTTTCTCTCCTCCTTTACTCTCTCACAGACGCAGGGGGAGCCAGCGGAGCTCGTTTTTCGGGCTCCGCGGCTCGCTCCGCTCCGCTCGGTCTGGCACCTATCGGCCCATGGGCGGCCGACAAGAGGCCGGATCCGCGGAACCCTGCGTCCTAATATTTTGTTCATGTATTATGTACTGTAAGTACCGTAGTACTACTATGCTGGCGTGCAGGGATTTTGAGAGAAGCACGAGACGTTTGGACAGGAAGATTCTCTGGCTAGGCTAGGAGGCCCAAAGGCCCGCACACACAGAGACACAGGCAATCACAAGCACGGCGGCATGGTGATGTGAGCACGCACTGACTCTGCACTGCACTTGATTGATAGTGGAGTATCCATCCTTTTGGCGTGGCAGCAGTCTGTCAAGATGCCGGTCTGCCCTGCTGCTGCTGGAGCAATGCCCAACCGGCGCCCCGACCAAGGCCTCCCGGAGGTCAAAAAGGAGGGCTGGGCTGATGGGCCACCCACGATCCTGGGTACGGAAATCCAGGGAACCCGTATTCTTCGGCCTCGTTTGACGTTCGTCCTTGTCCCCCCGCTCACCTCACTTTTTCCAACCACTGTTTGCAAGTTCACGTCGCTGATGCCTTGGTGGTCGTGCTGGACCGTTTATTCCTCCTGTGTCACTGTTTATTCCTCCTACTCCGTGTCTGTCACTGTTTCACGTGATGGGTCAAACTCAAACTCAAACTGGACAGAATCTTCGGTTTGTCAAACTGTCCTGACACACAGAGATACGTACACGAGCTCCTACGTACTCCGCCTCGTACGCACTGTGCAAGTGTGCATGCTTTACGTTTGGGAGCGTGCAAATACTCTACTTTGATTCCTAGAAAGAAAAATAACACAACGCTCAAGTGCAAACTCATATTCCCTCCGTTCCAAATTAGTACACGGTTAACCTACACGATCGCTTGGTCTAGTTACGCCCTGAGTAAACGCTGCGCATTGACCCGTTGCATCCGTTTAATCGGCCGTTTATCCAGTCTACTCATGACTATTTGGTCCGAATAAATAGCAAATATAAGATATGCATGTATTTCAAGATTTAAACTTGGTTATTTTTTACTAACAATTAGCCTAATTGTATAAAAAGTTTGTATTACAAAAGTAGTTACATTAGATTTCCATTTAGAAATACTTTCTAATAATCAAACTTTTGTTACTATAAATTATATATTATAAATAGGTCAAATATGCTTTTTATCTTTGTTGTTAAAGTATCACCCAAAGGAAAAAAAATCCTACTTGGTTGATGATAATACTTTACCACATCATAAGTAACACATATCATAGTTTTTAGACATGACAAGTACAGCGCCAATGTTATATAGTTTTTTTTCATGCCAAACTTTAACGTAGCATGAGTGTGGCGTTTGATTTGTTTCCAGTACTTTTTGTACACCTAATTATATTTGTAGTAAAGTTAGACACCAATCAAATTACTCCCTCCTTTCCATATTAGCTGATGTTTTAGAAACTCTCATGATAAACAATGCTGAGCCAAAAGACCAAAATACCTCTCTCAAGGAGTATAGAGATGGAGATGTATTGGAAAAAGATAAAATGTATTGGGAAAAGAAAAAAAACGTTGAGAAGATCAATTATTTTGTGAACAAATTTGAATGTTATAAGATCATCTATTTTAGGACGGAGGGAGTAGACCAAATAATTGACGTGTTGGGACCGCTTAAAATCGGACTTGTAAGGGCTTGTTTGGTTGCGCCCCAGATAGCCTTGTCAGGCGCTGGCGCGCTGCGCTCGCTCGCAGTTGTCCGATTTCAGACGCCTAGGGTGAAGATTGCTACCTAGTCGCTATGCTACTTGGAAGGCTACAAACCAAACACACCTTCAATGCTTGTTCTAGGCACCGCATATTGAAATCAATGAAAAACAAGAATCTCCACCCATTGGACTTATGATGAACCCTTTGGGACAATAGAATATCGTCGAGGAGGAGGACAAACTAGGATTGCTTACCAACGAGAAAGATTCAATTTGGGATCTAGTCTAATTCAGCCTCCTCACCGTGGATCCAGGCATTAGTCGTGCGATGAATCTAGCGGAGAGAGGGTCACTGGAGGCGGGCATGGGTGATGGATATGGGGAGCGTCAAGCGGGGAGGAGGATCACTAGCGTTGGTATACGAGGCTAGTGCACCGGCATCAGTGGAGGAGGTGGCCACTCATCATCGGGTAGGCGTGATTCGGGCTGAGACAAGGAGGAATTGCGTGGAGACAAGATGGCGGTTATATAGACATCGACCGTTGTCTCGGTCTAACCACTTTGAGTGTGGGTTTGATTATTGATAGAACCAGAAGGACTCATTTGGATTCAGATTTTTTGGTTGGATTTTGGACTAACTAGGGTTTTAGATAAAGTAGACCTTTTTGTTTAACTAAGGTTTAACAAAAGGATTTGCTTTTTCTCACTTTGCTAGCTATTTGAATGTGGTTTTCCTACTTCGCTATTGAAAGGATCAAGATGCCCAAGACGGTGGGTGAATTAGGCTAATCTAAATATTTTCGCAACAAATAAAGCTTATCGCTTAGCCCATTTCACCCCTAGTGCCTAAAGTGTTTTCTATCCTACGCACAAAGTTTTGCACCCTAGGTTCCAACCCTATTCTATCATGGCAATTTTAGGAATGTAAAAACATAAATATAAATTGCATTAAAGTAAAGGAGAAGGGTTAGGAACATGACGATATTTTTCGGGGGTATTGGAGAATCAACACTCCCCACTAGTCCTTGTTGGAGCTCCTGTGCAAGGGGGTGTCGGTCCCCCTTGATCCACGTAAGGATCAAGTGCTCTCTACGGGTTGATTCTTCACCATTATAGCATGATGAATCACTCACAACCGTTTACACCATGAGTTAGGCCTCTCACAATCACCACCAAGAGATCACCAAGCTCCTAATGGTCACCAAGCCGTCTAGGTGATGCTGATCACCAAGAGTAATAAGCACAAACTCTCACTTGACCCAAACAAGCCTAATGAGGAAGATGGATGCACAGTTGCTACTCCCTATGCACTAACGAGGTCCTTAATCTTGCGATTATCAAATCTCAATCACCCACTAAGCATGAACTCCCCTTGGTCTCCAATGTATGCTATTAGCTGAAACAAATGGCAAGAGAGATTCTTTGGACGAGTTGGATGGGTATAAATACCCTCCTAACCACTAAACTAGCCGTTATAAATGCACTGCATTGAATGGAGGATCACCGGACTGTCCGATGTCTTGCATCAGACCAATGCTCATGGTCTCTCTGAGTGCCATCAGACCAGGAGCCAATGGTTCGATGCACCTTTGTAGCTCGGTCCAATGCCTTGCAGACCAAACCCTTGGTGTACAATCCCTACAACACATGGTCCGATGGACCCTTGGGCTAGGGTCAAATGCCTTCAAACCCTAGCTGCGCTTTGCCAGCATGCAACGGACCACAACCTTTGGTCCAATGGCTCCTTGAGCTAGGGTTCATTTCCCCATTTGACCCTCCATTCACTTATAATTCCAACTTATTTGTGAATGGGGTTAATTTCAAACGATCTTTGGGCCTTCTCAAAGCTACCTCGTGCTAAGTTTGACAAGTGTGCACCACACCTAAATCATTAGACTTACCTAGTTAGGTCAAGATACTAGTTCATATCTCCCTTTATAGTATGGCCAAAGGAAAAACATTGTCCTAAACTACCCTAAGTGTCTTCCAACTCCAATTGACACTTAGAACTAGTCTGTCCTTAACCTTGTCATCCATCCTTTGAAAACTCAAACAAATTCCATCAATAGAGGCATGAAAACCATCGATTGCCCAAACAATCACCATATTGTGAACTAACTCACATTGCCTTTACAAAACACACGTTAGTCACAAAGATCTTGTGTAGTCATTAATCACCAAAAGCCTAACTCGGGGCCAAGATGCTTTCAGCTATCTAAGGCGAGAAAGGATGGGCTACCATTTGTGCACATGCATAATAGATACTATCCATAGGCTGAACATGGAGTACTAGGGGCAGTAACGGTGCTGTCCATAGGCTGAACACGCAATACATAGAGCTACAATAGTCTCTAGACTCTGAAAAGAAGAAAACAGAGAAGGTTGCAAGTGGCTATTGGGAAGGAAATGGGCGAACACATGGTGTAGTGGTTGAATGCTAATGTCTTGGAATTAGGTCTAGTTGACCTACAAGAGTTCCAAAAGTGGCTGGAAACAATGGATGGTGTAGACAAAGAGAAGGTGAACAAGATACTAGTTGAAGCAAGTCAAATAACTCAAGGGTCAGTGCCACAACCACTTATGGAGATAGCTTCCACTTCACGGTACCAATAGTTCAAGCAACTGATTCATTGATGGTTACAAGTAAAACTTTTATAAATGTAAATTTCTTTATTCTCTTGTCATATTTCCATATGTTCAACCATGCTACATTGTGCTAGTGTTTATTCTTCTTTCGGTGTGTGTGTTTGTGTACACACACATGCAAGTTTTCTCCTCTCCACCACTCGGCCACCAGGACATAGCCCACCCATGACTATGTGATTCATTGTAGTGTGTAGTCCAATGGACCCCCACTAGACTAGTCCAATGTACTCAATTCCTCTCTAGAAGCTCTCTATATGCCATCAGACCAAGAGCCAATGATCCGATGCACACCCTCTGTAGCATGGTCCGCTGCCTTGTAAACCAAACCCTCGGCGTCAGTCCCTAAAGCACATGGTCTGATGGACCTTTCGGCCAGGTTTAGATGCCCTCATACCCTAGATGCCCTTTGCCAGCATGCATAAGACCATAGCCTTTGGTCTGATGGCTCCTTGAGCTAGAGCCTGATGCCCCATTTGACCCTCCATTAACTTCCAGTTCCAACTTATTTGTGAATGGGGTTCATTCCAAATGATCTTTGGGCTTTCATAAAACCACCTAGTGCTAAGTTTGACAAGTGTGCACCACACCTAAACCATTAGACTTGCCTAGGTCAAGATACTAGTTCATATCTCCCTTTAAAGTATGGCTAAAGGAAAATAATGTCTAAACCACTCTAAGTGTTTTCCAACTCCAATTGACACTTAGAACTGGTCCATTGTCTTTGTCATCCATCCTTTGAAAACCATAATCAAATCCATCAATAGGGGGATGAAAATGATTGCTTTCCCAAACAATCACTACTGTCATGATCTAACTCAAATTACCTCTACAAAATGAACATTAGTCACAATGATCTTGTGTAGTCAATAATCACTAAAACCCAACAAGGGGCCTTGATGCTTTCAGCTATCTATGGCAAGAAAGGACATGCTACCATTTGTGCATGAGTGTAACAGATACTGTCCATAGGCTGAACATGGAGTACTCAAAGCTACAACAGTCTCTAGACTTTGAAAAGAAGAAAAAAAGAGAAGGTTGGAAGAGGCTATTAAGAAGGAAATGGGTGAACTCATGATGTAGTGGTTGAATGCTAATGTCATGGAATTGAGTCTAGTTGAGCTGTAAGAGCTCCAAAAGTGGCTGGAAGTAGTGGATGGTGTAGTCAAAGAGAAGGTGAACAAGATACTAGATGAAGCAAGGCAAATAACTCAAGGGTTAGTGCCACAATCACTTATAGAGATAGCTTCCAATTCACGGTAATAGTTTAGTCAGCACATCAATGCTGATTGAATGGCTCCCATAGGTCCTAGTTCGAGCAATGGATTCATTGATCGTAGCAAATAAAACATTTATGAATGTAAATTTGTTTATTCTCTCGTCATATTTCCATATGTTCAACCACGCTACATTGTGCTAGTGTTTATTCTTCTTCTTCTAGTGTATGCAAGTTTTTGGTAATAAAAATAAGATGAGGGGTAAGCAAAGAAGAGGAGCTTGGGAACCAAGCCCACTTAACTAGCCCGCACCCTCATTTCCTCCTCTTCGCCACTCGGCCACCAGGACATAGCCCACTAATGACTATGCGATTCATTGTAGTGTATGGTCCGATGGACCCCCATCGGACCAACCCAATGTGCTCAATTCCTCTCTAGAAGTTCCCTGAGTTCCATCAGGCCAAGAGCCAATGGTCCGATGCACCCTCTGTAGCTTGGTCCGATACCTTGTAGACCAAACCCTTGGTGTATAGTCCCTGCACCACATGGTACGATGGACCTTTGGGCCAAGGTTAGATACCCTCAAACCCTAGCTACGTTTTGCCAGCATGCATCAGACCACAGGCTTTGGTCCGATGGCTCCTTGAGCTATGGCCTAATGCCCCATTTCACCCTCCATTAAGTATTGCAAATGGAAAAATAATGTCCTAAACTACTCTAAGTGTCTCCCAACTCCAATTGGCACTTAGAACTAGTCCATTGTTAACCTCGTCATCTATCCTTTGAAAACAGAAAAAAACAATAGGGACATGAAAACCATCGATTGCCCAAACAATCACCATTATCATGGCCTAAGTCAAATTGCCTCTACAAAACACACGTTAATCACAAAGATCTTGTGTAGTAATTAATCACCGAAACCCAACAAGGGCCTTGATGCTTTTAGCTATCTAAGGAGAGAAAGGTTGGGCTACCATTTTGTGCATGGGTGTAACGGATACTGTCCATAGGCTGAACATGGAGTACTAGGGATAGTAACGTATAATATCCATGGGCTAAACATAGAGTACTCAGAGCTACAACGGTCTCTATACTCTAAAAAGAAGACAAAGAGAAGGTTAAAAGAGGCTATTGAGAAGGAAATGGGTGAACGCATGATGTAGTGGTTGAATGCTAATGTCTTGGAATTGGGTCTAGTTGAGCTGCAAGAGCTCCAAAAGTGGCTGGAAGCAGTGGATGGTTTAGTCAAAGAGAAGGTGAACAAGATACTAGTTGAAGCAAGGCAAATAACTCAAAGAAATGTGGCACAACCACTTATGGAGATAGCTTCCACGTCACGATACCAATTTGGTCAGCACATCAATGCTGATTCAATGGCTTCCACAGGTCCTAGTTTGATCAATATATTCATTGATCGTTGCAAATAAAACATTTATAAATGTAAATTTCTTTATTCTCTTGTCATATTTCCATATGTTCAACCACACTACATTGTGCTAGTGTTTATTCTTCTTCTTCTGGTGTGTGTGTGTGTGTTTGTGTACACACACGTATGTAAATTTTAGGTAATAAAAATAAGATGAGGGGTAAACAAAGAAGAGGAGCTTGGGAACCTAGCCCACTTAACCAGCTCGCACCCCATTCTCCTCCTCTCCGCCACTCGGCCACCAGGACATAGCCCACCCATGACTATGCGATTCATTGTAGTGTATGGTCCGATGGACCCCACTGACTAGCCCAATGTGCTCAATTCCTCTCTAGAAGTTCCCTGAGTTCCATCAGACCGAGAGCCAATGTTCCGATGCACCCTTTGTAGCTTGGTCCGATACCTTGTAGACTAAACCCTCGGTGTACAGTCCCTGCACCACATGGTACGATGGACCTTTGGGCCAGGGTTAGATACCCTCAAACCCTAGCTACGCTTTGCCAGCATGCATCAGACCACAAGCTTTGGTCCGATGGCTCCTTGAGCTAGGGCCTAATGCCCCATTTCACCCTCCATTAAGTATTGCAAATGGAAAAATAATGTCCTAAACTACTCTAAGTGTCTCCCAACTCCAATTGGCACTTAGAACTAGTCCATTCTTAACCTCGTCATCCATCCTTTGAAAACAGAAAAAATCAATAGGGACATGAAAACTATCGATTGCCCAAACAATCACCATTTTCATGGCCTAAGTCAAATTGCCTCTACAAAACACACGTTAATCACAAAGATCTTGTGTAGTCATTATTCACCAAAACCCAACAAGGGCCTTGATGCTTTTAGCTATCTAAGGAGAGAAAGGTTGGGCTACCATTTTGTGCATGGGTGTTACGGATACTATCCATAGGCTGAACATGGAGTACTAGGGATAGTAACGGATAATGTCCATGGGCTAAACATAGAGTACTCAGAGCTACAACGGTCTCTATACTCTAAAAAGAAGAAAAAGAGAAGGTTGCAAGAGGCTATTGAGAAGGAAATGGGTGAACGCATGATGTAGTGGTTGAATGCTAATGTCTTGGAATTGGGTCTAGTTGAGCTGCAAGAGCTCCAAAAGTGGCTGGAAGCAGTGGACGGTGTAGTCAAAGAGAAGGTGAACAAGATACTAGTTGAAGCAAGGCAAATAACTCAAGGAAATGTGGCACAACCACTTATGGAGATAGCTTCGACGTCACGGTACTAGTTTGGTCAGCACATCAATGCTGATTCAATGGCTTCCACATGTCCTGGTTTGATCAATGGATTCATTGATCATTGCAAATAAAACATTTATAAATGTAAATTTCTTTATTCTCTTGTCATATTTCCATATGTTCAACCACACTACATTGTGCTAGTGTTTATTCTTCTTCTTCTGGTGTGTGTGTGTGTGTGTGTGTGTACACACGTATGTAAATTTTAGGTAATAAAAATAAGATGAGGGGTAAACAAAGAAGAGGAGCTTGGGAACCTAGCCCACTTAACCAGCTCGTACCCCATTCTCCTCCTCTCCGCCACTCGGCCACCAGGACATAGCCCACCCATGACTATGCGATTCATTGTAGTGTATGGTCCGATGGACCCCACCGGACCAGCCCAATGTGCTCAATTCCTCTCTAGAAGTTCCCTGAGTTCCATCAGACCGAGAGCCAATATTCTGATGCACCCTCTGTAGCTTGGTCCGATACCTTGTAGACTAAACCCTCGGTGTACAGTCCCTGCACCACATGGTCCGATGGACCTTTGGGCTAGGGCTAGATACCCTCAAACCCTAGCTGCGCTTTGCCAGCATGCATCGGACCACAGGCTTTGTGATAAGGACATCACTACTTCGTCACATACAATCCAAGGAGAGGAGGAGGTCCAGCATGGGCGTCCAATTCATCTTTTCCATGGTGGAGGCCCAGTCCAACTGAAGTTGGAGCCCATCTCATGTTTCAGGACTAGTCTGCCTTAAACTGGTCACCTAGGACACATCCGGACTCTATTTTCGACGATCCACATATTGATGGAAAGCTAATTTGATAAGGAAGACAATCCAAGTGGTCTTACGTCAAAAGCTATTTGGAATCAACAGGAATCGTGGTCACAAGTCAGCGTCCAGAATCTGCCAGGGTGCTGTGCGACACTATCTTTTGGTCCGTTAGACCATGTATTGTGTTTGGGCCCATTAGGGGCATGTCCAGGGGTCTTGCACGACCCTAAAGTCTTCATAAACAGCCGCCACCCCTCCATTAGGGTTTGGGTTTTGTTTAGTTCTTAATTTCCTCATGAAACAGACGTCGTTTTGCTGCAACTGTGCCTCCAAGGCTACTTGCTGTGAACCAGGGCCCTAGTTCTTGATCTTGTTCGCCTGTGGCAATTAGTCCTTTTGAATAAAGACTTGAACTCCTTCTCATTATTATAAGCCTCATATTTATTTGTAATTTCAGATTGCGTTCATCCTGTTCTTTCTTGTGTTCTCGATTCGCTTACAGGAAAGCCTTCTCGGCGAGGTCAATCACGTTTGCGTGGTTGATAACCAACGGAGCAGTGGTGTAATGGTTGCGGGGGTCCGAATCAGTCTTGGTTCAAAGCCTAGATCGTGAACGTCAAGTCTCCACCAATCGACGCTATCATACCTATCGGAAGATGTCTCTAGCAAACCATTAAATGAACCTTCAAGTAACATGAAAGAAGTTTTATTTGCTCTTAAATCTATTCTTATTGTTTATGATGAACCATGTTATGCTCTAACTTGTACATCGCCTATTTATCCACTTGGTCCTACTCCTAGTGCTATGCCTCTTGTTGGTACTAACCTTTTGTAGGAGAAGGAGGATGAATTTCCAGCAGGGAAGCCACCATGGCAGCCGCCTTTGAGAAGGATGGGGCGCCAAGATGAACGTCTTCTTCCGGAGCCATCGTTGCTGTCATCCATTGGAGGAGACGATCTACTTCAGTCGAGGACAACTTCAATTCAAGAAAGGGAGGATGATGAGGACATCACTACTTCGTCGCATACAAGCCAAGGAGAGGAGGAGGTCCAGCATGGGCGTCCAATTCATCTTTTCCATGGTGGAGGCCCAGTCCAACTGAAGTTGGAGCCCATCTCGGGTTCCAGGACCAGTCTATCTTAAACTGGTCACCCAGGACGCATCCGGACTCTGTTTTTGACGATCCACATATGGATGAAAAGCTAATTTGATAAGGAAGCCAATCCAAGTGGTCTTACATCAAAAGCTCTTTGGAATCAACGAGAATCGTGGTCACAAGTCAGCGTCCAGAATCTGCAAGGGCGCTACGACACTGTCTTTTGGTCCGTTGGACCATGTATCGTGTTTGGGCCCGAGTCTTCATAAACAGCCGCCACCCCTCTATTAGGGTTTGGGTTTTGTTTAGTTCTTGATTTCCTCGTGAAACAGATGTCGTTTTGCTGCAACTGTGCCATCAAGGCTGCTTGCTGTGAACCAGGGCCCCAGTTCTTGATCTTGTTTGCCTATGGCGATTAGTCCTTTCGAATAAAGACTTGAAATCCTTCTTGTTTTTATAAGCCTCATATTTATTTGCAATTTCAGATTGCGTTCATCCCGTTCTTACTTGTGTTCTTGATTCGCTTGCAGGAAAGCCTTCTCGGCGAGGTCAATCGCGTTCACGTGGTTGATAACCAATGAAGCAGTGGTGTAACGGTTGCGGGGGTCCGAATCAGTCTTGGTTTGAAGCCTAGATCGTGAACATCGAGTCTCCACCAATCAACGCTATCATACCTTTCGGAAGATCGGGCCTAGTCTACATCACTTTGGTCCAATGGTTCCATGAGCTAGGGCCTAATGCCCCATTTCACCCTCCATTAAGTATTGCAAATGAAAAATAATGTCCTAAACTACTCTAAGTGTCTCCCAACTCTAATTGGCACTTAGAACTAGTCCATTCTTAACCTCGTCATCCATCCTTTGAAAACAGAAAAAATCAATAGGGACATGAAAACCATAGATTGCCCAAACAATCACCATTATCATGGCCTAAGTCAAATTGCCTCTACAAAACACATGTTAATCACAAAGATCTTGTGTAGTCATAAATCACCGAAACCCAACAAGGGCCTTGATGCTTCTAGCTATCTAAGGAGAGAAAGGTTGGGCTACCATTTTGTGCATGGGTGTAACGGATACTGTCCATAGGCTGAACATGGAGTACTAGGGAGGGTAACAGATAATGTCCATGGGCTAAACATAAAGTACTCAGAGCTACAACGGTCTCTAGACTCTGAAAAAAGAAAAAGAGAAGGCTGCAAGAGGCTATTGAGAAGGAAATGGGTGAACACATGATGTAGTGGTTGAATGCTAATGTCTTGGAATTGTGTCTAGTTGAGTTGCAAGAGCTCCAAAAGTGGCTGGAAGCAATGGACGGTGTAGTCAAAGAGAAGGTGAACAAGATACTAGTTGAAGCAAGGCAAATAACTCAAGGATCAGTGCCACAACCACTTATGGAGATAGCTTCCACGTCACGGTACCAGTTTGGTCAGCACATCAATGCCAATTGAATGGCTTCCACAGGTCCTAGTTCGAGCAATGAATTCATTGATCGTAGCAAATAAAACATTTATAAATGTAAATTTCTTATTCTCTTGTCATATTTCCATATGTTCAACCACGCTACATTATGCTAGTGTTTATTCTTCTTCTTCCGGTGTGTGTGTGTGTGTGTGTGTGTGTGTGTACACACACGTATGTAAGTTTTAGGTAATAAAAATAAGATGAGGGGTAAACAAAGAAGAGGAGCTTGGGAACCTAGCCCACTTAACCAGCCCGCACCCCATTCTCCTCCTCTCCGCCACTCGGCAACCAGGACATAGCCCACCCATGACTATGTGATTCATTGTAGTGTATGGTCCGATGGACCCCACCGGACCAGCGCAATCTGCTCAATTCCTCTCTAGAAGTTCCCTGAGTTCCATCAGACCGAGAGCCAATGTTCCGATGCACCCTCTGTAGCTTGGTCCGATACCTTGTAGACCAAACCCTCGGTGTACAGTCCCTGCACCACATGGTCTGATGGACCTTTGGGCCAGGGCCAAATACCCTCAAACCCTAGTTGCGCTTTGCCTGCATGTATCGAACCACAGGCTTTGGTCCGATGGCTCCTTGAGCTAGGGCCTAATGCCCCATTTCACCCTCCATTAAGTATTGCAAATGGAAAAATAATGTCCTAAACTACTCTAAGTGTCTCCCAACTCCAATTGGCACTTAGAACTAGTCCATTCTTA
This sequence comes from Miscanthus lutarioriparius, assembly GCA_904845875.1. NCBI lineage: Eukaryota > Viridiplantae > Streptophyta > Magnoliopsida > Poales > Poaceae > Miscanthus > Miscanthus lutarioriparius. The sequence goes on from CAJGYO010000015.1 coordinate 52,525,045, forward strand.
ACCTCGTCATCCATCCTTTAAAAACAGAAAAAACCAATAGGGACATGAAAACCATCGATTGCCTAAACAAACACCATTATCATGGCCTAAGTCAAATTGCCTCTATAAAACACACGTTAATCACAAAGATCTTGTGTTGTCATTAATCACCGAAACCCAACAAGGGCCTTGATGCTTTTAGCTATCTAAGGAGAGAAAGGTTGGGCTACCATTTTGTGCATGGGTGTAACAGATACTGTACATAGGCTGAACATGGAGTACTAGGGACAGTAACGGATAATGTCCATGGGCTAAACATAGAGTACTCAGAGCTACAACAGTCTCTAGACTATGAAAAGAAGAAAAAGAGAAGGTTGCAAGAGGATATTGAGAAGGAAATGGGTGAACGCATGATGTAGTGGTTGAATGCTAATGTCTTGGAATTGGGTCTAGTTGAGCTGCAAGAGCTCCAAAAGTGGCTGGAAGCAGTGGATGGTTTAGTCAAAGAGAAGGTGAACAAGATAGTAGTTGAAGCAAGGCAAATAACTTAAGGATTAGTGCCACAACCACTTATGGAGATAACTTCCACGTCATGGTACCAGTTTGGTCAGCACATCAATGCCGATTGAATGGCTTCCATAGGTCCTAGTTCAAGCAATGGATTCATTGATCGTAGCAAATAAAACATTTATAAATGTAAATTTCTTTATTCTCTTGTCATATTTCCATATGTTCAACCACGCTACATTGTGCTAGTGTTTATTCTTCTTCTTCCGGTGTGTGTGTGTGTGTGTACACACACGTATGTAAGTTTTAGGTAATAAAAATAAGATGAGGGGTAAACAAAGAAGAGGAGCTTGGGAACCTAGCCCACTTAACCAGCCCACACCCCATTCTCCTCCTCTCTGCCACTTGACCACCCGGACATAGCCCACCCATGACTATGCGATTCATTGTAGTGTATGGTCCGATGGACCCCACCGGACCAGCCCAATGTGCTCAATTCCTCTCTAGAAGTTCCCTGAGTTCCATCAGACCGAGAGCCAATGTTTTGATGCACCCTCTATAGCTTGGTCTGATACCTTGTAGACCAAACCCTCGGTGTACAGTCCCTGCACCACATGGTACGATGGACCTTTGGGCCAAGGTCAAATACCCTCAAACCCTAGCTACACTTTGCCAGCATGCATCAGACCATAGGCTTTGGTCCGATGGCTCCTTTAGCTAGGGCCTAATGCCCCATTTCACCCTCCATTATGTATTGCAAATGGAAAAATAATGTCTTAAACTACTCTAAGTGTCTCCCAACTCCAATTGGCACTTAGAACTAGACCATTCTTAACCTTGTCATCCATCCCTTGAAAACAGAAAAAATCAATAGGGACATGAAAACCATCGATTGCCCAAACAATCACCATTATCATGGCCTAAGTCAAATTGTCTCTATAAAACACACGTTAATCACAAAGATCTTGTGTAGTCATTAATCACCGAAACCCAACAAGGGCCTTGATGCTTTTAGCTATCTAAGGAGAGAAAGGTTGGGCTACCATTTTGTGCATGGGTGTAACGGATACTATCCATAGGCTAAACATGGAGTACTAGGGACAGTAACGGGTAATGTCCTTGGGCTGAACATAGAGTACTTAGAGCTACAACAGTCTCTAGACCCTGAAAAGAAGAAAAGAGAAGGTTGCAAGAGGCTATTGAGAAGGAAATGGGTGAACGCATGATGTAGTGGTTGAATGCTAATGTCTTGGAATTGGGTCTAGTTGAGCTGCAAGAGCTCCAAAAGTGGCTAGAAGCAGTGGACGTTGTAGTCGTCAGAGAAGGTGAACAAGATACTAGTTGAAGCAAGGCAAATAACTCAAGGATCAGTGCCACAACCACTTAGGGAGATAGCTTCCAATTCACGGTACCAGTTTGGTTAGTACATCAATGTCGATTGTATGGCTTCCATAGGTCCTAGTTCGAGCAATGGATTCATTGATCGTTGCAAATAAAGCATTTATAAATGTAAATTTCTTTATTCTCTTGTCATATTTCCATATGTTCAACCACGCTACATTGTGCTAGTGTTTATTCTTCTTATTCTTCCGTGTGTGTGTGTGTTTGTGTACACATGTATGCAAGTTTTAGGTAATAGAAATAAGACGAGGGGTAAGCAAAGAAGAGGAGCTAGGGAACCTAGCCCACTTAACCAGCATGCACGCCCTTCCCCTCCTCTCCACCACTCGGCCACCAGGATATAGCCCACCCATGACTATGCGATTGATTGTAGTGTATGGTCCGATGGACCCCCACCGGAGTAGACCAATGTGCTCAATTCCTCTCTAGAAGTTCCTTGAGTTCCATCAGACTAAGAGCCAATGGTCCGATGCACCCTCTATGGCTTGGTCCGATGCCTTGTAGACCAAACCCTCGGTGTACAATCCCTATAGCACATGGTCCATTGGACCATTAGGCCATGGTCAGATACCCTCAAACCCTAGTTGCGCTTTGCCAGCATGCATCGGACCACAGGCTTTGGTCCAATGGCTCCTTGAGCTAGGGCCTAATGTCCCATTTGACCCTCCATTAAGTATGGCCAATGGAAAATAATGTCCTAAACTACTCTAAGTGTCTCCGAACTACAATTGCACTTAGAACTAGTCCATCCTTAACCTCATCATCCATGCTTTGAAAACCGAAAAAATCAATAGGGGCATGAAAACCATCGATTGCCCAAACAATCACCATTATCATGATCTTAATCAAATTGCCTCTACAACAAACACACGTTAATCACAAAGATCTTCTATAGTCATTAATCACCGAAACCCAACTAGGGGTCTTGATGGTTTTAGCTATCTAAGGCGAGAAAGGATGGGCTACCATTTTGTGCATGTGCATAACAGATAATGTCCATAGGCTGAACATAGAGTACTTAGAGCTACAACAGTCTCTAGACTCTAAAAAGACAAAAAAGAGAAGGTTGCAAGAGGCTATTGAGAAGGAAATTGGTGAACACATGATGTAGTGGTTGAATGCTAATGTCCTAGAATTGGGTCTAGTTGTGCTGCAAGAGCTCCAAAAGTGGCTAGAAGTAGTGGATGGTGTAGTCAAAGAGAAGGTGAACAAGATACTAGTTGAAGCAAGACAAATAACTCAATGGTTAGTGCCAGAACTACTTATGGAGATAGCTTCCACTTCATGGTACCAGTTTGGTCAGCACATCAATGTCGATTGAATGGCATCCACAGGTCCTGGTTCGAGTAATGGATTCATTGATTGTAGCAAATAAAACTTTTATAAATGTAATTTTTTTATTCTCTTGAAATATTTCCATATGTTCAACCATGCTACATTGTGCTAGTGTTTATTCTTCTTCTTTCGGTGTGCAAGTTTTAGGTAATAGAAATAAGACGAGGGGTAAGCAAAGAAGAGGAGCTTGGGTACCTATCCCACTTAACCAGCCCGTACCCCCTTCTCCTCCTCTCCGCCAATCGGCCACCAGGACATAGCCCACCCATGACTATGCGATTCATTGTAGTGTATGGTCCGATGGACCCCCACCGAACCAGCCCAATGTGCTTAATTTCTCTCTAGAAGTTCCTTGAGTTCCATCAGACCGAGAGCTAATGGTCCGATGCACCCTCTGTAGCTTGGTCGAATGCCTTATAGACCAAACCCTCGGTGTACAATCCCTATAGCACATGGTCCATTGGACCATTAGGCCATGGTCAGATACCCTCAAACCCTAGTTGCGCTTTGCCAGCATGCATCGGACCACAGGTTTTAGTCCGATGGCTCCTTGAGCTAGGGCCTAATGCCCCATTTGACCCTCCATTAAGTATGGCCAATGGAAAAATAATGTCCTAAACTATTCTAAGTGTCTTCCAACTCCGATTGGCACTTAGAACTAGTCTGTCCTTAACCTTGTCATCCATCCTTTAAAAACCGAAAAAATCAATAGGGGCATAAAAACCACCGATTGCCCAAACAATCACCATTATCATGACCTAAGTCAAATTGCCTCAACAAAACACACGTTAATCACAAAGATCTTGTGTAGTCATTAATCACCGAAACCCAACTAGGGGCCTTGATGCTTTCAGCTATCTAAGGCGAGAAAGGATGGGCTACCATTTTGTGCACGCGCGTAACAGATACTATCCATAGGCTGAACATGGATTACTAGGGACAGTAAGGGATAATGTCTATAGACTAAAATAGAGTACTCAGAGCTACAATAGTCTCTAGACTCTGAAAAGAAGAAAAAGAGAAGGTTACAAGAGGCTATTGAGAAGGAAATGGGTGAACGCATGATGTAGTGGTTGAATGCTAATGTCTTGGAATTGGTTCTAGTTGAGCTGCAAGAGCTCCAAAAGTGTCTGGAAGCAGTGGACGGTGTAGTCAAAGAGAAGGTGAACAAGATACTAGTTGAAGCAAGGCAAATAACTCAAGGGTCAGTGCCACAACCACTTATGGAGATAGCTTCCACTTCACGCTACTAGTTTGGTCAGCACATCAATGCTGATTGAATGGCTTCCATAGGTCATAGTTCGAGCAATGGATTCATTGATCGTAGCAAATAAAACTTTTATAAATGCAAATTTCTTTATTCTCTTGTCATATTTCCATATGTTCAACCATGCTACATTGTGCTAGTGCTTATTCTTCGTCTTCGGTGTGTGTGTGTGTACACGTACACACATATGCAAGTTTTAGGTAATATAAATAAGACGAGGGGTAAGCAAAGAAGAGGAGGTTGGGAACCTATCACACTTAACCAGCCCGCTCCCCCTTCTCCTCCTCTCCGCCACTTAGCCACCAGGACACAACCCATCTACGGCTATGCGATTCATTGTAGTGTATGGTCCAATGGACTCCCACCGGACCAGCTCAATGTGCTCAATTCCTCTCTGGAAGTTCTCTGAGTTCCATCAGATCAAGAGCCAATGGTCTGATGCACCCTCCGCAGCTTGGTTTGATGCCTTGTATACCATACCCTCGGTGTATAGTCCTAGTAGCACATGGTCCGATGGACCTTTGGGCCAGGGTTAGATGCCCTCAAACCCTAGCTGCGCTTTGCCAACATGATCGGACCACTGCCTTTGGTCCTATGACTCCTTGAGCCTGGGCCTGACACCCCATTTGACCCTCTATTAAGTATGGCTAGTGGAAAAATGATGTCCTAAACTACTCTAAGTGTCTCCCAACTCCAATTGACACTTAGAATTAGTTTGACCTTAACCTCGTCATCCATCCTTTGAAAACTAAAAAAATCAATAGGGGCAAAAAAACCATCAATTGACCAAATAGTCACCATTATTGTGATCTAAGTCAAATTGCCTATACAAAACACACGTTAGTCACAAAATTCTTGGGTAGTCATTAATCACCGAAACCTAACTAGGGGCCTTGATGCTTTCATCTATCTAGGGCGAGAAAGGATGGACTACCATTTGTGCACACGCGTAACGGATACTGTCCATAGGCTGAACATGGAGTACTAGGGGTAGTAACGGATACTGTCCATAGGCTGAACATGGAGTACTCAAAGCTACAAAAGTCTCTAGACTCTGAAAAGAAGAAAAAAGAGAAGGTTGTAAGAGGCTATTGAGAAGGAAATGGATGAACACATGATGTAGTGGTTGAATGCTAATGTCTTGGAATTGGGTCTAGTTGAGCTGCAAGAGCTCCAAAAGTGGCTGGAAGCAGTGGACGGTGTAGTCAAAGAGAAGATGAACAAGATAATAGTTGAAGCAAGCCAAATAAGTCAAGGGTCAGTGCCACAACCACTTATGGAGATAGCTTTCACTTAACGGTACCAGTTTGGTTAGCACATCAATGCGGATTCAATGGCTTCCATAGGTCCTGGTTTGATCAATGGATTCATTGATCGTAGCAAATAAAACATTTATAAATGTAAATTTCTTTATTCTCTTGTCATATTTCCATATGTTCAACCATGCTACATTGTGCTAGTGTTTATTCTTCTTCTTCTTCCATTGTGTGTGTTTGTGTACACACACGTATGCAAGTTTTAGGTAATAGAAATAAGACAAGCGGTAAGCAAAGAAGAGGATTGTATTCGTGTACAGAGAATCAGATGGATAGCATACATGACACAGGGATTTATACTGGTTTAGGTACGTGGTTGGTGATTGTAGCTATGTGCAACTTTTTTTGGAACTTAGCTAAGGGCAACTGGCGAGTAGTAAGAAGTGTTGTTTCTGTCATAAGGAAGACGATCAAACACTTCTTTTTTGAATGCAAATTTTCAAAACAAATTTGGTCTTTCATACAGGTGACTCCAGGGCTTTTCTTAACCTTGTAGCATGCCATATATGTTTGCTGGTTATGGGGAATTAGAACAAACATGAGAATACTATGCTTGCTAGTAGTGAGCCCAACTTGTTGGTCCGTGTGGGTTTGCATGCATGGGTGTGTTGTGTGCACGCATGTGCACAAATGGGACATCACAAGTTGAGCGAAAGACTTGCAAATTCTCTCATGGAAACCGAATGAAAAAACTACCAAATATGGAGAAGAATATCGTCAACCCAATTGATATCTGGATCACTCTCCTACTTCCAACTTCCGTTAGCCTAAGAGGGCCAATGTTTTCACTACATTGAACAAAAGAAAGAAAAAAAAAGACTTTTTTCAGAACAAGCAGTATTGGTTAAGCATGTCTTCTAATAAAAAAATTGTTATCTTAGTTGAGTCTTATGGGTAGAATGTTCTAGTTTCAACCGTAAAACTTTTACATGCATTTTTAGGAACCAAGGCGGAAATTTTGAAAGTGCTAGAATCTAATCTAGAATGAAAACCTCACAAATAGGGGGGCACGTTAAGATTATTTACACTGATACGGATGAACCTGCTGGAGCACCAAAGATCCCCTCCAAGAACATTCCAACACCCTGCTTGCGAACATTTTGTTAGAAGGCTCGAAATTTTGTAAGCACAAGAAGTGGTCACATCACATCTATACACATACTGTGTTTGGCACACGACTGAAACTATTGCTCGATAGAGATAGGGAAGACTTTGTGGTTTTCTATAAAATACACACAAAAATAATATATCTAGAGAGAAACAACAGATTTTGTCACTACTACACAAGTCTAATTGGAGGCGGGCGTTTCAGGTTAACGAAGGCGGGCATTGCATCTGCCTCTGTCAAAAGGTTTGTGTTAATGTAGACCTACGGAGGCGGTTGCTCTGCCCACCTCGGTTAATCGATTCATAGAGGCGGACACAAATGCCCGCCTGCGTAAATAATTTCATGATTTCAAAAAGCCTGCCGAGCCCGGTTGCCCACCTAGCCTGGGCACATGGATGACGGTCTAGTGTATGGATTGATAGCTACCTTTACTTAAAAAACTTTTATAGGCTGTGCGCTTTTATGGTTTATGCAGTGGTTGGAAGTGATCTCAAGGTGTTTATATAAACTTGATGTAATTATCTTGAGTTCAATAAAATATTAATAAAAAATACCATACTACAATAAAGTTGATCTCGTTATTCAATTCATCATGCAATTCATATGCCTCCTTTTATTCTTTTGATAATTCATGGTTATGTTAATGCTCAGTCTAATTCATGGTCAGATTACTTAGCATGCTTCTGTCTAGTGTCTTGACGGTGATTAGAGTAGCATAGTTAATCCCACATGGGTTTTCAACACATGCAAGGATGTCTCCCTTAGTGAGCCCTTGTGGTCGTGCCTTTGGGGAACTGGCACAAAACAGTTGGGTTATGACAGGTTCTGGGAAGGCCCTTGCCACCAACATCATTTAAGCTTGTTGCCCTTGCCACCGCCACCAAGCTTGAGATTTTGGTCCTCGCTTGGCATGGCAGGATTTGCATCCCATAGCTGGGAAGACTTGACATCCTTCTTCAACTTTTTGATGACAGTGTTCATGTCCATCAGGCCAGTCACCTTCCCTTGCTCTGTGCCTATACTAGTTTGGTACACACCTGTATAGATCAATCCAATACATTTAAGGTTTTCACACACAACACAAAAGTAGCGTGTTTAAACAAATGGAAATATAACTAAAGAATGAAGAAATTTACATTTATAAAAGATTTCTTTGTTACCATCAATCTTGTGTAGGGCCCTCTTAACTTTCTTGAGACAGCCTTTGCAGTGGATGCTCACTTTCAAGTCGCATGTCTGGGAACAAATAGAAAGAGAAAATGTTAAGAAAATAGCAAAGCCCTTTCTGAAGAATTGCACAGTAAAATGATTGTCAAGCTGCTTGCTACTTGATAAAAAAACTGAGCATGGAACATAAGAAGGAATACACACATGCGCGTGCGGACGCACACACACATGCACACACTCGCACACATATCGGGAGAAAAGAACAGATGGTAAGACAAAGTGGAGTGGTTGAACATCACTATGTAAAAAAGCCACATATCCACCATGTCACCTACAGACGCCAGCACAAACGCGTGTCTGTAGTAAGTCGTCGGCGGGGTCACCGGTCTGGCGAGGTCAACACGCGTTTGTAATAAGCGCCTACTACAAACGCGTGTTAGGAAAACATGTATATGCTAACTCTCCAAACGTGCGTTTGTAACATGCGTCTGTAGCTGCATCAATTATTACAAACGCATGTTGTGTTTTCTGAATCTCAGATAACGGGTTCAAACTCTACAGACGCGGGTACGTAACACGTGTCTGTATCTGGGTAACATATGGGATGGTAAGACAAAGTAGAGTGGTTGAACATGCATGTGGAAATGTAACAAAAGAATAAAGAAATTTACATTTTTAAAACTTTTCTTCGTTATCATCAATCTTGTGTAGGATCCTCTTAATTTCCTTCACACACCCATCACTTGGATACCCACTTTCAAGTCATAGCTCTAGAAATAAACAGAAACAAAAGTTAAGAAAATAGCAAGCCACTTTATAAAGAAATGCACGGTGAAATGATTAACACACACACGCACACGTGCATTTGTGTATGTGTGTGTGCGTGCGTGTGTGACACACACACATCTTAGAGAATTGCATATGCGTGCTTTTTCTTGAGTAGAGAGGAAGCAAAACGAACTCACATGCATCCTGAGAATTGCCACCTTACTCATATCCTTGACCGCCTCAAAATCAACACCATCAACAAGGAAACATGTCTCATAACTCTCTTCATCTATCTCTGTATTAGCGAGAGTGACAGATCGATAGAGATGATAGGGAATTTGTTGATGGCAAAATCCACTTGACAACACGATAACCTGGCGTATGTTCCTCATCGAGTTCTTGTTGGCAAACTGCATGAATGAGACTACCACAACAGCTGACATCAACAAAAATTCACTGATCCACCGCCGGTGGCCAGTTGGAGGCCAGATCCACGCCAAGAGACGGAGAGGGAGAGGCGCCATGCGCCGAGAGAGGGAGAGGGATGGGCACCACGGCTTGCCCGCCACCTGGGGGGAGAGGCGGCACTGTGCCTCACTGGGCCGTGGAGAGGAGAGGGAGGGAGGGGGTCGCGCATGGGGAGAGAGAGCCTCGCCTCACGCCGGGGTGGGGGGGGGGGGGGGGGGGGGGGCTCCACCACCCCTACACCAGTGTGGAGAGGGAGAAGGAGGGGGAGCACCACATGGGGAGAGAGGGAGGGTTGGGCGCTCAATTGAGAGAGGGAGAGAGAGAGAGAGAGAGAGAGAGAGAGAGGAAACCCTAATTGCTGCTCTTATACAAGCATGATAGAAGCCCGATTTGGGCTTTGGCTGGGCCTCGGCCATGATTAACCAAGGCGGGCCTCATAACTTTTTCGGAGGTGGACGTCTTAAAAGGCCCGCCTCAGTAAATCGATTTTAGAATGTAGGCAATCATGACCACCTCCATAAATAAAATGTCTACTTCCGTAAATGCATTTTGCGATACGGTTAATTGTGACCGCCTCCGTAAATAAAAACGTCCGCCTCTGGAAATCCTCAGTCATTTTCCGAGGCGGTTGGATTTTGTGACCGCCTCTGTTAATGGTTGGGCAGTGCCTCGCAAAATCATTTTTATGGTAGTGTGTGTTTGAAGAAAACCATAAGCAAGGATTATTATCAAGAGGCTAAGAAAAAATATAGGAGGTAGGAGGAAGAAGATACTCCTCTATGTCTATTTACATCAAGCTAAGGACATGGAGTCAGTCTCTATTATGCTTTCCATTTTTGTTTCCTTGAGACCTCCTTTGGCCTCGGAAGCTGAAGCCTTTCTTTTCACCTTCAGCGGATTGTGCTTGCAAAAAAACACTAGCCCAAGAGGGGTTTAAATAGGCTACTAGTGCGGGCACACAAAGTTGACTGTAAAGTTACATATTAATATTGCATGAATGTGGTGTGGTGGGGGTGTTGTGGTGTGGTGTGTTGTGTTGTGGTTGTGTGTGGGTTTGTGTGTCTGCGGGTGGGTTTGCATGCATGGGTGTGTTGTGTGCACACACATGCACAAATGGGACATCACAATTTGAGCGAAAGAGTTGCAAATTCTCTCATGGGAACCAAATGAAAAAACTACCAAATATGGAGAAGAATATCATAAACCCTCGATATATGGCTCACTCTCCTACTTCCAACTTTTGTCAGCCCTAGGAGGCCAATATTTTCACTACATTGAAGAAAACAAAGAAAAAAGAAGACTTTTTCAGAACAAGCAGTAATGGTTAAGCTTGTCTTCTAATAACAAATTCTTATCTTAGTTGAGTCTTCTGGGGTAGAATGTTCTAGGTTTAACCATAAAAATTTTACACGCATTTTTAGGAACCAAGGCGGAAACTTTGAAGGTGCTAGAATCTTATCTAGAATGAAAACCTCACAAATAGGAGGGGATTAAGATTATTTAGACTGATACGGACGAACCTGTTGGAGCACCAAAGATCCCCTCCAAGAACATTCCGACACCCTGCATGAGAACATTTTATTAGAAGGCTCAAAATTTTGTAAGCACAAGAAGTGGTCACATCACATCTATACACATACGGTGTTTGGCACACAACAGAAACTATTGCTCGATAGAGGTAGGGAAGACTTTGTGGTTTTCTATAAAATACACACAAAAATAATATATCTAGAGAGTGAAACAACATATTTTGTGTTTGAAGAAAACCATAAGCAAGGATTATTACCCAAGAGGCATGCGTGTGTTGTGGTTGTGGTTGTTTGTGGGTTCGTGTGTCTGCGGGTGGGTGTGCGTGCACGGGTGTGTTGTGTGCACGCACGTGCACAAATGGTAGCCCGTCCTTCCTGCCTTAGGGCCATTTCACTGAATAGAAGCACGTACTAATAGTCATCGAATCCATCAAAGCACATTGGATGTGCTTGCCTGGCAAGAACCTAAACAAAAAAACAGTTAAATGCATTCATGTTTTCTATTTTACTTTGTCGTGTGGGGTGAATGAAAAAATTGTAGGATAAGAACAATTACTGGTACTACTAAAAGAAAGTAACATGCTATTAGAAAAGGAGAGAGAGAGAGAGAGAGAGAGAGCAGATTTTAGGATTCTTGACTAAGAGCATCTCCAAGAGTTTCTTAAATCCCTTCCTAATCCTTGGTTTTAGAAAGATACCCCTCTCCAACAACTCCTAATCCTTCCCTAAAATTTACGCACTTGGGAAAAGCTGACTCAATCTGCGTAAAGTTACGTGCTTCTCCGGCTCTGCGTATCCTTCTTCCCGCGCCATTTTTTCTTCGCGCCGTCATTTTCTCCTGCACTCCGGCGTCGTTGAACACCATCCTGGTGAGGTCGATCTTGCCCACGCCGGCGGCGCCCGTGACGGCCAGCACCTGCGCGTCCCGTTGGTCGCGCTGGCCCAGCAGCAGCTCCACCGCCGCCTCCACGTTGCCGTCCTAGCCCATCACCCACTCGAGGGGGGGGGGGTTAGGGGTCGTACATCAGCGAGGTCATCTGCCGGAACGTGGCCTCCGGACCACCATCTGGACGAGCGTGAGTGCCCTCCGCACGTCCCTAGCTGAAACGCGGCATGGTGGACGACGATGAAGGTAGCTTAATTATTGATCATTTTAGGTTGCAGCAGGATCAGAGGATCAGTTTGTTGTTTACGTTACAAGGAGGTCGATGAGTGCTGACCGCCTCCGGGCCCTGGGTGGTAGCAGGCTACCCTTGGACTCTACTGGCTAGCTGCGGTAGGGAATTGCGTGATGGGAGGAAAAAATGGCGCGGGGAAATGGCCAACGCCGGCTGGGAGGAGCAGGGCTAGGGCAAGGAGGCGGCGGCGGCGTCGTACGTATTGTGTGAGGACGAAGAGACCCGCACGAAAAAAAGTTGGCAAAAAAAATTGATTTTTAAAGTGAAATATTAGGAACTATTAGCAAAGATACCCATGCGTTGCAACGGGAGGAAATAAAAACTTGTATCTCTACTTAGTTACTAATAATATGTATATTTTGCATTTAATCCATCGGCAATGAAGCAATAATTACATTAGGACATTGACCGTCTATAAAAGTGCAATTTAGAATAATGCCAGCTATCACGGGGTCGGAACCGCGGCAAGCATTGTTGTTTGAGTCGGTGTCAGAGTATGTGTCTCCGGTGGCTCGGGTGGGTTCAAGAACACAAGAATCAAAGAGGGGACGCAACGGTTTATTCTGGTTTAGGCCGATCGGTGCCCTACGTCCAACAACTGATGATCCTTATACTCAAGAGTACCAAAAATTGGGGTGTTACAACAGAGTGTAGAGAGGTTTGATAGGGGGTTAGCTTGGTGCTAATCCTAAGGTTGCCTCACCGTCGGTGGAGTCTTCCCTTCGTCGGAGAGGAGGAAGACAATGGATGCGGCGGAGGAGCTCTCAGTGCCCCTCTCTGGGTTGCCCTGCCCTCGGTGTTGAGTAGAAGCAGATCAAATGAGGAGTCAAATGATCTGTCTAGGATCCTCCCCCCTTCCCCTGAGGTTTGACCTTATCCCTTATATACTGAGATAGGTCGAGTACATGGCGGTTTGGGGAGAAGTGTCTACGATTTACATGCGTCGGAGTCCAGGAGGGTCTTGCAGCCGTGCTTTGTGGACCGTGGCAGTGTCGTAGAGCCGAAGAAGCCTTGGGCGTCGTCCTGCTGCTCTGTTCTAACACTCTATGTGTTAGGCTATGTCGGCTTGGACGGGCCTCCCCCAAGTGGACCTTCTAGAATCTTCTTGGTGGTGAAGGAGGTCGGCTCCAGGGGCTGATGTGCGGGCTCGGTGTAGGGTCGAGATGGCGGACTAGAGGGGGGTGAATAGTCCTTTCTAAAATTAAATGCACCGGCTAACCAAAACAAATGCGGAAATAAGACTATCAGTCTAACTAAGACTACACCCCTTTATCTAAGTTCACAAGCACCTTATGAAGATCTTAATTAGGCAACAAAGGTGCTAGGCTAGCTAGAGATCACCTAAAGAATTCTAGATCAAGGCCACACAAACCTATACACTAGTACTTTGCACAACCGAGGGAGCTCCTACACAATCTAGTAGGTAAAAACACAAAGCTCCTAAGCTCACTAGCAATGCTCAATAACAAGGCTACACAAGCCAAATATTGGCATCACTCACCAAGCCCGCATGTCGGGCACCGCAAGAACCAACCCCAAAAGTGAGGGTAGCTCAATGACACGCTCTACTAGAGTTGCTCTTCGCGATCCCCGTGGGATGAGCTCAATCCCCCTCACAAATCCTCCTCCGGGGCACCGCACAATCTTCTCGCGTGTTTCAACGGAGTCACATGCCACCAAACCATCTAGGAGGTGGCAACCTCCAAGAGTAACAAGCACCACTGGCTTGCAACTCAATCACCTAGTGCCACTCGATGCAATCTCACAATGCAATCGCACTAGAATCACTCACTCGCAATCGATTCATACTCTTGCAAGCACAAGTGAGTTAGAGGCTCTCCTAGCACTCCCCAAGCATGGACACTAAGTCCCAAGGGTGCCAAGCATATGCCAAGGCCGGCCACACACTCTTTTTATAGCCCTAAGGGCTAAAATAGTCGTAACCCCCTTCATCCTGATTTCTGCGCACTGTCCGGACTCGCTAACCGAACTCACCCTAGAGTCCGGTCCAAAGTCTGGTCGTAGAGTCCGGTCGCTCCTCGTGCACCATGTGTACTAGCCGTTCGAAGATGATCGTTGCTGGCCAACGGCTAGCTCCCGCACGCGCATACTCTTGACCGGACGTGCCTAGGTCCAGCGACCGAACAAGCCGAGGCTGAGTCCGGTCACCAACACGCCTCTGCACAACTAACCAGACTCCCTTTTCTCCAATGACTGGACTCGACTCTCCTAGAGTCTGGTCACTTCCAGAGTGTTTCCAAAGAGCTCTTTTTATGATCGAACGCGTCAGGTCATTACTGACCGAACTCTCCGTGCGTCCGGTCACTCCTAGACACGTTAAAAATACTGACTGGACTCTCGACCAGACGAACTCTCGACCGGACTCGCTGGTACTAACCAGACGCATCCGGTCGCAGAGTCCGGTCATAGACCATTCAGTACCAAAACGGCTATAACTCTTAGCTCTGAACTTCGATTTCGATGATCTTGGATATTTTGGAAAGCTTATTCAGAGGGCTACACAACCCACTCGCATATTTGATCCAAAGCACAATGGATCAATGCAGAATTCCAAATCAAGAGCCATCCTATAGTTTGGAGTACACCGAAAAACCTCTCTCTCTTCTCCAAGTTGATCCAATTCAACTCCAACTTCTCCTTTGTAAATGTGCCAACACCACCAAGTGTACACCACCAAGTGCAAGTGTGTTAGCATTTTCACAAACATTTTTCAAAGGATTAGTCACTCAATTCACCACGCCACTCGATCCTAGCAACGTCGCAAAGTTAGATCGCTCAAGTGGCACTAGATGACCGATATGCAAACAAGTTTGCCCCACTTGATAGTACGTCCATCTATCCTAAACCCGGTCATCAACCTCTCTACACGCCTATGACCGGTGAAATGAAATGCCCTAGGTTATACCTTTGCCTTGCGCATTCCATTCCATCTTCTCCATTGTTGATGCAACACATGCACCAACCAATCACCAAATGATATGATTCTCTTCATATCATCACGTGACCGTATTGATTCACTGATCTTGACTTCACTTGCTCTTCACTGTTGCTTCGGTCCATCGGCACCAAGTCATCACTCAACTTGCCCTTCACACTTGCAACTGGTCCATCGAGTCAAGTCTTGTCTTCATCTTCTCCACCTTGATCACATGACTCCATGTCATGTCTCATAGGCAATGAGCTCCTTCATCACATGTGTGAGCTTTGCAACATCTCCAAGCCATTTCATCTCCATGGCGAAGCTTGCTCACACATGATGTACCTGTGGACTAGTCACCTGTGTATCTCACATTAAGCACAATTAGTCCACCTATGTTGTCACTCAATTACCAAAACCAAACAAGGACCTTTCAATCTCCTCCTTTTTGGTAATTGATGACAACTCTACAAAGATAAAGAATTTAAGCTCAAATGGATTCATATTGTTTGCCCAAGTAATTTTACCATGTGTAAATGATTTTGGACAAGTACCACAAACCCAAATTGGTAGCATTTGCTCCCCCTACATATGTGCTAAGAGTTTGGTTTGAAGCTTGCACATATGCTTGAATTTGAGTCGTGGGAGAGTATTGTCTACCAATTGATACTAAGGTATAACAGATGGATCTTTGAAGCGTGATACCAATCGGAATGCATAAAATATACCATCCTTAGCACCATTGCTAGTTAGATACCACTTGGAATTACTTGGAAAACACAAACACTAGATACCTCGTGAGATCATTATAAGCAAGGCTCTAGCACCACTTGTGTAAGCAAAGCAAGTAAACAAGGCATATCTAACTATCACATATGCATGCTAGTTTTTTATTTCATCATTCAAACCTACAACTAGCATACACCACACAAGCATGCATATCAAATTTAAAAACTTATGCAATGCAAGCAAGCACATGAATATGCACATATAAAATGCAAACAATCAAGTTCATGAGCTTGCTCCCCCTACTTATGTGCTTCTCTTTGTCCAAGAATTTTGATCCTTCTCAATTCCTTAATGTTGCTCCCTCTTTGTCCATTGTCCATGTCCAAAACCCCAATTGTCATATCTTTGTCTCAACCTCTCCCCCTTTGTCATCAATTTCCACAAAACATGTGCATCTCTTGATACAAAGGGTTGCATTGGGGTAGATGGTTGGCACTTGAATCTTGCATTTTTTATGGACACTACCTCATATGTTGGAATGACACCATTTGTATAGCTCTTGAGATACCATACATAGGATCTTTGACCTTGATACCAATTGGTGGGACACCTTCCCCTATGTCATAGCATTGGTCATCCACTTGATCCTAATCTCTTATAAGTGAGGGATGCATTCTTCATTTGATGATCACTTAAAGTTGAGGATCACTTGTGGAACCACCGTCTTGTATAATTGATACCATGTGTAGAAATGTGATACCACGTGAAATAATTTACTAGCATGGAACCACTTGATGGATTTGTCAATAAACACCATTTCTTGAACATTTGCTATCTTCATGAGTACCACTTGTAGGATATCACTTGTAAGGTGATCTAGACACCACTTGTGAATACCACTTGATGAATCAATTGAATCTAGATACCACTTGAAACAACCAAACTAGATATCCATTTGCATTGTTGTCTTGTGCTTGTACTCTTGTTACTTATCATGAGCTTCTAGGTTCACTTGAACTAAATTGAGTTGCCTAAGTTTCCAAGTTTGGTTTGAACCAATGACAAGCTTCTTCACACCTCTTGCAAGGGTTATCTTGCCAATGTTGTACTTGTCACTTGTTATCAATCCAAATTAAATCAAGTATTTGGGTTTACTAGCTCATGAACAAACTCATACACTACCACTAGATCAATTAATCAAACAAGCAATAGTTGTAGGCTATGAATTTAAACATTTCATTTGTTATGCATGATTCTATGAAGCATGTACTATATGCACTAACCGTATACTAGTAAGGGATGAAATGAGCATGCACATTATAATGATACCTTTGCTATCTTGGAGTAGAGGATAGTCATTAGATTCCAATTAAGCTCCATAATAGAAATATGAAGTCCAATTCAATAGCTTGGTGAAGACCAATATTTGCATTTGAATTCCATTCCTCGCTCATATGAAATGAGAACCACTAATGATCAAGTGCACTAACTTGTTGTGGTTGGCTTGCTTTATCCTTTGATCAATGCTTGCATGAGAGAATTATTTAGAGTACCACTTGAATTATCATGACTAGCTCTCTTTTGAGGTGTTGTTTGCTTGCTAGATCAACCCTTTTGATTTTCTTCGACTAAGCATCTCGAATGTCCCTTAGATCACCACTTCCATGTTAGCCTTCCAAATACCACACTTGGTTTACCTACAAAAGGCTGTAAGCCCCTACACTAGGGAGAAGTGACATCTCTCAAAAAACCATTCTTGATACTCACTTGAAATGTCTTGATTGATTGATCCAAGTGATGAACTTAATTTGATGAGAAACCTTGAATCTTTATTTAAGTCCTTTTCTTTCTACCAAATGCTCTCCAAATTGTCACTAGAACTTAGACTTTATCTTCATCTAGAGTTTGATCTTGATCTCCAATTTGAGTACCAAATGTGTCCCAAATACACTCTACAATCAAATGGCCTTGTACTCTTTGCTTGTCACACTTCTATCTCATTTCAAAACCAAACTTAGGTACCTCAACCACTTATAAACATGTTTCCAACATAAGGACCTTTCAATCAAAGTGACTCTTGATCAATCCAATAATTATCACTTTTCTGGCAGATTTTGTACTCTTCAAAGAAAAATACATATCTCCCAAAGTACAAATCCCAATATAACAAAATTTGGTGGAGATGTGCTTCACTAAGTCATCTAGCAGCTGTAAAAATTTGAGCTTTATTTGACTTCTATATTGCTACTAGATTTCAATTCTTCTACCACTGCTACATGCTGAAAACTGCTGCACTATATCTGACAAGATCCACTTCAAAACCGAAGCATCTCTTATCCAATTCTAATGAAATATATACATCATCTTATACCATAAGTCTAGTGTAACACCCCAAAATTTGCATATTGTTGAAATAGGAGAAAATGATTAATTATGCATTTTTTGTGGTCATTTCAATTTATGAAAAATAATAAATTTTATCAAATTAAAATCAAATATAGGTTAACATACATGAGTGTGCATTCATGCTGTTGCATAATAATTTTGAAGTGGTGTGATTCGAAATCAAACTTCAAATTGTGTTGAATTTGCATTTTGAAATTTGCTTGGAAAAATTAGAAAAGGAAAAAAACGAATTTCCCTTCTCTTTTTCCCTTCCCCTGCTTTTGGCCCACTCGGCTTGCTCCTCCCGCCGGCCCAGCTAGCTGTTGGCCCTTCTTCTCCTCTCCTCCCTGCACGGGCCTATTTTTCCTTTCTCCGCACCAGCCTAGCTTCCACGGGCCATCCTTCTTCTTCCGCTTGGGCTTGCACCCGTGCCTCCTTTTTCCGTAGTGGCCCAGCTCCGCCCCAGCCCAGGTCACGCCGCGCCCCGTGTGAGCTCCCTCCATCCCGCTGACAGCGCTGGCCCACCCGTCAGGACACCTTCTTCCTCTCCACGCTGAGTCCGCCTTGAACATGACCATGCCGACGTCGTCCAACTCCGGTGCCGCCACGCCTCGGTGTCGTGCAGCCTCAAGTCCCCGCGCCCCTTTAAATGTCGCCCGAGCCTACGCCGCCTCCAACCCGATAGCTAGCGCCGCCCCTGCTCGAGCCGAGGTAGCTAGCCCTAGCGCCATCGTGAGAGCCGCCGCCTCGTCGAGTCCCGTGCCCGCCTTGCTCCTTCTCCATTGTCAAGGTGACCCTCTAGGTGAGATCGCCTCAACCTCCTCTCTCCTCCCGTGTCTTCCCGTTCAAAAACCATGCTCCATAGGCCAAGATCTGATAGCTCCGGTGAGCCGGCCATGGCGCTGCCGCCAATTACCTCGCCGCCGGTCCTATTCCGGCGGCCACGTTTTTTTCTCATCTGCCCGATCGAGTTTCGGCCGTTCAAATCTAATCCGACGGCCCCAGATGAAAAATACCCTTCGTCTTGGAATTTTGCAAAAGAGCCCTTATAATTACTTGAGACTTGACCCGTAGTCCAAAACGTCTTTTCCGATTCTGTTTTCTTCTTTTGAAAGCGTACTTTGTTTCGGTTAGATTGAAAATACGTTTTCAGCTATTTACAGTTTTGCCACAAGATTTGTTTTAGCCATAAAATCTCTGTTTTAACTCCGATTTGACCCGTTCAAATTGTGTTAGGTTCGTAATTTCATAATCTACATGTTTATAGTACTATTAAGTATGTTTCAACTTTTAAAATTTGAGGTTAGATTTAATCTATTATTTTAATAAAGGAAATCTTGTTTAATTCATATCTTCTGCGTTTTAGCTCCGTTTTAGCCCATTCAAGTTATGTTAGATTTATAGCAACGAGATCTACGCGTTAGTAATAGTGGTTACCATGTCACTATTTCTAAAATTTCATGGTTTAAACTCTAATTTGAATAATAATTATGCAACTGGATTTTATAAATAAAATATGATTTGTTTTACTTTAGTTTTATAATTCGAATCTAAATTTGACTTAATTCAATTTATATTATTTATAAATATCTTATATATATGACTTTATGTAGTTAAAACAAATGAAGTTTATAGCTTTATATTTTCTCTTATGAGTAGATCTTTCGGTAGTTGTATCTTCTCAACCGTAGCTCCGATTAGCTTGCTTTTTGTGTCTGTGTGTTTGTGGCGAGACGTAGATTCGTTTTATAAACTTTTCATCTTGATTTTATGTTTGGTGTACTGTTCTAATTTAGATCTATTGTTTGCTTCATATATGATTGCATGGATGTTTGTGTGGTGCTTTTATGATCATGTTCAGTCGGTGAGTTATATGTGGTGAATCAAGAAGCAGATCTTTGAAGTTTTGAACTTGAAGAAGAATCTAAGTTTAAGGCAAGTATAATATGGGATCTTCCTTGTTGTCCTATACACCTTTAATCATTTAATTCATACTACATGTGTCTACCTTGACTGCCACTAAGGATTTCCTAGTACTTTGTACCTTGTGCCTTGATGCCTATGGGGTATTGCATTGGGTAGTATGATGCTAGTGCTCAACTACAACCATGATCTTGTAACTTAACTAATGGTATATGCAATAAACATTAAAAGATGTTTTTAGCAACATAGAATAAGGGGACTTATCTGTAAGTGATCATCCGGGACTTACAGTACAACCATGAGGACTACATGTCTCTGGTCTTAGTCTAGTACCTTTCTCTTTCTAGTTTGCAGTAGTTTACCGAAAAGGCAAGAGGGGCATAATAGGCTGGGTATGGGCCTCATCCCCAGGGTGTGTACTATGCTGCATGTATAAGTGCCACTTCTGGAGATGAGTCCATAACACTTGGGAGATGGAATCCTTAGCGGCTGCTCCTTATTAGAATGATTGGGGAAAAGCTTCGTAGTGTACCCTGCCTGCTCACCTTGAAAGTGTTTTGGGAGTTGCAAACCCGGGTGTATGGGTATCACGACTCATGGTGAAAGTGTACAACCTCTGCAGAGTGTAAAACTGGTATATTAGTCGTGCTCATGGTCACGAGCGGCCTTGGACCCTTACAAAATAGATGATCACTAATGGTTAATGATGATGATACCGATGATGAAGACACTCACTAATGATTACTGTTTATGCTATTCATTATTCATGTTTACCTGATCATGTGTTTATGGGCTTGTGATAAACTTGTTGCTACTCAATTGCTAAAATCCTAACTCATTAAAAGCTAATCGTAGTTAAACCAGTGTCAGCCTTTTGAGCCTCATGAACCCCATGTTATATTTGTTGAGTACGACATGTACTTACGCTTGCTTTACTTTTCAAATATTTGGATAAAAATCCTAGATGGGTACCAGATTGCTAGAGTTTTGAGGAATTAGGCTTATGATCAACCAGTCAGTTATCCTTGTGGAATTGGAGTCTTCACCCGAAGATCGGAGTTGTCTTTTCGCTGTTCGCTATCTAAGGTTATATTCTTTATACCAAGTACGTTATATATTGAGCATTGTTTTTCGATATTACCCTTATTTGTAGCTATATGTGAGATTTGACTTCCTAGGCTCACATATGGTGTGTATCTGGTTTTGTTCTTAAAACCGGATGCTACATCTAGAGCACGTACACCATTTTTTATGCCAATCCAATAAGTTTTGATCACACAAACATGGCTAAGATCACTGTTCACTCAGATTTTCAAATATAGGATCGATTTGAATCACTTGAGCTATACTTCATCAAATGTGAATCAAACTTGAAACTAATTTATTTGAATACTTGTTGACAGTAGTTAACATTCATCATAAACCATCAATATAACTTATATAAACGGCTAAAATGGATCACCAATGTAGACTTAGGGGTTTAAACTGACACATTCCACAAATTTTAGTGAATCTGTGTTTCCAGCAGTATTTAATTAGAAAACCACCAAGGAGGACCTATTCGTCAAAGAAAATTACGGAATTCCACTGCGTAAACAACGTGGGAAGACTGTATAAGACTCTAAGAGGCTCTCCACCGAAGCAGTGCCCATGCCCCTGACATGTGGGGCCGTCCGGCATGTGGGCCCGCATGTCAGCCTTCCGTTACTATGTTGGTTCTCCACCGCCTTAAGGAATGCATCTCCGCCATTTATTCAAGTCGATTTGATCCAAGGGCTCAAGATTGATGCTCCGGCCTATATATACCTGCCTAGAACCCCCCTCTAGGGCAAATGCCTCATTTGATCCTAAGAGCCGAGAAGCCAGAAACCCTAATTCATATGTCCACCAGGATCAGGGCTAGCAATCAAGAGAAGATTAGTCCTCGATAGGATCTAGTCTTGTATTAGAGATAGTGAGATAGAGTGAGAGGGAAGAGTTTTGGAGGAGTCCTAGCCTATCGGTGCTCTCTCTATGGCTTGTACCCTGGCGGAATCAAGTTCTTCTTGAGCTGGCTTCTAATATTTCTCTGGTAATCAACTTCTAATTCAAGTAAGCATCTTGTTTATATTGTTCTTCAGGTTTACGGCTCTTTTTTGAGTACTTTAATTCTTGTAGCTCCTGGGTTGAAGTAGTATTCGTAGTGTAAGCATGGTGCTTAGACTCGATTACTCGTGGATGTACCCTATTTTCTAGATCGGTGGTAGCTCGCGAGGGTGACTCTTATAGTATCGTTGAATCCTTTGTAGTCCACCTCCCGTTAGTAGGCCTAGCAGGACTTTGTTGCTATAGTAAACATACTCTGCTTGTATTTTCTCTAGTAATATCCTCGAATTAAATAATAGAAGACAAAGTTTACCGAAGTTAGAACGAGAAGACTCTCGTAGTCTCATCTACGCTCCTATTATCTATCCTTGATTGTGAAGTTGGGTTAAGTTAGATTTGGTTATTCTCACACACGTTTCCTCGAGTTCGGTATAAAACTGGGTACTCCCGGTGAAGTGCTACATCAATATATTATCCATGCGCTTGCGGATTATTCTGTGTCCATTAATTTATACCAACAAGCATTTCTGGCGCCATTGCCGGGGAAACAGTTACTAAGTTAACTTTGAACCCTGCTTATCCGTGTATCATTATTCATTTATTCTTTTTCTTTTTACCATGGATCTAGAATCCACCCCTATCTACCAATATGGTGCACCCACGAGCGCAAGCCTACATCCATACTAATATGGTGCACCCACGAGCGCAAGCCTACAGCCAAAAGAGTCTTCAAAACCTATCCTAACACCTGGCTATGAGTTGTGCCCGCATTTAATCAACATGGTTTAGGATCAACCCTTTTCCGGTGGAGATGATGAAAACCCCTATGCCCACAAATGAGTTTGAGCAGACCTGTGCATGCTTGCGCATTGCAGGCATGTTAGATGAAACCTTACGATAGAAGCTTTTTCATTTCTCTTTGATAGAAAAAGCTAAGCGTTGGTACAATCTCACCATAGGGAGTAGACAAGGAGATTGGGAAGCCCTGTGTTCTAGCTTTTGCTTGCAATTGTTTCCCATCTCTAGGGTAGTCAGACTTCGTTCAGAGGTTCTATCTTTTAAACAAAAGAAAAAAATCTCTAGGCATAGCTTGGGAATGCTTTAATGCTCTCATTAATACTGGCCCTAACCTTGCCATTCAAGACCCTATTCTTCTTCAACACTTCTATATGGGTCTTGATAGGAAAACCTCGAAGCTTCTTAATACGGCCTCAGGAGGCTCGTTCTTGCATGTCTCCACCAATGCGGGGAGAAGCATTCTTACAAAAATCATCCCTAAGGAAGTAGAAGAGAAACCGTTAGAGGAAGAATCCCCCATAGTTGAACGTGAATATTTACCAGACCCATCACCAACTTTAGCTATCCCAAATCCTGAACAACTAGAAAAGGAGTTAACACCGATTTTAGACTTCATGCTTGAATTCAAGGATAAACTTTTTGATGAATATGGAAATACCATGAGAAGACCCTAGAAGTCTAGAAAATCAATGCATGAAGAACTTTTAGATCCTTCTGAGGAAGCTTTCTTTAAAAAGACTATGAAAGAGCTAGTATCTATTATAAGCAATGAATGGCTAGAAGAATCCGAGCTTTCCTCTGATGTGATTCATTTAGATTCACCTTCTATGTCCATTTATTGCCAAATTAATAAAGTTCCTTTCGATGCTCTTTATAATCCTGTTGTGGGTGTTAATATCATGTCTGCATTTTTTGTTTATGATTTATCGAAACACATGCCATTGACCCCAACAACAAAGTTATTGAAAAGCCTTTCTGGACACATTCTCCTATGTTTGGGAATTTTGTATGTCCTCCCTATTTAGGTAAAAGGAACCAAGGTTTATCTAAGCTTCTATATCTTTGATATTATGGAGTTTGACCTGTTGATAGGACAACCAATTGAAAGACTTATCCAAGAAGGACAAACGGGGAAGTTGAATATAAGACTCGGGAAAAATTCCAAGCTTTCTATACCCATTACTCATTCTCAAAATGCTGAGAGTGAGCCAATTCCCAAAGAAGACCCAATGGAAGAGGTTAAGGTTGCATCTCTTGGTTATTTGATAAAACCCAACCTTGAGGATGATGCCCAGTTCTTCATCGAGGAAGAAGAGGAAAACCCTATGGAGTCTGAACCTCTTGATGAATTGCTAGAACCACCTCAGCCCACCATTGAACTTAAACCCCTACCTTCTGGTCTTAGATATGCTTTTCTCAATAATGATTAGGATTCTCCTATGATCATAAGTGATAAACTCTCTCAGGAAGAATCCCTACGCTTGCTAACTATCTTAGAAAAGCATCATTCTGCTTCTGGCTACTTGCTATAAGACCGTAAGGGAATCAACCCTGCTCTTTGCACCCATCGCATCCTTATAGATCCTAACTCTATACCTTCTAGAGAGCCCCCAACGTAGGCTTAACAATGTGATGAGAGAGGTTGTTAAGAAAGAGGTTTTGAAACTCTTGCATGCCAGGATTATCTATCCTGTGCCGCATAGTGAGTGGGATAGCCCTGTTCAAGTTGTGCCTAAAAAGGGAGGCATGACCGTTGTTAAAAATGAAAAGGATGAATCAATCTCCTAAAGAACCATCACTGGATGGCGAATGTGTATTGATTACCGAAAACTTAATAAGGCAACTGATAGGATCAAGATGCCCAAGAGGGAGGGGTGAATTGGGTAAATTCTATTTTTTGCAATAAATAAGCCCTACACTTAGCCTATTTCACCCTCTTGTGTCTAGAATGTGTTTCTATTGTTCTCTCATACAAAAGTTTTGCACCCTAGGTTCCAATCCTACTCTAGCATGGTAATTCTAGGAATGTAAAGACATGAAATGAGTTGCTCAAATGTAAATGCTCAAAATAAAGCGAGGAAAAGGAACACGGTGATGTTTTCCCGAGGTATCGAGAGTCGCCACTCCCCACTAGTCCTCGTTGGAGCACCCACGCAAGGGTGTAGCCCCCCCTTGATCCACGTAAAGATCAAGTGCTCTCTATGGGCTGATTCTTTGACACTCCATCACGGTGAATCGCCCACAACCGCTCACAACATGACTTGGGTCATCCACAAGCTCCACCGAATGATCACCAAGCTCCCAACCACCAAGCCGTCTAGGTGATGGCGATCACCAAGAGTAACAAGCACAAACTCTCACTTAACCAAGACAAGCCTAATGAGAAAGGTGGATCCACACTTGCTACTCCCTATGCACTAATAAGGTCCTTAATCTTAGATTATCAAATCTCAATCACCCCACTAGGCTCTTGCTCTCCCTTGCACTCCAAAGGTGTTTCTAAGCTGAACAAATGGGCAAGAGACCTTAAATGGACGAGTGGGATAAGTATTTATACCCCCCCCATTCAAAACATAACGGGTAAGGTCCAACTCAGCAAGTATCGGGATGACCGGAAGCTCCGGTCAAGGTGACCGGACGCACCGGTCAGTGTAATACGTTAACGTGTCAGAAAGAGCTGTTTGCTCTTACCGGACTCTAGCATGCGTTCGGTCAGCACCCACCGGATGCGTCCGGTCATCAAAAACCCTCTCTGGAACCTTACTATTGTTAACCGGACGCTGGCACCCAGAGTCCAATCATTTCTCTATTCAGTGTCTGGTCCATGGTCAACAGCCTGTCCACGCTGCTACAGATACGGCTAGCGTCGTGTCCGATGAGCACTACTGTCCAGCGTCCGGTCGCACTCTGACTACTGCTGCCGATCAAATGAACTGACTAGACTCTCCAAGATGCGTCTGGTCACAACCAAACCAGCTTCCGATCAGTCATTTGACTCTCCATTTACATCCAATTCAAAATTCTTTGTGAATGAAGTTGACTTCTATCGATCTTAGGGCTATTCCTGAGCTACCTAGTGCAAAGTTTGACAAGTGTGCACCACACCTAATCCATTAGACTCACCTAGGTTAAGCTACTAGTCCATACCCCCCATAATAGTATGGCCAAAGGAAAAATAAAGTCCTATACTACTCTAAGTGTCTCTCCAACACCAAACGACACTTAGAACTAGTCCGTCCTTAACCTTGTCGTCCATCCTTTGAAAACCGAAGCGATTTCCATCAACAGAGGCATGACAACCATGATTGCCCAATCAATTTCCATTACTATGACATAACTCAAATTGCCTCTGCAAAACATACGTTAGTCATAGTAATCTCGTGTCGTCATTAATCACCGAAACCCAACTAGGGGCCTAGATGCTTTCAATCTCCCACTTTTTGGTGATTGATGACCACACAACCTGGAGTATGTAATAGAGATGAGTGAGGTTTTCAACATGTTTGCTTCATATAAGCTTTTGACAATAAGAACAAAAGGATTAGGCATGCTTATATGACCCAAGCCAACATGGTGTACTCAAAAGATATGAATTAAGTATGAGTACATGAAGTAAAGCTCATTTGAATCAGAGTAAAATGCGGAAGCAAAACCAATGAGCATAACCAAGTGACATGATATATATAAAACAATGTAGAGAGCACACATGTCACATAAGTTTCACCATCACATGTATATAATACAATGCATGAAAGTAAACGTGAATGCACGAAGTATCACACATGAAAGACCAAAAGAATTGAGTCCATCTCACACGCTCCCCCTAAATCTAACATACTCGGTCCCTAACATACTTGGTCCCTCTCCCCCTTTGGCATCAAGCACCAAAACCTAAAGGTCGGACAGTGGGACAGGAGCAATCGAGTCAGGCGCTGAGGTGCGGTGAGAGACCTAGAACTGAGCTGCATCATCCTCTGACCCTGAACTCTGAGGGGTTTGACCCTCTGTAGCTGGAAGTGAAGGTGAAGCAGTCTGGGTCTGGTCAGTAACTGGCGTGGCCTATAACTCTATATGTGTCACTGTAGGAAGGGGAGCCACATCTGCCGCTATCGCTGTCGCTGAAGCCTCAAGTGTAGGAGTGACTGTCTGAGGTGGCTCGGATGATGCAACAGATGACGGAATCATCTCAATAGTCCCAGTAACTAGAGTAGCTGTGGTAGGGATAGAGACTTGGAACACTGGAGGTGTAGGCTGCCCTATAAGCTCACTGAAGGTAACGCCGAGACTCCTAGAGACTAGGGTGTCCATCACTAACGCCGAAGAAGTTTGAGTCAGAGTGAAGCCCGTAATAATAGGAGTAAAGTGCGGACCCTGAGCTACCCCTGGTGAAGCAAACCACTAAGATACCTGCTCTGTAGGTGAGGCAAACTGAGGAGTTGGCTGTCTCTAACTCAGAAGCCCACTAGGCTATACAACTGGAGTCACTGGAGTGGTGGTGGTAGGCTGGCCTATCTGAAATGTAGACTGCTGAGGATCAACCCCAATAGTAGTGAATACATGCTGCATGAAGCTGAGTAACTACTGCTGAATCATAAGCTGTTGCTGCTGCATGGCTTGCTGCTGCCGCTGAAACTCATCCTATCGTGCCTAAACCTAAGCAAGTGCAGCTGCAGTCTCCTATGTCTGGCGTGCCTAGTCCAGCCTCATCCGCTCAAGTATAGCTAGGAGTGCTGGGTCTGTTTGCGGTGGCTGTGGTGGAGCTAAGCTGGAGCCACTGGCCTCTCTGTCGTGTGGACGAGGTGCCATCTGTAGAATCGACTGATAGTCATTGTCTAAGTGGTAACTCGGGTCGCTCTTGACCTCATCTTCTTGTTGTGCATCAAACTACTCCTCCTCTGTCTCTACGATGCCCCTGATAATCTCATCCTATTGAGTTGCTGTCTCTGGTACCTCTGGGCGATGACTCGGCTGGCGAGGTGTCCTCGCATGACTGTGACGTAGCATCTGGCTCATGTCATACTATGGAAACTTAGTAGTAGCACCTGTCCACTCTGCCATTGTCTCTGGGGACTTGTGTGGAACTACCTTTCGGAGTAAGAAAGTGATCCAATGAGCATAATTTCATTTCATGAAAGGATGCATATGCAAGAAGGATACGAATGGCTTTAAGTCTCGCAACCGGTGCAAAGGTCTCTCCAAAATCCAACCCTTCAACTTCGGAGAACCCCTTTGCAACTAGCCTTGCCTTGTTCCTCACAACAGTGCCTTGATCATCTTGTTTGTTGTGGAACACCCACTTTGTTCCAATGACTCTTGCATCTTGTGGTCACTCTTCAATTATCCAAACTTCATTTCAGGTGAAGTTGTTCAACTCTTCATGCATGGCATTTATCCAATCCAGATGTTGAAGAGCTTCTTCTAGATTTTTAGGCTCAATGTAAGAAACAAACGAGTGATGTTCAATAAATGAAGCAAGTTTTTTAGAGCGAGTCATTATACCCTTTGAAGGACTCCCTATGTTGAGATCTTTTGGATGTGCTTGTAGTAGGGGTGAATTTCTTCTATCAACCACTTGAGAGGGAGGTTGTGGAGCATCAACATCTTAAGCTTGTGCCACCATTTGATCATGGGAGACATGAGTATCTTCATTTTCTACTCTCTCATCTTTATCATCATCTTGTGGCACATTTGATGAAAAGGGTGGATTAATTACTTGTACATCATCTTCATTATCTTTGGGCTTGATGTCTCCAACCGAAATGTTCTTCATGGCCTCCCTCAATGGTTTATCACCTACGTCATCAAGATTCTCACGTGCTCCTTGGGAGCCTGTTAGATTCATCAAATTCCACATCATATGCTTCTTCAACCAAGCTGGTGGCATGATTAAATACTCGATATGCTTTGGACTTTGATGAGTAACCAACAAGAAAACCAATATCACAACTTCTTTGGAACTTACGTAGGTGTTGCCGCTTCTTGTAGATGTAACATTTGCAACCAAACACCTGGAAGAATGATACTCCAGCTTCTTCCTATTGAATAACTCATAAGGGGTCTTGCCAAGAAACTTTTGAAGAAATAGGCGATTGGATGCATAACATGCGGTGTTGATAGCTTCCGCCCATAGAGCTTCGAGTGTATTGTACTCATCAAGCATTGTTCTTGCAAGGGTGATAAGTGTCCGGTTCTTTCTCTCTACTACACCATTTTGTTGAGGAGTGTATGTTGCGGAGACCTCATGCTTGATCCCTATTTCATCACAATATAATTCAATGTTTGTGTTGTCAAATTCTTTTCCATTGTAACTTCTTATCTTCTTGAGTTTCATTTCAAATTTATTTTGTGTTCTCTTGGCAAACTTTTTTAAACATGCGAACTTCAGTCTTGTCATGAAGGAAGAACACCCAAGTATATCTAGAGTAGTCATCAACTATCACAAGACAATAGAGATTTCCTCCCAAACTCTTATAAGTTGTTGGTCCAAATAGATCAATGTGAAGAAGCTCTAGCACTCTTGTTGTTGACATGTAAGCTTTTGTTGGATGAGTGTTTGCAACTTGCTTGCTGGCTTGACATGCACTACAAAGCTTGTATTTCTCAAATTTCACATCCTTCAAACCTCTCACCAATTCATTATTCATTAGCTTCTTGAGTGAGCTCATCCCAACATGTGCAAGTCTTCTATGCGATAGCCACCCAAGTGATGTTTTGGTGAATAAGCATGTCTTCAAGTTTGCATCTTCGGAGGTGAAATCCACTAAATATAGGTTGTTGTATCTAAAACCCTTGAATATAACTTGATCATCATCTTTCTTTGACACAACCACTTCCTTCTCGGTAAACAAACATTGAAAGCCAAGAAAACACAATTGACCAATGGATAGCAAATTAAAACTCAATGAACATATAGCACATTTGATATTGCAACTTTGCCCAATCCTTGAACTTTGCCCTTTGAATTATCACCAAATGTAATCCTTTCTTGACCATCTACTTCTTCATTTAGTGAGGTGAATATACGAGGATCATCGGTCATATGTTGAGTGCAACCACTATCAATAACCCAATGACTTCCACCGGTCTTGTAGTTCACCTACACACAAGAGATCAAGCTTGTTGTTTAGGGACCCAAACTTAATGAGGGCCCTTGACTTTCTCAACTAGTGACATTACAACCCAAATTTGCTTAGGCCTATTCTTGTTGGGTGGACCTAAGATCATGACTTTCATTTTTCCACTAGAATCCTTTCTAAGCATGTAGTGAGCATTGAAGGCAAACGGTCTAGCATGCTTGGGCAAGGGTTATGGTGGTGGAGTTTGACACTCATGAGCAAAGTGATCTTCTTGTCCACACTCAAAACATCTCTTTGGCTTAGGCTTTGACTTGTATTATTGTTGATGTTGAGTTTATGCTTTCTTCTCTTGATTTGCCAAGTACCCAATACCACTTCTATCCATCTTTATCACGGTGTTCATGAGTAGCTCACTTTGAAGATATTGGCCTCTTGTGAACTTGCTTAAACCGGTCTTGAGATATTCTTTCTCCAACTTGAGCTTCTTGTTTTTTTCTCTAAGTTCATCATGATTTTTCTCCATCCTGAGTCTCTTGTTCTCTTCTTTAAGCATCTCATTCTCAAGAGCTATATCATAATCATTGTCAAGATTCTCTATCATAATTGTGTTGGTGGTTGATAGCTTTTCAAGATCTTTCTTGAGCTTTTCATTCTCATTCTTGAGCTTGACATAATCATCATAGTTGTCGGACTCAACCACTTTCTTGCCTTTGCTACTAGAACCTTGCTCAATGCTCTCAACAATTAAGTCATCACATGATGTAGCTATATCAATCATAACAACATTGTTAGTAGCATCATGTGGCTCTTTGAATAATAACTCATGAGAAAGAACAAGATTGTCATGATTAATTTTGAGATTGGTGTACTCTTCTTTTAGCAAATTGTAACTAGTGGTGAGCTCATTATGTATCCCCTCAAGTTTATCATGTTTTCTCTAAGCTCCTTTTTAGAGGATTTGAGTTCCCTGAGTTTGGATGACATAATTTTATTTTCTTCTCTAACCTCAACACTAGCTTTTTCGGCTATGTCATACTTTGCTAAGAGCGAGTCCTTCTCAAGTTCTAGCTTTTCATTTTTAGCTCTTGTCTTTCTAATGATTTTAGTGCATTGATTTAGCAACTTGACAAGATTATCATAAGAAGGTAATTCAAATTCTTCATCACTATCACTACCACTTTCATCATTGCTAGCATTATCATCACCACTACTATCATCATCATTTTGTACCTTGCATTCACCCTTGGCCACAAGGCATAGGTGTGTAGAGGATGATGGCGGCGGCGGCGGCGAAGATAGTGAAGAATCAATCACAAGAGCGGCCACCTTCTCCTTCTCATTCTCACTTTCATCATCAGATGAGCCACTTGATGATTCAATGTCCGTGAGCCAATCACCAACAATGTATGTCTTGCCATTCTTCTTCTTCTTGTGAAATTCCTTCTTCTTGCCATCCTTCTTCTTATATGGCTTGTTCTTCTTCTTCTCATCATCATTTTCATCACTTGAGTCATCTTTCTTGCCCATGTACTTCTTCTTGTACTTGTCTTTCTTGGGTTTGGGGCATTGATGAACTAGATGACCAAGTTCTTCACAATTATAGCAATCCATTTTAAAGATGGGCTTCCTTCTATTACTAGTGAAGAATTTCTTCTTCTAGCCATCAAACTTGACACCATTCTTGTTTAGCTTCTTGGGCATCTTGGTAGTTCTTCTCACCATGAGAGCAAGACTTGCATCATCAATCTCATCATCACTTGAGCTATCATGATCAACTCTTGCTTTGCCCCTCTTCTCTTAGCTAGCCTTGAATGCCAAATCTTTCTTCTTGCTGGAAGAAGAGCCATCTTGTGGAGTGATGTGCATATACATCTCATGTGCATTGATCTTCCTCAATATTTGAGTTGGTGTAGTGGTGGAAAGATCACCTTGATGAAGCACCGTCACAATATGCATATATTTGTCAATGGGAAGGACACTCAAGATCTTTCTCACAACATCGGAGGGTTGCATTTGTGTGAGTCCAAGCCCATTGACTTTCTCTACAAGAACATTCAAGCATGAATACATCTTGTGCCCATTGACACTCAAGCATGAATACATCAAGATGCCCAAGAGGGGGGGTGAATTGGGCTAATTCTAAATTTTTGCAATAAATAAGCCCTACACTTAGCCCATTTCACCCCTTGTGTCTAGAATGTGTTTCTATTGTTCTCCCATACAAAAGTTTTGCACCCTAGGTTCCAATCCTACTCTAGCATGGCAATTCTAGGAATGTAAAGACATGAAATGAGTTGCTCAAATGTAAATGCTCAAAATAAAGAGAGAAAAAGGAACACGGCGATGTTTTCCCGAGGTATCGAGAGTCGCCACTCCCCACTAGTCCTCGTTGGAGCACCCATGCAAGGGTGTAGCTCCCCCTTGATCCACGTAAAGATCAAGTGCTCTCTATGGGCTGATTCTTTGACACTCCATCATGGTGAATCGCCCACAACCGCTCACAACATGACTTGGGTCATCCACAAGCTCCACCGGATGATCACCAAGCTCCCAACCACCAAGCCATCTAGGTGATGGAGATCACCAAGAGTAACAAGCACAAACTCTCACTTGACCAAGACAAGACTAATGAGAAAGGTGGATGCACACTTGCTACTCCCTATGCACTAATGAGGTCCTTAATCTTGGATTATCAAATCTCAATCACCTCACTAGGCTCTTGCTCTCCCTTGCACTCCAAAGGTATTTCTCAGCTGAACAAATAGGCAAGAGACCTCAAATGGATGAGTGGGATAAGTATTTATACCCCCCATTCAAAACATAACGATTGAGGTCCAACTCAGCAAGTATCGGGATGATCGGACGCTCTGGTCAAGGTGACCGGACGCACCGGTCAGTGTAATACGTCAACGTGTTAGAAAGAGCCATTTGTTCTTATCGGACTCTGGCCTACGTCCGATCAGCACCCACCGGATGCGTCCGGTCATCAAAAACCCTCTCTATAACCTTACTATTGTTGATCGGACGCTAGCACCTAGAGTCCGGTCATTTCTCTATTCAGCGTCTGGTCTGTGGTCAATAGCCTATCCACGCTGCTACAGATATGGCTAGCATCACGTCTGGTGAGTACTGGTGTCCAACGTCCGATCGCACTCTGACTGCTGTTGCCAATCAAATGAACTGACCGAACTCTCTAAGCTACGTTCGGTTACAACCAAACCAGCGTCCGGTCAGTCATTTGACTCTCCATTTACTTACAATTTGAAATTCTTTGTGAATGAAGTTGACTTCTATCGATCTTAGGGCTATTCCTGAGCTACCTAGTGCTAAGTTTGACAAGTGTGCACCACACCTAATCCATTAGATTCACCTAGGTTAAGCTACTAGTCCATACCCCCATTAATAGTACGGCCAAAGGAAAAACAAAGTCCTATACTACTCTAAGTGTCTCTCCAACACCAAACGACACTTAGAACTAGTCCATCGTTAACCTTGTTGTAACATCCTAAAATTTGCATTCTTTAAAATTAGTAAATATGATCTATTTAAGCAAAGGTGTGTGCATTAAAGATAGGGAAATAATAAATTTTGTGGAATTAAAATTTAAAAATAAGGTTAGAAACTTTTTGATGCATACATGCTGCTGCATAACATTTTGTGAATGTTTGGAATTTATTAAAGATTTCAAAAAGAATTGAAATTTGAATTTAAAAATGGATTTGGAAAATTGTAGAAAAAGAAAAAAGAAAAGAATCATTTTTTTTCTTTCCTCTCCCTCACTTTCGGCCCTTATGGCCTTTCTTTCTCACGGACCGCTCGCTCTTCCCCCTCTCTCCTTCCTAGGCCAGCCCAGCAGTCGCGCCAGCCCAGCATCGCGCCAGGCAACCGCCGCGCCTCCTTTCCGCGCCCAGCCGCTGACCGCCTGGCCCCGCTGTCAGAGCTGCCCCTTTCCTCCCGCGTCCACGCCCGGTCAGCCGCAACCGCCGCCGAACTGCGCCCTCTCCTCATGCATCGTGGGCGCGTCGCCCGCTCCTCGGCCTCGATTTATAGGAGCCAGCCCCCTCGCGCGCACCCGGCTGCTCCCCGCTCTTGTCTTTGCGCTCGCCAAGCACCGAGGAAGCCCGCAACCGCCGCAGCCGAAGGTCGCCGGGATCCGCCATCGCCGAGCTCGGAACCTCCGCGCGTGCAGTCGACTCCGAGCCGCCCCCGTCTCCATTTCTCCCTTGGTGAGCTTCGCCTTGTTCCCCTATCTCTCCAGGTACCGTTATTTTCTTTTTTCTTGGCTTCTTGAGCCCTGGCCACGAGCTCTGCAAGCCGTGGTCGCCGGCCATGGCGGCCACCGCGCTACCCGCTATTCCCGGCCACCGTATCGGCATGGCCGAGACCCCCTTCCTCCCCCGCATTCCCCGGTGCGCTCGGATTTCCGTTTGGTGAACCCTAGCCCCTAACCGCGCGCGACCGAGACCTCCACGCCGCCGGCAATGGCGCTTCACCGGCGGCGTCACTGTGGCCGGCCGGAATCCTTCTCTCCCCCCCAGGTCTAATCCGAGCCCTCCATCCATGATCCGACGGCCGAGATCATCCGATACCCCTTCGCGTGGCTGATTTGCATAAGAGACCCTGGGCTTTTCTAAGTCCTAACCCGCAGTCCAAAGCGTAGTTCCCTGAATGCGCAATCTCATTTGGAAAGCGTAAACTTCACGGTTTAAGTCAAAAATACGTTTTCAGTATTTACAGAAATGCCATTTGAACTGTTTCGCTTATAAAATTATCGTTTTAGCTCCGAATTGATCCATTCAAATCGCGTTAGCTTCGTAATTTCATAAGCTACATGTTGGAACTACTGTTAGTCAAGTTTGGAACTTTTTAATTTCATGATTAGATTTAATTAAATATATGGCTATAGGAAAACCCGTTTAAATCATAATTTTCGCATTTTAGCTCTGTTTTTCGTGAACTTCGCATTGACGTGATCGTAGCGAGACGTAGAATATTTTTACAAACATTTTATCTTGTTTTCAATACTGTTGGTGTACTGTTCTAATGATAGGAATGTTTGCTTTGCATGAATGCTTTTGGAATGTTGTATGTTGCCATGTTGGTCGCGTTCAGACGGTGAGGAAAACGTTGGGGACCAAGAATTCTTCGATGACCAGCAGGACCAGCACGAGTTTGTGAACCAAAGCAAGTATAGCATGGGCCTACCTTGATGTCCTATTTCACTTTAATCAATTACTCATGTGCATGTGTCTAGTTTTGATAACCCTAAGGACATTCTAGACATTTGATGACTTGTTCCCTTGACTCCTATTGGGTAATTGCATATGGGTAGAATGCTAGTGCTCTAACTGAACATGATCTACATGATGATGAATGAATCTAAGGAACTAAAAGTATAACCTGATTTATAACAACCGTTCCATAGGGCGAAGGTGCAAATGACTGTTGATCATGTTGCACTCGGCCCTCCATAAGGACTTATCTGTCGGCAAAAGCTGGGACTGACAGTGCAACTGTGAGAGTCATATGGCTCTGACTTTAGCTCAGTAATAGGACCTTTTCTAGCTAGTTAGAGGTTACCTTTTTGGCACAAATGGGGCTTGCCACGTTGGGTATAGGGCTGCCTCTGTTCCTATGTGTATAGCCGCGATAGATATGTGCCATAGGAAAGGGGGGTTCCTACATCTGCCTGCCAAGGAAACCTAGCGGCCCTAACTTGTTAGAGAAACCTATGAATGGCTTCATAGTGTACCCTGCCCGCTCACCTTGGTAGTGACATGGGAGTAATTAACCCGGGCATATGGGGATCACGACTCGTGGTGAATGTGCACCACCTCTACAGAGGGTAACAAACTGTTATAACAGCCATGCTCACGGTCACGAGCGGCCCGGAAAACTCACAGAATAATTGGTTACTCATTGTTGTTCATTTATGATGGTTTATGATGATATGATTCAAATGATGCTGATATTTGATTAAGTGGGTTTAAATGGGAGCTTAAGCATAATTTGATAATACTTGAGAATAAAAGCTTGACCTACTAAAAATGCTAACTGCAGTAAACCAGGGTCAATCCTTTTTGAGCTTCATAACCCCATGTTAGCTTGTTAAGTACGGATTGTACTTACACTTGTTTATTTTCTTTATTTGGATAAAGATCCCGGATGGGTAACAGATGACAACGGGTATGAGGATTTCCCTGAGGATTTTTAGGCTTGTGGTCAACCAGTTGACCTTCCCTGTGATGGTGTTCCACGAGAGTGTTATCCTTTACTATTCCGCTGTGTTGTGTAAGACTACTTAATGTTATTATTTGTGATGTAAGAGACACCGTGATGATACTTTATGTGATTTGTCGACTTGTGTGTGTGACTGATTCCTGGGCACACATGAGTATTTTGCATTCAATTTTATCCTTAAAATTGGGTGTGACAAATTGGTATCAAAGCCGTGTTGACTGTAGGACGCAAGCCTAGTTAGAAAATGGTCGTATTAGCATCTTTGCTCCTCTGGTTTCTTGCTTACTGTCTTATTCTTGTTATTTTATTAAAACATTTATGCTTTTCATACCTTAATCTATTATTTAAAATTGTTGATTCTAATTCTATCTCACTTTAAATCTATAGATGTCTCATAATCCGAAGATTGCTCGCCTCAGCACCGTCGGCTATCGTGCCA
Source organism: Miscanthus lutarioriparius (assembly GCA_904845875.1). Taxonomy (NCBI): domain Eukaryota; kingdom Viridiplantae; phylum Streptophyta; class Magnoliopsida; order Poales; family Poaceae; genus Miscanthus; species Miscanthus lutarioriparius. Next base: position 52,561,681 of record CAJGYO010000015.1, read on the forward strand.
TGTTCACCCAGCGTGCCCCACAGGCGGAGAGGGAGATTGTGATCATCTCTGACGACGAGGAGATGACTACACCGACGCCTACACCTGCTCCTACACCCGTCGCCGTGCCAGTCTATCCTGTTGTAGCTACACCTGAGGAGTCGACGGCTACTTCCCCTACACCTGCACCATCCCCAGTTGTTCCCGTGGTGGAGGAGGAGATTGGCTGGAAGTGCAAGTACTACTTCAAGCCAGCTCTAGAGATAGCCTACTACCACACTCTCCTCACTCACGTGCTGGACGACTACTACCCCGACTTGCACGCCTCCATCAGCTACCACTGTGCCGAGTACCAGCATCCATTGGAGGCTACCTTCTGGAAGGTAGAGCTGGTGGTCACCGCTTGGAACGACATCAAGAATGGACATGAGGTGGAGACTGTCCACTGTGCCCCTGCCAAGAGAGCCCATGCTTTGGATGGCATGGAGGATGCAGCACAGAATGCCTACATCCACTACCACGGTCATCGCTTTGAGGCCATGAGGGAGGATCGCTTCAGGTTCCTTCCTCGAAATGATCATGAGGGTGTTTGGCAGGTTTTGGCTCCACCAGAGAATGACCCAACTCTGGTGGCAACGGTGCAGCATGTCCACGCTATGCAGGGAGTGGATGAGGAAGTCAAAGAAGAACTGCGTGCATCTCAGAGGGCTCAGAGACGCCTTCAGAAGCAAGTGGATGAACTTCGAGCTCAACTTGGACAGCCTTCCATCTACAAGAAGAAGCGCCGGTCCTTCACCATGATTGACACCGCTCCATAGGTGTTAGGTGCCTTGATCCAGATTACCACGTCGTTAGTTCGTGTTTCTTATTTAGTCTTGTTTGGTCTTGTGAACTTGATGATTAGATGTTTAATTTGTGAACTTGGTTGATTTGGTATTTTTCTTGATTGCTGGAAGTTTGTGGGCATGTCCACAACTTCCTTAGATTAGAACTTTAAGTTTAGAATAAAATCTTAATGCAGATGTTTCGTTTTATCTTATCTCTGCTGTGCTGATTTCTGGAGCAGCCTGTGTTCTTTATCTGATATCTCGAAATCTGGGCTGTCAAAAACTCTGAAATTTTTGTGGAGATAACTAGACCTCTGTATCTTTCAAATGTCTATGGAATCACGTCATTAGCTGTTCAGGTTTGGGAGATCTAGCTGACACAAGTTGGTGTTCCTGCGCTGTCTGGAACCCAAAACAGTTTTGGTTTAGCTCTACTTTTGACTATGTGTGAGTCAGAATCTGTAAAAGTGATCTAAATGAAAGTTGTAGCTGGTCTCCTAAGCTTTCTAACTAATCTTGGTGCACCTCTGTTGGATCTCTGAAACTCGAGTTATAACAGTTTTACTGAACTGTTGAATTTGAATCTAGTCTAGAAAATTCTCAGCATTGTTTCTTATCTTTTGTAAACTCTCTATAATTGGAAAATCTCTAAATTTTGCACATTTGTTGGAAAACAGATGGCCGCAAGAGGAGGAAGAGGCAGAGGCCGTGGTCATGGACGTGATGCTCTCATAAATCCACCACCGCCGCCACCTGTGACCATGGAACAGATATTGGGAATGCAAGCGCAGCTGATGCAAGCTATGATGCAGCGCTTGGACAATGAACCTGCAAGAGGACCACCGCCTGTTCAGGTCAGAGATAAGCATGGAGAGTTCATGAAAGGTCGACCACCGGTGTTCACCCATGCCTCAGACCCTATGGAGGCAGATGATTGGATGCGTGCTGTGGAGAAGCAACTGAACATAGCACAATGCAACGACCTTGAGAAGGTGTTGTACGCTTCCGGGCAACTCCAAGGAGCTGCTCAGGATTGGTGGGAATCATTCCAGTTTGGACGTCCCAACAATGCTCCTGCAATCACTTGGTAGGAATTCAAGGACAATTTTCGGTCATACCATATTCCTGATGGACTAGTGGAACTGAAGCAGGAAGAATTCCGATCCCTCAAGCAAGGATCAATGACTGTGGCGGAGTATCGGGACAAGTTCGCACAACTTTCACGCTATGCTCCAAATGACATAGCGGATGACAAGGATAAGCAACGCCATTTCCTCAAGGGACTCTATGATGGACTACAGCTCCAGCTGATGTCTAATACTTTCCCTAACTTCCAGTCTTTGGTGAATCGCGCTATCGTGATTGACGATAAGCGTAAGGAGATGGAAGCTAAGAAGAGAAGGCTCCAAGGGCAAGCTTTTGGAAGCAACACTCGCCCACGTGCTTATCCCCAGCAAGGTTTCCAGTAGAGGAATCAAGGACCAACTCACCAGGGAAACCGTGGTCAGTATCCTCAACGGAACCAGGCCCCAAGAACGCCTCAAGATTACCAGAATAGTTGGGGAATCGGTGTCCCCAATGCATCAAAGAATCCTGCAACACGCCAGGGAGTGCCCAACAATGCTCCTGTGAAAAGTGGTGCACCCAACAATCCCAATGCCTGTTACCGATGTGGAGAAGTAGGTCACTATGCTCATCAGTGTCCTAAGAAGCAGAACCAACAAGCAGCTCAGAACCAGACCGGCAATCAGAAGTTCAATGCCCGACCACCTCACACTGCGAAGGTGAACTATGTGTCATCCGATGCAGCTCAGAGACGCTTGAGGTCATGCTTTAATGCGTCAAATAATCAACTCTATTTCTACTACTGTACTTTTTGATTCGGTGCTTCGCATTCTTTTTATCTCCCAAGCTTTTGTTAGAATGCATAGCATACCTTTGTGTGCCATGAAAAACCCCATACTAGTAAATTCCCGGGAGGTAGTATGCCACTTCTTATTGGAGCCCTCAACTAGCATTTCCTTAAGGGGTAGACTTCAAAGTGAAGCCTATTGTGTTGAGAACAGCAGAATTGATCTTATTCGGGAATGGATTGGATGAAACAACACCGGGCAAAGATTCAAAGTCGAGAGAAATCATGGTTGTGACATCACTCAATGGAGATAGAATCGTAGAAGTGGTAGTGCAAGCTCAGCCTACATGACCACGATGAATCAGCTAGATAGTGAAGTCAATGAACAAAATCGTGTCGTGGAGGAGTTCCTGATGTCTTCCCGATGACTTGCCGTGTATGCCACCGACCGAGACATTGAATTCATTATTGAATTATTACCGAGGCTCTGCACCATAGCTAAACGTCCATATAGAATGGGAGTTAATGAATTAGAAGAGCTTAAGAAACAACTAAAAGAGTTGCCAAGAAAAAGGTTTCATACGCCCAGCTTCTTCCCCATGGGGGCACCTCGTGATCTTTGTGGATAAGAAGGATGGTAGTCAACGGATGTGTGTGGATTACCGCTCACTTAATGAGGTTACAATCAAGAATAAATACCCTTTACCTAGGATTGATGATTTGTTTGATCAGTTGAGAGGAGCCCATGTGTTCTCCAAGATTGATCTCCGATCTGGGTATCATCAGCTTAAGATTCGAAACTCGGACATACCTAAGACAGCATTCACTACACGGTATGGATTATATGAGTACACCGTTATGTCTTTTGGATTGACCAATGCACCCGCATACTTCATGTATCTGATGAATAAGGTGTTCATGGAGTTTCTATATAAATTTGTGGTAGTATTCATAGATGACATACTAATATTCTCCAAGACTGAAGAAGAACATGCTGAACACATAAGGTTGGTCCTGCAAAAGCTTAGAGAACATAAATTGTACGCTAAGCGGAGCAAGTGTGAGTTTTGGTTAAAGGAAGTCTCTTTTCTGGGTCATGTAGTCTCCAATGGTGGAATAGCAGTGGATCCAGGCAAAGTGCAAGATGTACTGAATTGGAAACCACCAACAACTATAAGTGAGATTCGTAGCTTTTTGGGATTAGCTGGATATTACCGAAGGTTCATTGAAGGTTTTTCCAAGCTAGCCAAGCCTATGACAGCTCTGTTGGAAAAGAATGCTAAGTATGTATGGTCGGATAAATGCCAGGCAAACTTTGATGAGCTAAAGAAGAGACTGACTACAGCTCCAGTATTAATTTTGCCCGATTTAAGCAAGAACTTCTCTATTTATTGTGATGCATCCCGTTTGGGCCTTGGATGTGTGCTTATGCAAGAAGGAAGAGTAGTGGCATATGCATCTAGACAACTAAGGAAGCATGAGTTGAATTACCCTACTCATGACTTGGAATTGGCAGCTGTGGTTCATGCTTTGAAGATCTGGAGACATTATCTAATTGGACATAAGAGTGATATCTATACTGATCATAAGAGTTTGAAGTATATCTTCACCCAATCAGATCTGAATATGAGACAACGTCGTTGGTTGGAATTGATCAAAGACTATGATTTGGAAGTGCATTATCACCCGGGAAAGGCAAACGTCGTAGCTGATGCACTTAGCAGAAAAAGCTATGCCAATGGACTTCAGATAACATCTATGTCAACAGAGTTATGTGCTAAAATGGAGTATCTCAACTTGGGCTTGGTCACTAATGCAATGGAATTGGTGATAGAGCCTACTTTGGAAAAAGAGATACGCAAATGTCAATTGGAGGATGAAAAACTTAAAGAGATAGCAGAGAATGTAGTGCTTGGAAAGGCACCCGGATTCAGAATGGATGAGAATGGTACTCTTTGGTTCGGGAAAAGGATATGTGTACCTGAAGTGAAATCTATCCGTGATGCAATTCTGTAAGAGGCCCATGAGTCTGCTTATTCTATACATCCCGGAAGTACCAAGATGTACTTGGATCTCAAGAAGAAGTGTTGGTGGTATGGTTTGAAGAGAGATGTGGCAGAATATGTGGCTTTGTGTGACACTTGTCAAAGAGTGAAAGCTGAGCATCAAAGACCTACAGGGTTACTACAACCAATGAAGATTCCTGAATGGAAATGGGAAGAAGTTGGTATGGATTTTATTGTAGGACTACCCCGCACTCAAAGAGGTTATGATTCAATATGGGTAATAGTGGATCGACTCACCAAGGTTGCTCACTTTTTACCAGTCAAGACTACCTATAATGGTGCAAGACTAGCAGAGTTGTACATGGAAAGAATAGTGTGTTTACATGGTGTTCCCAAGAAAATTGTGTCGGATAGAGGCACTCAGTTTACATTGCAATTCTGGCATAAAGTACATAGATCTTTGGGGACAAAGTTGAATTTCAGTTCTGCTTACCACCCACAAACTGATGGACAGACTGAAAGGATCAACCAGATCTTGGAAGATATGTTGAGAGCTTGTGCACTTCAGTATGGTGATAGTTGGGATAAGAGTCTGCCATACGCAGAGTTCTCATACAACAACAGTTATCAGAAGAGTCTCAAGATGGCACCTTTTGAGGCGTTGTATGGGCGTAAGTGTAGAACGCCTTTGTTCTGGAATCAGACTGGAGAAACTCAAGTGTTTGGACCCGATGTCCTTAGAGATGCGGAAGAACAAGTGAGAATGATTAGAGACAATTTGAGAGTAGCTCAGTCCCGACAGAAGAGTTACGCCGATATTCGTAGAAGAGAGCTGACTTTCGATATTGGTGATTATGTGTACTTGAAGGTGTCGCCAATGAGAAGTGTGAGAAGATTCAATATGAAGGGAAAGTTAGCACCAAGGTATATAGGACCTTTTAAGATCCTAGAGAGACGTGGAGAAGTAGCTTATCAGTTGGAACTGCCTGAGAGTTTGTCAGGTGTGCACGACGTGTTCCATGTTTTCCAATTGAAAAAGTGTTTGAGGGTACCAGAAGAGCAGATTCCTTTGGAAGAACTTGTTGTCAAGGAAGATCTTACTTATGAAGAGTATCCGATAAAGATCTTGGAAACTGCCGAAAGAGTTACGAGAAGCCGAATCATAAAGATGTGCAAGGTGCAGTGGAATCGATATACAGAGGATGAAGCTACTTGGGAAAGAGAAGAGGATCAGAGAAAGAGTTATCCCCAACTATTTGAGTAAGCAATCACCCGAATCTCGAGGACGACATTCATCTTAAGGGGGGTAGAATTGTAACATCCTAAAATTTGCATTCTTTAAAATTAGTAAATATGATCTATTTAAGCAAAGGTGTGTGCATTAAAGATAGGAAAATAATAAATTTTTGATGCATACATGCTGCTGCATAACATTTTGTGAATGTTTGGAATTTATTAAAGATTTCAAAAAGAATTGAAATTTGAATTTAAAAATGGATTTGGAAAATTGTAGAAAAAGAAAAAAGAAAAGAATCATTTTTTTCTTTCCTCTCCCTCACTTTCGGCCCTTATGGCCTTTCTTTCCCGCGGCCCACTCGCTCTTCCCCCTCTCTCCTTCACAGGCCCTAGCCTAGCTGCTCAAGCCACAAAGACAAAGATCAAGGCCAGTAACCGCCAAGCCTCCTTTCTTCACGCCACCACCGACCGCTTCGCCCCCATTGTCGAGCAGCCCCTTTTCCTCCCGCGTCCACGCCTCGGCCACCAAGAATCGCCACTGAATCATAGCCGCTCCTCGCAAGATCGTGGCGATCACCCGCTCCTCGGCCTCGATTTATAGGAACCAGACCCCCCGTGCACACCCGGCTGCTCCCCGCTCTCGTCTTCGTGCTCGCCAAGCACCGAGGAAGCCCGCAACCGCCGCAGCCGAAGGTCGCCGGGATCCGCCATCGCCGAGCTCGGAACCTCCGCGCGTGCAGTCGACTCCGAGCCGCCCCCGTCTCCATTTCTCCCATGGTGAGCTTCGCCTTGTTCCCCTATCTCTCCCGGTACCGTTATTTTCTTTTTTCTTGGCTTCTTGAGCCCTGGCCGCGAGCTCCGCAAGCCGTGGTCGCCGGCCATGGCGGCCACCGCGCTACCCGCTATTCTCGGCCGCCGTATCGGCATGGCCGAGACCCCCCTTCCTCCCCCGCATTCCCCGGTGCGCTCGGATTTCCGTTTGGTGAACCCTAGCCCCTAACCACGCGCGACCGAGACCTCCACGCCGCCGGCAATGGCGCCTCACCGCCAAGCGTCACTGTGGCCGGCCGAATCCTTCTCTCCCCAGTGTCTAATCCGAGCCTCGCATCCATGATCCGACGGCCGAGATCATCCGATACCCTTCGCGTGGATCGATTTGTATAAGAGACCCCGGCTTTTCTAAGTCCTAACCCATAGTCCAAAGCGTAGTTCCCGAATGCGCAATCTCGCTTGGAAAGCGTAAACTTCACGGTTTAAGTCAAAATACGTTTTCAAAGATTTACGAAATGCCATTTGAACTGCTTTAAGCTTAAAATTGTCGCTTTAGCTCAAATTGATCCATTCAAATCGCGTTAGCTTCGTAATTTCATAAGCTACATGTTGGAACTACTGTTAGTCAAGTTTGGAACTTTTTAATTTCATGATTAGATTTAATTAAATATATGGCTATAGGAAAACCCGTTTAAATCATAATTTTCGCATTTTAGCTCTGTTTTTCGTGAACTTCGCGTTGACGTGATCGTAGCGAGACGTAGAATATTTTTACAAACATTTTATCTTGTTTTCAATACTGTTGGTGTACTGTTCTAATGATAGGAATGTTTGCTTTGTATGAATGCTTTTGGAATGTTGTATGTTGCCATGTTGGTCGCGTTCAGACGGTGAGGAAAACGTTGGGGACCAAGAATTCTTCGACGACCAGCAGGACCAGCACGAGTTTGTGAACCAAGACAAGTATAGCATGGGCCTACCTTGATGTCCTATTTCACTTTAATCAATTACTCATGTGCATGTGTCTAATTTTGATAACCCTAAGGACATTCTAGACATTTGATGACTTATTCCCTTGACTCCTATTGGGCAATTGCATATGGGTAGAATGCTAATGCTCTAACTGAACATGATCTACATGATGATGAATGAATCTAAGGAACTAAAAGTATAACCTAATTTATAACAACCGTTCCATAGGGCGAAGGTGCAAATGACTGTTGATCATGTTGCACTCGGCCCTCCATAAGGACTTATCTGTCGGCAAAAGCTGGGACTAACAGTGCAACCGTGAGAGTCATATGGCTCTGACTTTAGCTCAGTAATAGGACCTTTTCTAGCTAGTTAGAGGTTACCTTTTTGGCGCAAATGGGGCTTGCCATGTTGGGTATAGGGTTGCCTCTGTTCCTATGTGTATAGCCACGATGGATATGTGCCATAGGAAAGGGGGGTTCCTACATCTGCCTGCCAAGGAAACCTAGTGGCCCTAACTTGTTAGAGAAACCTATGAAACGACTTCATAGTGTACCCTGCCCGCTCACCTTGGTAGTGACATGGGAGTAATTAACCCGGGCATATGGGGATCACGACTCGCGGTGAATGTGCACCACCTCTGCAGAGGGTAACAAATTGTTATAACAGCCGTGCTAAAGGTCACGAGCGGCCCGGAAAACTCACAGAATAATTGGTTACTCATTGTTGTTCATTTATGATGGTTTATGATAATATGATTCAAATGATGCTGATATCTGATTAAGTGGGTTTAAATGGGAGCTTAAGCATAATTTGATAATACTTGAGAATAAAAGCTTGACCTACTAAAAATGCTAACTGCAGTAAACCAGGGTCAATCCTTTTTGAGCTTCATAACCCCATGTTAGCTTGTTAAGTACGGATTGTACTTACACTTGTTTATTTTCTTTATTTGGATAAAGATCCCGGATGGGTAACAGATGACAACGGGTATGAGGATTTCCCCGAGGATTTTTAGGCTTGTGGTCAACCAGTTGACCTTCCCTGTGATGGTGTTCCACGAGAGTGTTATCCTTTACTATTCTGCTGTGTTGTGTAAGACTACTTAATGTTATTATTTGTGATGTAAGAGACACCGTGATGATACTTTATGTGATTTGTCGACTTGTGTGTGTGACTGATTCCTAGGCACACATGAGTATTTTGCATTCAATTTTATCCTTAAAATTGGGTGTGACACTTGTCATCCATCCTTTGAAAACTGAAATGATTTCCATCGACAGGGGCATGACAACCATGATTGCCCAATCAATTTCCATTACCATGACATAACTCAAATTGCCTCTGGAAAACACACGTTAGTCATAGTAATCTTGTGTCGCCATTAATCACCGAAACCCAACTAGGGCCTAGATGCTTTCAGCAACAAAGTAAGATCACTTTTTGTTGCCCTTCATTGATGAAATGTTGGAGCGACTGGCGAATCACTCTTTCTTCTATTTCCTTGATGGGTATTCAGGTTATCACCAGATACCGATCCATCCAGATGACCAAAGCAAAACCACCTTTACATGTCCATATGGAACTTATGCTTACCGTAGAATGTCTTTTGGACTATGTAATGCTCCAGCTTCTTTTCAAAGATGCATGATATTTGTATTTTCTGATATGATTAAAGAAATCATGGAAGTTTTTATGGATGACTTTTTTGTTTATGAAAAAACTTTTGATGATTGTCTTGAAAATTTAGACAAGGTTTTGCAAAGATGTGAAGAAAAGCACTTAGTCCATAATTGGGAAAAATATCATTTTATGGTTAGAGAAGGAATAGTGCTAGGACACTTGGTGTCTGAAAGAGGGCTAGAGGTAGATAGAGCTAAAATTGAAGTAATTGAACAGTTACCTCCTCCCGTAAATATCAGAGGGGTCCATAGTTTCCTTGGTCATGCTGGTTTTTATCGCCGCTTTATAAAAGATTTTTCTCATATTGCTAGACCACGTAGAAATCTTTTGGCTAAGGATGTTCCCTTTGAATTTGATGATGCATGCTTGAAATCTTTTAACATTCTAAAGAAAGCACTCATCTCTAAACCAATCATTCAACCCTCTGATTGGTCTCTACCTTTTGAAATTATGTGCGATGCTAGTGATTATGCTGTGGGGGCAGTTTTGGGACAAACAAAAGATAAAAAGCATCATGCAATTGCTTATGCTAGCAAAACTTTGACAGGACCTCAACTTACTTATGCAACAACTGAAAAAGAACTCCTGGCTGTTGTTTTTGCTATTGATAAGTTGAGATCTTACTTAGTAGGAGCTAAGGTGATTGCTTATATTGATCATGCTGCTTTAAAATATTTGCTTACTAAGAAAGATGCTAAACCCAGATTAATAAGATGGATTTTGCTACTCCAAGAATTTGACTTAGAAATAAAAGATAAAAAGGGAGTAGAAAATTCTATTGTCAATCATTTGTCCAGAATGCAGTTTGAAAATTCACAGGAAATGCCCATCAATGATTTGCTACGGGACAACATGCTATTCAAAGTCACAAAATACGACCCCTGCTACGCAAATATTGTTAAATGGTTGCAGGTTATGTTCCACTAGGGGAAAACAAAAGGAAGCTCATCTATGAAAGTCGTCTCCACATATGGGACAAACAGTACCTCTTCAGAGTCTGCTCTAACGGCCTGCTCAGAAGATGTGTACTGGCAGAAGAAGGCATCAAGATCATCAAGCGATGCCACTCATCGCCATATGGAGGACATTATGGTGCATTCCTCACTCATTTGAAGATCTGGCAAAGTGGATTCTTTTGGCCAACCATGTATGAAGACATGAAAGACTTCATCAGGAGGTGTGGAGCATGTCAGAGGCATAGGAATATCAATTCAAGAGATGCCATGCCACTCACCAACAACCTCCAAATCGAGCTTTTCGATGTCTAGGGTATTGATTACATGGGACTGTTTCCAAAATCAAAGAATTGTGAATAATCTTGGTGGCAGTTGATTATGTCTCCAAGTGGGTTGAAGCCATGCCATGCAGAGCAACTGATGCTAAGAACTCCAAGAAGATGTTTGAAGAAACAATATTTCTAAGATTCGGAGTTCCAAGGATGGTGATTAGTGATGGAGGAACTCACTTCACTGACAAGAATTTTCATAATTACTTATCAAAGCATGGAATTTATCACAATGTCACTACTCCATACCACCCTTAGACAAGTGGCCAAGCAAAAACATCAAATAAACAAATCAAGAACATTCTGCAAAAGATGGTCAATGAGATGGAAATTGTATGGAAAGATAGACTACCCGATGCACTATGAGCTTATAGAACAGCCTATAAAACACCACTTGGAATGTCACCATATCAACTGGTCTATGAGAAGACCTGCCATCTACCTATTGAGCTAGAATTCAAAGCTCACTTGGCCATCAAGAGATGGAACATGGACTTTGAAGCCGCAGGAACCAAGAGGAAGATGCAACTCTCTAAACTTTACGAATGGCGTGAAAAAAGCATATCACAACTCCAAGATTTACATGGAAAGAACAAAATGATGGCATGACAAGAGGATCAAGAAGAAGGAGTTCGCCCCCAGAGATAAGGTATTACTTTTTAATTCTAGGGTTAAATTATTCGGGCACGGAAAACTTCGAGCAAATGGGAAGGACCATTCAAGGTGATAAGAACTTCGTCACATGGAGCGGTAACACTTCAAAATGACAAAGGTACGTTATTCAAGGTAAATGGCTATCATCTTAAGATCTTTCTAGAACCTAAAAAAGCACCTAAGGATTTGGATGAGGTAGATTTCCTAATTTTACCATAGATTTACACCTCTGCCATCCCCCTTACATTTTGTAACGCAAAAATATACTTTTTGGGATTAGATAAGCGATAGAAGTCGAGAGCGCAGAAGATGACCCTGAGACTTCGACATGTGGGGCCGGCCGGCCCCACCTACCGGCCAGCCAGCCCACTTGTCAGTCACCTCACGCCCAGTCAATTCTCTTGAGTCTTCTAGATCCTTCCTTGTTAAAATCCCATAGTTTTTCGTCGTATTCGGTTTTTCCTTGTTACGAGACCTCATATGGATAGATCTTGACCCCTGCTACAAGTTGTTCCCCCTATATAAGTGAGCCTCTACCTACCTCCATAGCCATCCCATCAAAGCCTTCTCTCCCCAACAACAGCAAAGTTCTCCTCCTCTCTAGTTCTCATGGCCAACAAAGAGATCGTCCCCTATGGTTTTGATCCTAGCAAGAAGCCCGACAGGCTTGCGCTGACCGTTGTTCCTCCAGAAGTTACCCCGATTTGCTCAAGCTAGTCTTACTTTGCCCATGCCATCCGTCGTCTGGTAATCGCTCCGCCACCGCCACGTCTACTTCTTGAAGGCCAGCCATGTCAACAAGAGCCTCATCTAGACGTCCAGAAGCAGATCAAGGTGACAAAGGAGATCAACCTCCTTCTTCCGAAGGGACACAATGTGCTGACTATAGTGAAGACCAATAAATTTGGAGACGTTACATGTGCAAAATACAAGTCGGTCACCCCTTGTACCATCATCAACGGAGTTCGCGCTATGCCGGATCAGATCAAGGTTGTTCCTTCGAAGGAGAAGAAGAGGAAGGCGCCATCACCACCTATCCTAGAGGCAAACAAGTATCCAAGGATGACTATTGCTCTCTTAGAGAAGAGGATTGTATACCTCTCTAATGTTATCTATACCCTAGAGCAAAGGATCGACGAAGAACACGTCTATCGCAAGAGCTTGCAACATGACCTAAATGCTTTGAATCATTTTGTTGCTAAGAAGAAGAAGTGAGAATTAGGTAGTCAATAATAAGGCATGAGTGGTTAGATCAAGTGTTTAAAGATAGTATATTTAGGATATTCGCTTAGCTCAAATCGTTAGAATATTGAAGTTCGTACTAGGTAGTCAAAAAATTTGTGTTTAGTTTGTGCTTGTGTAATAAAGTGCCTTATATATTAATAGAGTCTTATTATTATTATTTGCTTTCTATTTCTTTTGGGTATGTGTTTTGTCTCTACATGTTGTGCATAAAGGTATACAGGAAAACAAGTGTGGAGGAGACACACCGTGACAACAAAACAGAATTCGGTCACGAAAATCAGGAAATTCATAAACTAATAAGCGAAGGACCACGTCCTACAAAGCAGGCCTTGAACAGTCCCTGGAGCAGGCCGCCTAGCCTCCTCTATGGGCTGGCTGGCCCACCATAGCCCCGCCTCACTTTGCGCTTCATCCACGGTCAGGTTTGCGGCCCATTCACTTTATTTTCACCTATTATGCTTTCCATTTCGAACCGAATTGAGAATCCTTTGATAAACAACTTTAAAACCTGAGGAAAGATTATTTTAGTCATGACTTAAGGGTAGACTTGCATAATACTTTTCCTAGAAGTCTTGCTACTGTTGGGAACTTATTATTAGGGACCCCATGTTACTTAAGTTGTTGTGAAATCAAATATAGTAGAATAATGAGAACTTGATTCTTGATGCCTCGTTATTGGAGAACTTTATTTCAAAAAGTAAAAAGAATAGCTACACCACTCCTTTGTGGTAAGCAATATCCCACCAGAGCTAGATATAGACTAGAGAAACCTTCTACATATACTACTTGTCATTATGTTGAGTTTGGTCAAACCTTGTGACCCTTGTTGAGAAACTTATCATGCTCCTCCACATATATTTGCTGCTCCTACACTAGGAGTACGCAACAACATGTTTTACCACCCAAAAATGTTCTACTCCTACATTGGGAATAGACACAAAAATATGCTTGATAGGATAAAATGCTCCAAATTCTTGTAAATGTCTCTCTTGAATGGTTTCAATTACAGAAAAAGAGACATGGGCTATGCAAGAGTTATTTAGAAAAAAGGAGAGAAAAAACAATATTGAAAAAATGGACAAGTGTTCAAGATATTAAAAACAATGGGTACTCAGATGCTCGCCTAATAAAAAAATAAGAGAGATGAATAAGATAGCCCATGTTTTCTTGCAAAAGCTTTTCAAGTTTCAAACAAGAGAGATATATTTCAAGGAGCATAGTAGAATTAGGTTAGCCACCATATACATATCCACACACATGCACATCTTGATCTAAGAGTATGACATTTTTCTCCTTGGATCCTTGTTTTGACTTCACAATATATGCAATGCAAGTATGTTTTCATATATATCCCTACCTGAGCTCCACATAAGCTTTTAGAAGTAGGTAAAAAGAAGGCAAAGTCATTAATGCCTCGGTAAGGATCCAAAAATACCATATATACATAGTGATTTGAGAGTAGTACAAATGGAGAAGGTAAGCTATGTTTTGTTTTCAAAAATTTTAAATGTTTCTCCAATTGACTTGACTGAAGGAAGATGGTGATCTATTTCAAGTTGTTCCATTCTTCAACCGCCCAAAGTTTCATGGTAGACACTTTGAATTCTGCAGTGCATGCATAACTGGGAATAGTTTTATGTTGATGTCTTGTCCTAAGGTTATGTCTTAAGTAATCCATCCTTTTATCGAGGACGAATAAAAGCCTAAGTGTGGGGGAGTTTGTTGACGGTAGTTAACATTCATCATAAACCATCAATATAACTTGTATAAATGGCTAAAATGGATCACCAATGTAGACTTAAGGGTTTAAACTATCAAATTCCATGAGTTTTGGTAAATCTGTGTCTCCAGTAGGATTTAATCAAAAAACAGCAAATGATGACCTATTCGTCAAGGTAAATTACAGAATTCCGCCGCATAAATAGCGTGGGAAGCCTCTAGAAGACTCTAGGAGGCTCTCCACCGAAGCAGAGCTCATGCCCCTGACATGTGGGGCCAGCCAGCCCTACCTGTAGGCCGACCGGCCTGTGGGCCCCCATGTCAGCCACCCGTTACTGTGCCTGTTCTCCACCGCCTTAAGCAATGCATCTCTGTCGTTTATTCAAGTCGGTTTGATCCAAGGGCTCAAGATTGATGCTCCGGCCTATATATACCTGCCTAGAACCCCCCTCCAGGGCAAATGCCTCATTTGATCCTAAGAGCCGAGAAGCCAAAAACCCTAATTCATATGTCCACCAGGATCAGGGCTAGCAATCAAGAGAAGAGTAGTCCTCGATAGGATCTAGTCTTGTATTAGAGATAATGAGATAGAGTGAGAGAGAAGAGTTTTGGAGGAGTCTTGGCCTGTCGTTGCTCTCTCTATGGCTTGTACCCTAGCGGAATCAAGTTCTTCTTGAGCTTGCTTCTGAGATTTCTCTGGTAATCGACTTCTAATTCAAGTAAGCATCTTGTTCATATTGTTCTTTAGGTTTGCAAATCTCTTTTGAGTACTTTAATCCTTGTAGCTCCTAGGTTAAAGTAGTATTCGTAGTGTAAGTGTGGTGCTTAGACTCGGTTACTCATGGATGTACCCTATTTTCTGGATCGGTGGTAGCTCGCGAGGGTGACTCTTATAGCCTCATTGAATCCTTTGTAGTCCACCTCCCATTAGTAGGCCTAGCAGGACTTTGTTGCTATAGTAAACATACTCTGCCTATGTTTTCTCTAGTAATATCTCTAGAATTGAATAATAGAAGACAAAGCTTATCGAAGTTAGAACGAGAAGACTTTAGCAGTCTCCTCTACGCTCCTATTATCTAGCCTTGATTGTGAAGTTGGGTTAAGTTAGATTTAGTTATTCTCACACACATTTTCTCGAGTTCGATATAAAACTGGGTACTCCCGGTGAGGTGATACATTGGTATATTATCCATGCGCTTGTGGATTATTCTGTGTGCATTAATTTATACCAACAACACTTTCACAAGACATATATCCATTCAATCCACTCACTAAAGGCCCTTCACACTTGCAACCGGTCCATCGAGCCAAGTCTTGTCTTGATCTTCTCCAGCTTGATCACATGACTCCATGTCATGTCTCATATGCAATGAGCTCCTTCATCACATGTATGAGCTTTGCAACATCTCCAAGCCATTTCACCTCCATGGCAAAGGTTGCTCACACATGATGTACATGTAGACTAATCACTTGTGTATCTCACATTAAACATAATTAGTCCACCTAGGTTGTCACTCAATTACCAAAACCAAACAAGGATCTTTCACCCAAGAGCCGCCCAACCCCTGGAAGCTGAGGGGACTTGTCTTCTTGTGTCATACCCCATGTGTGACCCTATCATGTGAGCGGCCGGTAAGGCCACGCCCGGAGTGCACCGTCTGGGAGCCCCCGAGCCTCGATGGCCCGGGGCTTGTCTTCTTGCATCTGGCCCTTGGCTGGCGTCGTAGGCCGGGCAGGAGCCAAGGGATGAGTACGAGCGCGTCACCGATCTAGAGAGGGGGTGTTTCTAGCGACGGGAAGCTCCGCCACCAGCCACCACTGCCTCTGCACCGCCGCCACCGCAACAGTGTCTTCACCGCCGGGCATCACAGCGCCACCGTCAGGCAACCCCATGGCTAGCTCGTCTTCTATAAAGGCGGCCGATGGTTTGCACCTCCTCAACTCCTATCTCTCTCTCACTATATCCATTGATTCCGTACTAGCACATGTTTTAGGACTCGCTATTTATTCCAAATGTAAGTACACATGCTAGATCTATGGCTAGTTGATCATGTAATAATCTATCAATGGTATCAGTCACCTAACTAGGCATAGATCTAGCTTATCGGGGTAGAAAACTAAGTAACGACAATTAGAAGGAGGTGAGAGATCCAATTCGGATCTAAGCAGAGGGTTCTTCAAACCCTAAACCCAAATCGAGTGAAGAAAAGGAGTAAGAAAGGGTCTCGGTTTTGAAAAGGAACTCAAACCCTAATCCTAACCCACGTAGACAACTCAGGGAAGAAGAACAATAGTCAAACCCTAACCCTAACTCGACCTAACCCTAACCCAAAATCGGACAAGATCCGAGAAGAATAGAAGAAGATCCAAGCAGAGAAAAGAAGGGGAAAGGGGAAGGGTTTGGAGGCGGCTTACCTCACCGCCCTCCACTCACCGGAGTCTCTAGGAAGGGCTTCGCACCCCTGCTAGGGGTGCCGCTGTTAGGCCACTCGATGGTGGCGCGCTCACCCAAAGGGGAGCACGCGCCGGTGAGGGGGCTGGTGATGGTGCCATCATCCCTCCGCCACAGGCCAGCTCTAGTGGCTGCTGCCTCACTGCCGCTCGTTGCACTGAGAGAGGAAGGAGAGGAGAATAGAATGAGCTAGGGTTCGAGAGCCAGCACCGTGTCACGCTTTTTTGTTCCGCCGAGGAGCGCGCTCGACCATCGATCTGAGATGGACGGTGCAGAGCGAATAGGCCGAGTTTTGGCCCAAGCCTAGGTTGCGGCCTAGGAGGGAGCTACGGAGCGTGCGCGCAAGGCAGGCTGGGCCGCTTTGTTGCTTGGGCCAAGTAAACAGTGATGCTTTGAACCCTTTTTCATTTTCTAAATTCTAGAGAATTTATTCTTTTCCTAGTATTTGATTAATGGCTCAAATAAAATTAGTAAAGAGAATTTTCCTATGGGCAAAATTCATCAATTAAGTATGAGTTTTCCGCTACAATGATCAGTTTATCCTCTGATTAATTTTTTAACCAACGGAAAAAATTTAATTGGAGGAGTAGTCATATTTGCTTAAGTTAAATTATCATATTGTTATTTTCTGACCAACGTTGATGATAACAATATTATAATGTTTATTCATAAGTTTTCCATGCATTAATTCTATTTCTGCCCAACGGTGATGTAGAATTAGTGTATAAGAATATTGTGTGTTTTAATTTTGACCAACGTTAAATTAAAGCATGTGATTATGATGTCATATTTTCTCACTATCTCTGATGGTGTTTTTCAGGACTCAACCCAATGGCTTTTATCTCGCACATACCGTCTCTTGAAGGGGGCAACTATAGGGTATGGCGAGAGAAGTATGAACTAGCACTTGTGCTGTCTGAAAATGACCTAGCGCTTACCTCCTCATGTCCGAATGAGCCAATGGACCCGATGAGGGAAAATAATGAGACTGATGCTGATTTCACTGCTCGGTAGTGAGATCATGTAGAAGTGCGGATGCAGTATGATCTTGAATGCAAAAAATGGGACATTTAAAACCGCACGTGCTTGATGGTGGCTAAGTCCACAATTTTAGATGCTATAAGGGGGTCTATCTGAAATTGTGATACCACCACAGAGTATCTTAAGAAGGTGGAGAGTAAGTTCACTGGCTCTTCAAAGGCTTATGCCAGTACCTTGATAAAGAAATTATTCAATGAGAAATACTCTGGTGGAGGTATAAGAGAACACATATTGAAGATGAGCAACACGGCATCCAAGCTTAAGCCAATGGATTTAGGGCTCAAAGATGAGTTCCTGATTCATTTGGTTTTTGCTTTCTTGCCGAAAGAGTATGAAACTTTTGTTGTTAACTACAATATGCAGCCCGATAAGTGGGACATTGAGAAGCTCATTGCAATGTGTGTGCAAGAGGAGGAGAGGCTTAAAAGCTCACAGGGTGACTCTGCAAACCTTGTGAAGAACAATAAAAGAAAGAATTTTAATGCCCAACCTCATGGGAAAGCCCCTCAAATTGATCACCAGCAGAAGAACAGCAATGTACAAGTTGACAAGGATCAGTGCAAATGGTGCAAGAAGAGTGGACATTACCAGAAGGACTGTCCAGAGTTCCTAAAAACCTTATGAAGAAAGGTGAGGACATTATTACATTCATAGATGAGTCCTTGTATTTAAGTTATTCAAAATCTACTTGGTGGATTGACTCAGGTGCAACTATTTATGTTATAAATTCATTACAGGGATTCCATATGATGAGGACCCTGCAAAGAGGAGAAAGAAATTAAAGTAGCAAATGGAGTTAAAACTGAAGTTGAAGCCATTGGAGATCTCTCTCTAGAATTAGTTGATGGTTTTGTACTTAAGCTTTCATATGTTCTATATGTACCCTCTTTGCGAAGAAACTTAATAAGTGTTTCACGTTTAGACGACGATGGATATGATTGCCATTTTGGTAATGGCAAATGTTAGATTGTTTATAATAATAAATGTGTTGGTCTTGCCTTCCAACAAGACAAGCTTTATTTATAATCACTTTTGAGAATGTGAATGATGTAAGTACTGAGAATGAGAATGCCTCTTCGTCTATGAATGCAAGTAATAAGCGAAAGAGAGTTCATGTTGTATCATCAAAATTATGGCATTGTCGTTTAGGCCATATTTTGATGGGGAGAATAGAGCGATTGATTAAGAAATCAATTCTTTCGCCTTTAGAATTTTCAGATTTAGAGCAATGCATTGATTGCATAAAAGGAAAGTATGTTAAGAAAATAAAGAAAGATGCCAAACGAAGCACAAGAATTTTAGAAATAGTTCACATAGATATTTGTGGTCCTTTTCCTATGAAGAGTGTGGATGGTTATGATTCATTTATAACATTCACATATGACTATTCTCGTTTTGGCTATATTTATCCAATTAAAGAAAGATTGGAAGCATTGGATAAATTTAAGATATTTAAGGCTGAAGTAGAAAATCAGCACAACTTAAAGATTAAGGTAGTAAGGTCCGACCATGGGGGAGAGTACTACGGTTGACACACCCCATATGGCTAAGTTCCTGGACCTTTTGCAAGGTTCTTACAGGAAAAATGACATAGTAGCCTAGTATTCTACACCGGGCGAGCCTCAGCAGAATGGAGTAGCTGAAAGACACAACCGTACCTTAATGAATATGGTGAGAAGCATGATAAGTTACTCTACCCTACCGATAAGTTTATGGATGGAGGCATTAAAACCACCATTCATATACTTAATCGAGTGCCAAGCAAGTCGGTGTCCAAAACACCGTATGAGTTGTGGACAGGAAAAGAACCCTCACTTAACTATTTATGTGTGTGGGGTTGTCCAGCTGAGGTAAAAGTTTTTAACCCAAACATAGGGAAGCTAGACTCCAAGACAGTCAGTTGCCATTTCATTGGTTATCCAGAAAAGTCAAAAGGTTATCGCTTCTATTATCCTGATAGACAAACGAAGTTTGTAGAAACAAGGCATGCTGTCTTCTTGGAGGATGATATGATCAGGGGGAGCATGGTTGTGCGAGAAATTAGTTTTGAAAAGAAGCGGGTATACGTGCCCACTCCTATGGTTCAGGAGCCATTCTTCACGCTACCTGTTGTTGTTGTACCAACAGTGCAAGACACTGTAGTAACAGCACCTGTTGTTAGTTCTCCTGTGGCAACAATGAATGAACATGAGGAACCTGTCCTTTAGGATCCCCAAGAACCCGTTGTCACACATGAGGGAGAGCAACAACAGCCTCATATAGAACAAGCGTTATCTAACGAGGCCCCTAGAAGGTCTCAAAGAGTCAGGAGATTAGCCATTCCTGATGACTACGAAGTTTACGAATGTGAGGAATTTCAAATGGAGGGTGATCCCACCTCATTTGAAGAAGCCATGAGAAGCGCTCACTCATCCAAGTGGCTTGAAGCCATGGAAGATGAAATAAAATCAATGAAAACCAACCGTGTTTGGGACTTAGAAACAATTCCTAAAGGAGCCAAGACAATATGCTGTAAATGGGTCTACAAAACCAAACATGACTCCAAAGGGAATATAGAAAGATTCAAAGCGCTACTTGTGGTGAAAGGCTTCACGCAAAGAGAAGGCATAGATTACAATGAAACATTTTCTCTAGTCTCATGTAAGGATTCTTTTAGAATCATAATGGTGCTCGAAGTTTGATATGAAGGATCTCGATGAAGCTTCATTCGTCCTAGGAATAGAGATTCACCGAGATAGAGAAAAGGGGGTTTTAGGATTATCACAAAAGGCATACTTAGAAAAGGTTCTAAAGAAATACAGTATGCAAAATTGTAAGTCTTAACCTGCTCCCATAGTTCAGCTGTCGGAAGTTTACAGTATGCTCAAGTGTGTACTCGCCCTGACTTAGCATTTGTTACCGGGTTACTTGGCAGATATCAGAGTAATCTAGGAATAGAACATTAGAAAATAGTAAAGAAAGTTTTGCATTACCTGCAAGGTACGAAGGGTCCCATGCTAATATACAGAAGATTTGATTCCCTACACATAGAGAGGTATACAGATTCTGATTATGCGGGAGATGACAGAAAATCCACATTAGGATACATATTCACTCTCGCACGAGGAGCTATATCATGGAAAAGCTCAAAGCAAACCGTCACTACATCGTCCACGATGTATGCCGAGTTTGTAGCATGTTATGAGGCCACAGGGCAGGTGAATTGGCTGAAGAAATTCATGTCCGGGTTGAAAGTGGTAGACGGCATACATAAACCACTCAAGTTATACTGCAATAATAATCTAGCAGTATGTTATGCTCACAACAATAAGTCAAGTGGTGCAGCCAAACACATTGATATAAAGTATTATGTTGTGAAAAACAAAGTCCGGGATCATATAATTAGTCTTGAGCATATAAGAACAAAAAAGATGCTCGCGGATCCACTTACAAAAGGCTTACCGCACAGCGTGTTCAGATAACACTTAGCCGACATAGGTTTAAGGGAAAGCCTATGATTCCTAGACAATAAGGGCCTAGTTGACAATCTGTTTCAAAATAGAGAGGTGCATTATAGTTGTTTAATCTAATGGCAACTGACTGTGACGATGAGGCACGCTCTATGCACTGATCTGTGATAGAATGGGAACAAGATAAAGTAAGTAAGTTGAGTTTAAGTCATAAGGTGAGATCAAGGTGGAGAATGTTAGATGATCTCCACCAATTAGCCCACCCTTGGATCCGCGCCCTGATCGGGGGCACCCAACCGTTCCATGGTTGGTGGGCCTCCGTCGCACAACACCATAAAAAGAGAGGTGGGGGCCGAGGCACAAGGAATGATGTTCACCTGAGCCGCCATACGCCCCACCTACAGTTCCTAAACCCTAGCCGATCTAGAGAGGGGGCATTGCCAGCGACAGGAAGCTCCGCCACCGGCCACTGCTGCCTCTGCACCACCGCCACCGCGATAGCGCCTTCACTGCCGGGCATCACAGCGCCACCGTCAAGCAACCCCATGGCCAACTCATCTTCTATGAAGGCGGCCAATGGTTTGCACCTCCTCAACCCCTATATCTCTCTCACTCTATCTGTTAATCCCGTACTAGAACATGTTCTAGGACTCGCTATTTATTCTAAATGCAAGTACACATGCTAGATCTATGGCTAGTTGATCATGTAATAATCTATCAACCTCCCTCGTACATATGAATGATTAGGTCTTCTTCACAGACGCTGTCACTCCACTATAGCCTAGGCCTATCCATGCAAAAGCTATATGCAAAAGTTAACATTATTGGAGAAGTTAGCTTAGAGCTATTAACTAACTCTAACCATCGTGGGTGCCTTGAGGGCAGCTCCAACAAACAACTTTTAATCTAGCTCTAAATATGTTTCTCGTATTTTAATAGAAGAGAGAGAAAACTAGCTCTTGATCAAGAGCTAAGCTCTTGCACACATTTCAAAGTTATGTGAGAGTGTCATATGAAGCTATCCATGTTAAAAACTATGTGCTAAAAGTTAATGTAGATATCATCTATGCTCCCGAACCTGACGAGTGAAGCTAGCAGCATGCAGCTCCTCCCACCCACTCGCCAACACGTACACAAGAGCAAACATACAAAATCGTCCATTAGTTATTCCACGACCCTCTCAACAGCGATGTTCCCCCCACTATACCACAACCAACAATTAGCGTCGAACAACGGTCGCTAAAACATAATATTAACAACCAATAATTGGTCGCTATAAATTTCTATAAGATTATTGGTCGCTATTTTTTCTTCTACCGACTCTGCATCGGTCGGTATATATATTTACCTGTTTCCTCGGACAATCGGTCGCTAAAAACAAGTATTAGGGTCAAACGATCGGTCGATACAGTCTATTTTCATTTTAGCGCGCTCAGCCCATCCCACTGGTGCCCAAAGAAATTTGGTGGCCCGCCTATCATTCTTCCTTTGCGAAACCCTATACCTCATCCTTTCCAGCCGCCGTCGCCCAACAACACATAGTCGCACGAGCGTGCCAATCCATTCTCTCGCCGCCCCTACCCCCATACCGCCGCTCGGTGCCGCGCGCCCTTGGCC
Source organism: Miscanthus lutarioriparius (assembly GCA_904845875.1). Taxonomy (NCBI): domain Eukaryota; kingdom Viridiplantae; phylum Streptophyta; class Magnoliopsida; order Poales; family Poaceae; genus Miscanthus; species Miscanthus lutarioriparius. Next base: position 52,584,469 of record CAJGYO010000015.1, read on the forward strand.
CCTCCCGTGTGCCCTCTCAGATGGGACCGCGCAAGCGCCAGCAGAACCCCTCAGACGAGGCCGCACGAGCTTGAATGCACAAACCCACCGGAGTCCATGATACCTGTGTTACCATAGGCAAGGGGTCTGATTCCCTCGCTCCTTTCATCTTCCTTCCAAAGCCCGATATTTATTCCCCCATCCCACCTGTCTTGCTCTAGATCGAGGGGATTGAAATCAATTCCTTGGGATAAGATGAGGTCAAGCAGGATAGGGATTTATGTGATCTGTCTTGCTCTATATCGAGGAGATTGAAATCGATTCCTTAGGATAAGATGAGGTCAAGCATGATGGGATTTATGAGATTAAAGGGGCTTTAAACTGGGCCCACTGGACGCCCCATACCCCCCATCCACCCACTATGCATGTGCATGGCTTAATTAAATGAGGGGCAAATCAGTCATTGTAGGATGAAGGACTAAAGTTTTGCCCATGAATCTAAACAGCCCAGCGGGGCTAAAGTTTAGGGGCTAAACTTTAGTCCCCCTAAACTTTAGTCTATGGACTAGTAATCCAAACACGGCTTTAGACTAAAGAAGCAAAAGTTTAGTCCTTGATGGGGGTGTTTGGATCATGGGCTAAACTTTAGTCCTTCAACCAATAATGACCAATTTGCCCATAATTTAATTTAGCCATGCATATGAATACATAGCCATGCAGCAACAAGTGGGTGGGGGTATGGGGCATCTTTGCACCCCCCCCCCCCCTCCCCTCCTCCCCCCTAAGGCACTTTTAGCCTAGTTTAGACCCTCCTGTGGAGCAAATGGAACATACCCTGAGTTGTTTACTTTGCGAGTAGTAGCTTAGGCTGGGTGCAGCTCTTGAGTTAGCGCGTGGAATGCACATTTCATAAAGGGCGTTGTATTCAACTGTTTTACACTTAATCATTGAGAAGAATTACCCTCTCTTCTGCATGAAAATAAGCATTCAATATCTCAATATATACCAATAACCCATTTTTCATGGAAAAATACAAACAGAGTAGCGTAAACCATTGACATGTCTTTTTTTCTTAGTGCTGCCAGGAGCACTGCCATCATTTAAAAACTTGGGCACCGGCACTAACCATGTGCTCAAACACAGAACAGGCCATTGAGCCCTGCTCGGTCCTCGTGTGACACGCCACCCAAGTCATTCAGCCAGGAATCAAACTTTGGCTACTCCATTTTCCATTAAGGGTCCGTTAGGGAACTGCTCTCCGGAATAGTTCCTGCCCGGATTACTTGCTTGCGCTCGTTCAGTTATCACAAATTTGCTCCCTAGAACAATTCCTAGCTAGATTGTTTCTCTAATTTATATAAGCTTTTCTCATCTGGAATGATTCCTGGAAGAATTCAGATTAACTGAACAGGGCCTTAATTTACATAGCCTACGAGCAGTAGGAATAATACCCGGTCAATTTTTGCCTAACGGAACGGGCCCTAAAGTGAGAAGTAGGTTAACCAAGGTCACACCTTTGAGTGCAAAACTTGTTTACACCACACTGAGTCTAATAGTGTGAAAATTGTTTACACTACTTTTCTCTTGAGAGGTACAATCTCAAAATTTTCAAATTTATCGTTCATTTTTCGTTTGTGGTTTAACTTGTGCAATTTCAAAGAGGTACAATCGATCACTAGTTGAAAGCAATTTTATTTGTCAAAACATAGAGGAAGATTTCAAAATCAAAATGCTTCACGAGGAGCTGTGTTCTTTTTTTGACACCTTTTTTTTTACAAAAATCACAGCCACCACGGTCATTTGGGCCGCTTAAGGCACCGAGTGGGTTGTCCGTTGGGCTTGGCAGGCTGGACATATTGGGCCCGACCGGGCCGCCAATAAGTTGCAGCCGTGCAGGTGCCACCAACAGACTCTGTACGTCTGTTTTCTTGGCTTGCCAAACGACCTCAACGGAACGGAACCGGAATCCGGTACGCAACAGCAACCAACGATCAACTGGAGCCGACAAGGATAGGAAATCGCCACCGCCCACCACCGCCGCCAGCCCGCCCCCATATTAACAGCCGCGCGGGCACGGTGGAGTTCTAGTTCCGCCCTTGTCCGGGATCGCTGCTCCACGATTCGATTCGGTTGATTGATTCCGTCTCGAGCTTCAGGTGAGGCGACCTTTCCTCTTCTTCAAATCGCTGTGTTTTTTTTTTTGTTTCCCCACCCAGTCCGTAATCTGCAATCCCGCCGACGATTTTTGGGGTTCTTCCCCCTTGCTCGATTTGTTTGCTTGACTGATTGGCCCCCTTCCTCGTTTGCTCCCCGTTCCCCCGCCCTCCCTCGCCGATCGGCTTCCCAGTCGATCTCTCGCCGGGGTTGGTTCCCCGTGTTCTGCTGGATCTGGAAGGGGGCTGCCCTCGGTTCCTGGCTAACCGAAATCAACTGGTTTTCTTGAAGCTCTGTAGTCTGTACTGTATGTGATGTATTTCTTCCCATGGCAGGTTGACAAGGAAAGCATCGCCAGTCCACCATACAGATGGGTTCCAAAGCGCCTTTCTGTCTCACGCTCCTCTTGCTGCTGCTCGTCGCCGCCTGGGGACCTGCTGCAGAGGCCAGGCGTCTTGTACCTGCTGCTGGTAACAGACTTGGCATCCTTATGTTGTGTTCTTACTCAGGGACTCCATATCAGCACCGTTGACTTACTCTTATGCTGCAAAACTATAATCACCGTTGGTTGCACTATTTGTTTCTGTTATTTCATAGAAAGTATCATCAATTCATTATGTTCTCACTCAGGGACTCCATATCAGCACCGTTGACTTATCACTTATGCTGCAAAACTATAATAACCGTTGGTCGCACTCTTTGTTACTACTGTTATTTCATAGATAGAAAATATCATCATGTCATGCTGGTTTGCTTATGTACAGCTGTACATCTCCTTTACCCAAAAGGTGTAGTGGTCGTATGTCTAGATGTTTAGGGTACTAAACAGTTAACATGATTACTAAATAAGTTGAAATTGAGCATGTTTTATTTTCTGATCCTCCTATTCCAGTTGCTAGGGTGGCATATATAGATACTACATAACATAACATAACTGTCACATCCGATTTTAAGGATAAAATAGGATGCAAAATCTTATGTGCGCCCAGAGATTAGTTACACACATAAGCCGACAAATTATAAATAGTATCATCACAAGTGTTTATTACATCACGAATAATAAGACATGGTCTTCACATAAATGTAGCGGAAGTATAAAGAAAATCTCTCGCGGAAGCTCCATATCACAGGGACGTCAACTGGTTGACCACAAGTCTAGTAATCCTCAGGAAAGTCGTCATTACCATAGCCATCTGTTACCCATCCGGGATTTTTATCCAAATATTGAAAATAAACAATCGTAAGTACATGTCGTACTCAACAAGTGTAACATGGGGTTCATGAGGCTCAAAAGGCTTGACACAGGTTTAACAGCATTCAGTTTTTAGTTGCCACAATTTTAGCATAAGAATAGCAAGTATAAAGAAAACCTGTGTCAAGCCTTTTGAGCCTCATGAACCTCATGTTACACTTGTTGAGTACGACATGTACTTACGCTTGTTTATTTTCAATATTTGGATAAAAATCCCGGATGGGTAACAGATGGCTATGGTAATGACGACTTTCCTGATGATTACTAGACTTGTGGTCAACCAGTTGACGTCCCTGTGATATGGAGCTTCCGCGAGAAATTTTCTTTATACTTCCGCTACATTTATGTGAAGACCATGTCTTATTATTCGTGATGTAATAAACACTTGTGATGATACTATTTATAATTTGTCGGCTTATGTGTGTGACTGATCTCTGGGCGCACATAAGATTTTGCATCCCATTTTATCCTTAAAATCGAGTGTGACAATAACATAGGCTCAGCATGGCATCCATCCACAGCAACTCATGAACCATCCTTTCCTTATTAGTAGCGCTGGATCTTTTGCCTGCAGATTGGATCATACCCAGTTTATTGCCTTCTCACTTTTTCTTCATCTTGTGCAGTTGAACTCCCTGATCATGGCTTGACCTTGAAGGAACAAATTTCTTCAACCAAGATTCCTGTCCATCTCAAGGGTAGCGGCCCACTATGCTCAGCCTGTGAAAACTTCACGAGCGAAGCTGTCAGTTATCTCAGCGAGAAACAGACACAAGATAAGGTCATGGAATTCCTTCATGACGCTTGCTCTAAGTCATTCTCCTTTGAAGAGAAGGTGATCATCTTGAACATATTTTGTTTATTCTTATATAACTATAGATGTATATGTATTGTAGAAAATTAAAATATTGGCATGGTTGCAAGACATTAAATACATAAACATTTGGTTTCCATACTACATACCATGCTGAGAAGGTGCTGCCCAAAATTAAATAATATACTATGTGGGTTTACTGTAATTTTCTCTAACAACTTCCCTATCTCTGCAGTGTGTTGAATTGATGGACTCTTATGCAACTCTCCTGTTTGCCAAGATTACTGAGATCAAACCAGAAGCGTTCTGCAAACAGTATGGCCTGTGTAGGGACATGGCTATTTTCTCCGGAGTGAGAAGTAACAGCACATGTGTGTTGTGCCACCATCTGCTTGATGAAATTATGTCCAAACTGAAAGATCCAGATGCGGAGGTAATAGCTTCGCGTCATTTACTTGTTCCCTACCATGAGTTGCCATTCTGTGTCTGACATTTTCCACTTGATTGATGTCTGCAGCTTGAGATAATTCAGATTCTTATCAAGGAGTGCAATAAGATCGAAGGTCATGTTCAGCAGGTAAGCTATTTGGCTTTTGATGTGTGTAAACTTTTCACCCCTCCACTCACTATATTTCAGATTTACTTCCCTGTCATATAAAAAATCTGAATGTTTTGCAGAAACGCTAATTCTTAAAAAAAAACAACTTATATTGGGAATCGTTTTCTTGCTCAGTTGATTTGCGATGACATGATATGCAATGGCTAATCTTGTTTTCGTGCTGGCAGTGCAAGAAGCTGGTCCTGCAATACATTCCCCTCGTCCTGGTGAACGGTGAGAAGTTCCTCGAGAAGAATGATGTTTGTGCGCTCTTACAGGCGTGTCCAGCCAGCCAGAAGAAGACTTTCAGCTCAGTCTTGCAGGGAGCGTTGCTGAGTGACGCTTGAATTGAAGGTTGGAGAAGAACACGCGAAGCAGTTAGTGGTGGTTGGAAATAGTGGTGTCCAAGCGCTGTGTTGTACATATAATTGTCATATCATATATAAATGCATGATGAAGGACGTGTCTTGTGTCCTACATTCTTTTCATCTTGTAATCACGTCGTCTTAAGTAAATTTTTATGGACATCCAGAGGGATGAAGGGTAAAACATTTGTATCATAATAAACACATTGTCTTAAGCTACGGATGCAGTCAATCAATTTATATCCAGAAAATTTCAGCACTGTTGGCATGTACTCATTTCGACGGAAGCAATGCTCCTAAAATGATGTCCTGATCATTCGACGGAAGCAATGCTCCTAAAATGATGTCCTGATCATTTGACGGAAGCAATGCTCCTAAAATGATGTCTTCCTTTTTTTCGCGATTGGCTCCTAAAATGACGTCCTGATCATGCACTTGCACTTTGATGAGAGATTGAATTTTGGTCAATATGGGCATATAAACAATGGCTCTTCCAGACTCCCAAGCACATAGCCGGCCGATGCAGGAGTCTAGTAGGACTGCGGATGCGGAAGAGTAGAGTCAACCCAAGCCGTCGGGGAGAGGAGCAGGGGAATGGCGACGCCTCGCCGGCTCATCCGGGAGCGCGCCGAGGCGGCGGTGGCTTCCCTCGTGGCAGTCCGCCCCCACGAGATCCCCCCGTTGATGAGCGCGGCCGCCACCTTCTTCTTCGTAAGCCAACCTTTGATCCATCTCTCGCCGTAGTCCTCCCGCCCCGTTCCTGCAAGGTTACGATACGCCATCTGAATTGTCTGTGCTGGAGACGCAGATCCTGAGCGCCTACTTCGTGGTGCTGCCGCTGCGGGACGAGGGCGCCATCTCCCTGGGCCTCGACACCCTCCCGGGCCTCTTCGCCGGCTCCCTCCTCCTCACCGTCGTCTCTGCCCCCATCGCCTCCCTCGCCTTCTCCCTCCCCTCCATACCCAAGCCCAAGGTTCGTCCGTCCGTGCCACCTCCCTTTCCTAGCTTGGGCGCATCCATTGGTTTGGGAATCATAAAATTAACCCCGGTGATAAATTGATAATGTGGGTCTGTACTGGTCAGCTGGCCTGTTAATTAATCCTATAGAAATCAAGTAATGACCCCATTGGTACAATAGAGATGCCCCAGTGGAATTGATGGCTGGCTCCACACCTGGTCTGGTTCAATCATTTCCCTCAGGGTTGATTCATGGTTTCTTGTTTCGTTGTACACAATAATTAGGATTTTTTTGTTGTTCAAGCTCTAAAGATGGGATCTTTGTCTTTGTTATGTTGCGAGATGAAGGTGGACTGCTGGCCCTCCTTTGTCTGTGGAATTCTTGCATTATTTGTGTTGCTTTTATGCACTGCTGGTCTGCTGTTAAAAGTGATCCTGGAAGACTTATTTGTTGCACTTGCTGCTTATAAGTGTAAAAATAGTGAAGTCAGTTGAATGATTATGGCCAGTTTCTCTTAAAAGTTTTCCCCCTTTGGTATTGATTGTTTGATTTATCTGTTTTTATTTTCATTTTTAGTAAGAACTTTTCCATTTTCAGAATCCAGATAATTTTGTAAAACTATTGACATAGTAGAAATTACATTGCAATTATTCTTTTATAAGGATACAGGCTCATTTTATCATGTATATATCTTGTTTCAGGCTTTGGTGATGATACACAGGTTTTTCAGCATATCTCTTCTTGCATTTTTTTTGCTTTGGTATACCTCTACACCAGAGCAGTCCAGATCTACCTCACAGGTAATAGACGCTGATGAACATTTGCTGTCCATATCCATCAATATTGCCACATTTCCTTGTGATCTTTGGAAAACTAACTGTCCAAGAATACTTCTTTCACTTCACCACTTCCTATGTGCGTCAAATTTTCTTTTATTGGAATCTTGAGCAACAATTCCTGACACAAAAGAGTTGTTGCCCTATGTTCTCTTGTCTGATGATGAAGTCAAGTGAAGGAGGTTCAGACAAACCTGCGGGATGGAGAAATCAGAGCTGGTTCTACATAGTTGTGAGAATAAGTTTGTTTCTTTGGGTATGTCCTTTCCTAATGACGACATGATGCTGTTCATGTTTTAAAGATCAAAGATGATAATTGATTTGAGTAACTCTCTTAATCTGAAGGTTGCTTTGCTAAATCTCATTACAATATCGTCAACTTGGGCAAGGGTAATTGATGTCATGGACAGTGAGGTACCATTTACTATTGCGCCAATAATCATGTAGTTCTTATTTCTTACTGCCTGTTCAACCCTTTTCTTGTTCTTCAGTTTCTTATTTCTCTTTTAGTTCAGTCAGGTTCAAGATTATTTGGTTTTATTGGGGCTGGTGCTACGCTAGGGCAACTCTTTGGTTCATTGTTTGCTGCAAGTATGGCATGGTTGGGACCATGTATGTATCATTCTCTTGAGTAAATTAATGAGTTAGTTTCATGGAATGTGACTTCACATCTCCCAATTGTTCCTCAGTTCTGCTCCTATTTTCCTCACTCTTGATGGAACTTGCTGCGCTGTCATCAAAAGGAATTTGTATTGATGGAAATCATGCTTCAGCTGAATTATGTCAAACAGGGTATGAAATCCTTTTGGACACTAATTACATGTTATCCATTCATCTTCTTGATAAGTTTGACCTGGGCAATCTATATGTTTTATAGAAAACATTTCTGGGTCCATTTCCATTATCAAACTTTGAGCCACAAGCATTGTCTTTCTATTCATGATCAACTATTTCTTTGTGACAATCTATATTGACAATTTGTAGTACAGACCTCTATTAGAAAAGTTGGCTTTTGCAATAAATATATAGGCTTCACTGATGATTTATTTTATATTCTGCTGCTTCCCATATTCGTGGGTTGCAATCTTAGACTTTTCAATCTATTGCTAACTGCAGGGCAGGACAAGCTCCTAATACCGTGGCTGATGATGAAATGTCTTCACTGGTCACTTCACCTAGACCAGCGATCCAATCTCAAAAATCTAAACCTGAATTTTTCATAATGTTTGAAGGTTTCTGGCTGATCTTGCGATCGCCCTACCTGATATACATATCGCTGTTTCTTTGGTTAAGTGCAGTTGTCTCATCTGTATTTTACTTTCAGGTATGGTTATTCTGTATATGTGTATTGCCATGCATCATTGAGCTTGTTTCTTTATTACATATCATAATACAAATGAGTCATCTTTTACTCCCAATTACCTCTTCTCCGTGATTTTCAGAAAGTGACGATAGTTGCTACTACAATATCAAGTCCAACGGCCAGAAGGAGAACGTTTGCTCTGATAAACAGCTTTATAGCAGTTTTTATTCTTGCGGGACAACTCACTTTGACGGTATTTTGCATCTACTGATTATTCTCAGTTCACTCTATGCCAGTAGTCCCAATACATTATGATACATAACCAAAAGTGAAACTGATGAAGTCTAGTCCTTTAGCAGACATTTTTATTTTATTTTATTAATTGTTGGTATGTTTTTGACAAATATTTCAGGGTCATATTCTTACAGTAGCTGGTATCACAGTTGCTATCTGTGCATCTCCCTTTGTTGCTGCCTCAAATTTGGTTGCCCTTGCTGTATGGCCAACTTGTGTTGCTGTTGCTGTCACTGAAACAATTAGAAAGGTATCAGTTTAATAGCTATTGTAGCCAACATGCTTACTATGCACCAAGACAAAATTACATTAAGGAAAGCAGAGTAGTCATTATTATTCTGAGATGCTTTAAATCTTGTCTTTCTTATTTAGTTAGTAATATTGTAGACATGATACAAAAGAGCCTGTGCATCTCATAAGTTGAGGGCAGTTGCACTTTAGCTGCAACCAATTTTTTCATCTATCTATGCCAGATTTGTTCATGCTAAAATAACAGATGTAGTTCAATAATTGGCCTGTTGTGTACCTCTATCAAATATTGTTTCTACTCCATCCTATCATTTCTAAATCCAGCTATATTCAAGAATACAACTAACCTTTGATTCTTTGCAGGTAACAACTTATGTTTTGACAAGACCTGGAAGGGAGTTATTATTCACTGTTGTCTCACAGGATGAAAAATACAAAGCAAAGGTGAAAGATGTTTCTTGGAACCTTCTAAAACTGATTAGAAAACAAAAGGGTGATGAGTTGGTACTTCGGAAATGATAAGGCACTGGTTTAGCCCATCTTTCATATTGTCATGACTTCTTTCACACACACAATAATTATTTCATAATGTTGTCAAAAATGGTAATGAAATCATAGCTTCATGTGAAGTGATCATTCAGCATTGCAGCTCCATGAGATGTACAGCTCTCTCTTAAGATAGAAAGCTATTTTTCTAAAAAAAACAGAAGTTACTAAATAGCAGTATAAATAGCAGTATAATAAACTCAAAAGCCTGTTTTCAGAAACATTAGACCGTTAACTGGAAAGAGTCAGTTTTTTTGCAATTGCCTTCCTACCTTTTGAGCATGAGATCATTTAATAACAGTTTCATTCATATTGGTAAATCATGCAACATTGTTTTTGCTTTGTACCCATCTTGCCATAATTTAGAAAAAAATACTTTCGACTTTTTTATATAGGTCTGTATAGATGTGATTGTCCAGAGGCTTGGTGATGCCACAGCCGCTGGAATTTACAGGTGGTTGTTCAGTAGCCTTGAGAAGAAAACATCCAAGGTCACCCTGTTTGCATTGCCGGTATGAATCGTATTGTGATCAGTTCATTACTTTGTTTCTAGTGTCATATGTGTTATTTTGTATTCAAATAGTGGCTCTGGGTGGTCCTTGAGTCTTACTTGCATCACTCGATCGAATGGCGAATGCAATGCTCCATACTTCTAGGGAAATTTAATCAATGTATAATCCTAATCCTAGTGCCATTCTGTGGCAAAAAAAAAAAAGGAAGAAAGAAAAGTGATTTGCATTCGCAGTGTCTCCCTTTTGGCCTCTTATCACTTGCACAAAGTATCTTTATACATGTGAAATAAGCTAGTGCTGAACTAGATAACATGAAAGGATTGATAAAGGTTGTTTGCACCCATGCATGGTTTCTTTTTTTTATTGCAAGTTCTGGGAGATAGCAATTAACAGTTTGTATTTCTTTTCAAATGTCAGCTCTGCTTCCTGTGGCTTGTCATTGCATTTCACTTGGGCCGGCTCCAGACTAATCTTGCCAGGCTTCAGGCTTCTTCTGCCCCATCCTATTCCTGAACAGGTATATATATAGGGACCAAAAAATGGTGCCCCTTCATCTTTCATGTTCGTTCTTGTGCTCACCGCAAAGTCAGAGTTCAGGGTTCTGAGTTTTGACTGAATACAGGGAGCTGCTGCGAGTGTCCTTGGAGATGCGCTTCGAGAATGTTTGAACAGACATGGCGAGAATTTAGGTTGTCATCAATAGTTAGTTTACACATTCTGAAGGAATTTCAGGTTTGATTGATGGAGAAACCTTCAGAATATAGTACCAACCATTACTACACTATACAGAAGAGTTTAGCATACAAGAGGCGAGAAATAGTACAACATTGATTAGAACAATAAACAAATTCAGTATTCCATTTCGATGTGCACTGTAGGGAACTCTAGCATGCGATGTGTGAGTTATTATAATGATGTAGTAGGGCCGGATTTGTTGGGCATTCTTCTGCCATTTGGAACTACTGTTGTCTTGACAGACAGCATTCTGCATTTCACCTACTTCCAGATCCCAGACTAAATGGCTGTAAACACAGATTGTGCGAGGTGGTGGTACACCTGACCTTCTTCCATATTATTCAGAAAAATGCCTGCTTTCTGGAACATGCACATTTCTTTATCGACAGGAGCAGTAGAACAATATCTCACGTTCTTCGTGCTAACCGTATAAGAAATGACACACGAGTTGAACTATAAAGACGAGGCAGTGAATCATCGGATGGGCACAGCCCAGACCTCTAACCATCTAGCTGCATTTCATCTGCTCGCCCTGGCCCAGCGGTTCATCTGATCTGTCACAGCAATCCATCCAATGCAAGCCATCAACAGTAGCAAGAAGGCGGCGGCGGCAGCAGCAGCGGCAGCATCTATGGCCAAGTGCATTGCCACCGTGCTCGCCGTCGCCGCCGTGCTCACGACAATGCAACCATCGGTGGCGGCGAGCAACCCTCCGGACGCCGATGCGCTCCGGTTCCCCGGCCGCCCGGGCAGCAGGCCGCGCAACCCGGTGTTCCCAGGGTACCCGAGAGCCAGGCCGTCGCCGCCGGTGCCCGGCAGCTCCTCTTCCCCGGGGGTGCCATCACCCATGCCCGGCGTGCCGTCGTCGTCGGGTTCAGGGACGCCGGCGCCCTGCGCCAGGCCCGGCGGCGCGGTGGTGCCGCAGCTGCCGGGCTTCCCCGGCCTGCCGGGCAGCGTGGGCGGCTCCGCGCCGTCGTCGCCGACCGACTGCGTGACCCCGCTGGCGGGGCTGATGACATGCGGGACGTTCCTGACGGGGAGCGAGCCGGAGACGCCGACGCCGCAGAGCGAGTGCTGCGCCGGCCTCGGCGCGTTCCTCAACAGCTCCAGCTCCGCGGCGGAAGGCGACGACCACACGCTGCGGTGCCTGTGCCCGGTCATCCTCGGCGACGTGAACAAGATGCTGCCCAAGCCGGTGGACCCCGTCCGCATGATGTACCTGCCCATCGCCTGCGGCGTCGTGCTGCCGCCACAGGTCCTCTACATCTGCTTCAGTGAGTCCTCTTCTTCCCTCTGTCCTCGATCGATTCTTCCATGGCTGGCTGTTGCATGACTCCGTGGACGAGCATTACGTAACTGACCGTTGCATTGCATGATGCTGCCATGGATGCAGCTGGGCAGCAAAGCCCGCCACTCGTCGGCCGCATTCCTGACGTCTGGGAGAAGCCGACTTCAGGCAAGGAATACTCTACTGGTTCTTCTTCAAGATTTAACAGCTTGCTTTTTCAGTTCATGGTTCACATTATATTACTGCTCGTGGAAGTAGATGTCTGATCTTGTCTTCTCTGTTCCATATATGCAGCAGCCTTGTCGCCATGATGAGCAACTTGAATCTGAATGGAGGCCGGACACGAATGGTTCAGCCACCATCATATATAGTTCATATAAGTACACAAGACAAAACTTACTAGCATGCATGCCTCTCTAGAACATGCATGCTTCCATATATATAGTTTAACATACATACATATATATACATGATAGTTTCAAGTTATCAGAAATTAATAGGCCGTGGATGTACGCACTTCAGAAATTTACCATCAGGTCTGATGTAAGAGCATGCTCTTTTACACGGAAGAATATATTATATACAATATAAGCCAGGTAATTGTATGACTTTGAGCGTATTGTTCCGATCATCCGCAACTAAAGAATACTGTGATCCAGTTATCTGAGGAAAGAAAAGAAAATAAATTTTACACGAAATTGCAGGAAACAAACTAAATGGCATTTCTTTGTCGATGTAGCTTACTCATAAACACTCGGGGGGCTGTGGCACGTATGCCATATGAGATAACAGCAGCAAGATGCAAAATACACACATCTAAAAAAAATAAGAAGAAAATAAAGATTCAGTCTGTTCCAAGGATCAACAGGCCCAAAACCTATGCAGAGTGCTTCGATTTTGGTGATGGCTGCTTTCTGGGACATGCATAGTCAAAGACAGCCTTCTTCGTGTGCAAAACAAATTAAATTAACCCAGGATCTGTTCAACTTGTTACATACATGAGCTACCAAGAGTAAGAAGTGCATCCTCTGTTTGTGTTTGGGCAGCAACTGGCAAGTGATCATCCCCTGTTAAGTTTGGGCACACACAGGGGCCTGTTCGTTTCGGTTGAAACGATCGTGGATTATTACTGCTGGCTGGTTTGGTGTGAGAGAAAAATACTGTTCTGGCTTATAATCCACGATCGTTTACGACCAAGCGAACAGGCTGCAGACTGATAGACGTCCGCACGCCCTCTGCATCTTCTTTTTCTTGATTTCTGTGCAAATTTCCAGCTGCTTCCCCAAAAGCTATGCAGATGTTTTTTGTTCATCTTTATTTTAGTTTCCTTTGCTTTTTTTGAAAATAAACTGCATGTTTCATTCCTTCCCAGATGTTTTGTGCATCCAGTTACGGAGCGACGGTTCTTCTTTCTTGCGGAGCCCCCATACTAGTTGATTGGAGTTAGCATGAATGATAAAGGAGCATCGCTTGGCACCAGGACAGAAAACCTTCCAGGAATGGCAATTTCTTTGTAGACATATAAGTTAACCATATACTCAGTACTACATAACAAACACACAGGGGGCATGCAGAGATAGTACTACGCAGCAAAGTAGAAAAGAAACAAAAAGAAAAAGTGAACTGCACATGAAGAATCAAACTTACCAATGATATGGTAGATTTCAATTTGGCCATAGCTTCAAATAAACTTTTACAGAAATGAATTAAGTGATGTTCCTAAGAAAATGAATATTATACTGTGGCATACATCCACAGGTTTATTTACACAATAAACCTACAATGCGCTATTAACGGATGGTCATCCCATTCGCAGTCACCACAAAAGGTGAAGACATGAAGTGGTCTGCAACTAGAAGCTCATGTAAGGCCCTCTTTATTTCCTTCTTATTAGCTATTACAAACTACCCAGCAACAAATACGACCTTGTATAAGCTTTATTAAGAGCATTTTGATCAAATCTCTTCAATTCAACATCTAATAATCTGGTGATGAAGCCCAGTCCTTGGGAAGCTAAGTTTCCCTTCTTGATGCGTGAAAGGAGTTGCACTTGCAAAGTTATGCTGCTAAGGATAATTGGGTCTATCATGAGTTCACAACACTTCCTGTCCTGTAAGAAGGTATTATTACAGGAATGCAGATAGACCGTATGTGCAGTGTATTGCCAATGTACACTCACCTTAAAGTGGCTATCATTAATATTTTCTTCTGCTCATGCTTCACGAAGAGCACGCACCCGGTCATGAATTAACTCTCTCCCAGTCCGCAATGCCCTCAAAAGCGTGCTCTGGAAGATTCTCAAAAGGCTCTTTAGATGGATCATTCTTAGCTAGATCATAGGTTGCGGCACGGATAGCTCTCTTATTGGGCCCACAGGGCCTTATGGTGGTTAGCTTCTTATAAGCTGTGTTAAGCTGCATGTAAAAGGATAGATAAGCAACAACAGTTTGTAGCACTCTGCATATTATGAGATGGAACAAACTTACATCCATATTCTCAAACCAAAACATGTAAGCAATTGCAACCGCAGGTGCTCTCCCAAGTCCAGCAGTGCAGTGCACATAAACTCGCCCTTTGCGTTGCGATATAGCCCATTCTAGCGCCAAAACTGCTTTTGGCAATTGTGATCTCAATGAATCTGGATCAAAATCCACTGCCTGCAACCAAGCAACCGTAAGCATATAGACAAGGTCAGATGCTACTAGTGTCAAAAACTGAAATGCAGACTGAGCTAGAACACTAATTAGTATTTTTGAAGTTATCAGAAATCCAGAAGAAATTTAAGCATGTAGAATTATACTATACACACTCAATGGGTATAAGAAGCTCACCGGTCTTCTAATGTGCTGAATGCCAAGTTCTTTGCACCTATTGAGAATGGATTGGAAATCAATGCCCCAATATTCAATGTCCTTGTCCTGCTGTAAACAAAGAATATATGCTACTCGCTCTTCATTTTTCAAGTGATCGATATCTTCAGGTTTCTGAGGCTGTGAGCCAACAATCAAGCTCTCACTTATGACAGAATAGTTCATACCTATATTCCAAGTGTAGTGATTAATCCTTCAATTATTGCATCTAGTATAGCATCTTGTGAAAAAAAACAACTTAAGCCAGAGAAGATGTAATTGACTCTGACAAAAGAGGCCCCAAATGTTGACAAAAATATTTTATCTTGCTACCATTTAAGTGATAGTTTCGCAACAACTTTCCTGTGATGTTAATATTTCAGAAAAAGAGAAGAGCTTGGCATAGAGCTTGGCTATTCTGAAGTAGACTCAGTTAAGGAAAATGTATTTATTTGTGTCCTGACATAGAGCTTGGCTATTCTGAACTACTAGAAAGTAGAAACTTAATAAGA
Source organism: Miscanthus lutarioriparius (assembly GCA_904845875.1). Classification (NCBI taxonomy): domain Eukaryota; kingdom Viridiplantae; phylum Streptophyta; class Magnoliopsida; order Poales; family Poaceae; genus Miscanthus; species Miscanthus lutarioriparius. The sequence goes on from CAJGYO010000015.1 coordinate 52,599,713, forward strand.
ACAATGAGTACCAATGTTTATTTTTAAGACAAACAGGTCTAGGAAGCTATAAATTTAGTTGAGCAAACTATCAACAATAACACATTAGACGATCAATTAACAGCACTGCAAGATTAAGTTTTTTTTCCTTCAAGTTGGCAACAGTCTTAGTGTGTTCTGCAATATATAGGCAACAATTTGGTAATACAAAGCTCCCAAAATGACAATGAGGCTTCTTTATGCATCTTATTGTCTTATTTTTGAAAGAATTGGCAAGAGAGTGTACCCATTGTATTGAATAGAGGAAAGATGTGTTGTTGTCATGAATGGGCAAATCCAAATCATAGAATCTTCACATCAACAAACACGAAATCAATTCAAGAATTATCCCAACTGCCACACTGATCACTGAAAAATGTGTATGGATCGTACAACACATCAACACACCAAACATACATTTAACCACCAAGGCAACAAATTTTCATGATATGAAGGGGCAAGCAACCAAAAGCCCTGTGAGCACAGCAATGACATCATCTCACGATATGCAGTCTTAAAATTAGCTGCGATTAATTTCGAAAAGAATATTATATACATTAAACTTGACCGAGAAAATTGGAGGCTATGTACCAAAATCTAATCTTCAAGCAAACCCATTAGTAATTTCACCAAGTACCACATTAATTGCGTGGAATCACTAACATCACTGCTGAAATCCTTATGGATAAGTTACCAAAACACGTCAAGCTCTAGCCTTTACCCATTTTCCACATCTGTAGCAATCGACAAGGGGCCATCGCATGAAAAGCAATACTAATGGAACGAGTCAGTACCGAGATCGTGGTGGTATTCGTAGGGGTTACGCATCATCCGCTTCATGGCGGCGTTATAGTCCTCCATCCTCGTGCCCCCTTGGGCTCCGGCCGTGGACGAGGATCGACACAGGAAGACCCCAAGGCTCCTCCGGTGGCTCCTGCTGCCGCCGGGACCGCATCTGACGGCCGCCATAGCTAGCCTCCTGCTCTTAGCGCCGATGCTGACGGTTGGGAGGCTGCAGGGGGTGGGGAGACAAGAGGTGTTCGCCATGGCCGCCATTGTTGCGGTTGCAGGATCTCAATGTCTGGTCCGCGTGGAGTGAGGAAACGGGGAAGAGTCGAAGAGAGGAAGGAGCTTGGGCCTCATCGCTTTCCCGTGAATGGACTGAATAAAAGCCCAGAACCAACGGCACACACACGTTCTGAAAAAAAATTATCCTCTCAAAAAATGTTTCAAGTTTTATATAGGACTTTCGTTCCTTTGCTTCCAAAGTGAATTTGTGAGAAAAAAGTGTGAAATACTTCCTCTATCCCAAATTATAAGACATTTGACTTTTTTGACACCAAGTTTGACCACTCGTCTTATTTAAAAATTTATGCAAAATATCACTTCTTTTGTCGTGGCTTGCTTTATTTATGAAAGTTCTTCTAGAATGACTTAAATTTGACTATGTTTACACAAATTTTTTGAATAAGACGAGTGATCAAACGTGGGGTCAAAAAAGTCAAACGTCTTATAATTTAGGATGGAGGAAGTACAAAGTTATGTTGATTTTAGATGAGAAATTCACTCGCAAATAATGGAAACGGTAATCGCAAATACTCTATAGGTTCACAATTGTATTGGTTAGATGCCTACTTTAGTCACCTGAAAATTACGATGCATACAATCAATTTCAGAGACAGGTAAGGTAAATAGAGATTCATGCTTCATTTTGTCAATATATGTCTTTTTTAAAGAATGGCAAAAGCTTTGCACAATTTTATTAGAAAAGATTGACCTAGTTTTTAAGGAAAAAACGAACATGAAAACCTTACCACCATGGGATTGAACTATATTCAACAAGTAACTAAAAACAACTCAACAAGCTTGCCACACTACGGATAGCTAAAATATATGCTACCAATCAACTGGATAACTTACTCAAAAGATCACAAACTAAATAAGACCAGCCAAACACAACAGTTGCAACAGAAGATTCTGACAGACTGACAACTAGGAAAATCAAAACATTGGAAACTACAAAGATCATTGGCAAATACCAAAATAGAAAATGGCAGACAACTAAAAACTCTTGAGAAAACACTAACACCATTAGCAAAACCACCACAAGTTGATCCAAACAATAAGCAGCTAAGGAGAAATACTACCACCTCTAGCACAAGCACCACCTAATAAACCACAACACTTAGAACTTAGAACAACCAAAGGCAGAACAAAACGAGGGCTAACACGCCATTGGAAGATAGATAATAGGTCAAAAGGTAAGTTGTCTCAGAAAAAAAAACTACCAACTATGTTACCCCCATCCAAGAAGGCCACAATATGTCTCATGAGTCATAATTTGAATGATCATGGGCCTAAGAAAAGACCACCATATATAGCTAGATTTTGAATGGAAATTTTTTCAGAGATGACAAACTACAGAATAACAAAAGTACTTTTTTGTGAGGGGATAACAAAAGTACTTTGATTTGCATATATAGCAAAACAATAAAACATGTACTTAAATTTTCAAAATTGGTAGTAATAGTTTAGAAGGATAACAATGAACTCCTATGTCAATCTACAAATACAAGAAATCATGAGGCTTTAGATCTCTTCACAAATATTGGGAGTTATATTCTAACTATCTAACCTAAGCACTTGATTAAATTCAAAGATTATGGACCCACCTCCTACCATGTAAAGCATTAATTAGCCCAATAGAACGCATATGCTTAAGATAACCAGTGTTGGTCCGTGAACATTAATAAGAGGTACATGTGTCCTTTCCCTTCAATCTTTTGGCCTTGGTTGGTTCGACGTCGATGGAATGATTAAGCAAAACATGGTTCTGAGGACCACGGAATGTCCCATGCAAGGGTGGATTTAGGGGTGCAGGGTGGACTTCAGCCCCCCCACGGACATGAACACAATATAGCCCCACTAAGGTTCCTCTTGCAAATTTTAGACATAGGTGAAGTAGTAGAAGAAGAAGAAAGAGAGGAAGAAGAGGATCATGAGAGACGTGGATGAGTCCCTCCTTTTATTTCTAGGCCGCATTCGTGACTGGCCCATGTACGATGAGAAATATGAGATATTAAAGTTCGACATACAAAATGCAAGACATGGCTCTGAGCCCACATTTTGGCTTAGCCGCAACGCATCGTTGCGGTAAGCAATGCTAAAGAGGACCTTATTTTGTTCTTAAAAATTTAGAATTAATTCCTTATATTTATGGATGGAGTGAGTAAGCTTAAAACTCGATCCGCGGTGGCTAGACAGCCCCCGGGTATTCCGGCTTAAGAAGAAGATCTTCTCACGTAGATCGAGAAAACCTCCGAACCCCTGACTCACCCTTACACAGCGGCACCGCAGCTCTATAAGATGAGTTGGCCACAGACCTGTGCTTTGGATGTGAGACAGACGAGGGAGTTTTCTTCCCCTCCTGGTCACTGTGGCCGAAGCCACGAGAGTGAGTGAACTCTGACCACCCCAGGAAGGAGCAAAGATGATGTGAGAAAATATAACATCCACTTATAATTTAAATCGTGTCTTAGAAATTTCCATAACCCATACAAAATTATAGTGTGTTTCTTGAGATGGAACTCATCAAAGTCATTTACCAAAGATTTGCCATTGAAGAGAGAGAGAGAGACAGACAGACAAACAGACAGAGAGAGAGAGAGAGAGAGAGAGAGAGAGAGAGAGAGAGAGAGAGAGAGAGAGAGAGGAGGTTCTCCAAAACACAGGCTTAGCTATGTGCGCCATGGCCGATAATAAAACACATGTTATCTAGTCCTGGTTTCTCGTGACAATATCCATGAGCTTCTCTCCATCTTCATATAGGATTTTTTTTACCCTTCCTTGTGGAAGTCACGTAGTATATGCTTATACTATATAAATCACATCTTAATAAATTTTGTATAACTCGTATAAAAAGCAGTGTTATTTGACTAACTTTTACCATTACAGTGTGCACGGCCTCTAAGTGAAACTGTCGTTCATATCCTACATCATGTATTCATATCAAACCGATATTCACAATAACTCTTTTAAGCTTTTCAGTAATTGTAGGTTAAATTTTGTAATGGAAAAAACCGGTTAATGGAGGTAAGCACAAGGCTTATGAAAGTCATGGTATTCTTGTACTATAGTCATGTTAACGATGAAATTTGTATTAATTTGTACATTTTTTTGCATTTCCTCAAGTTCAATTATCTTGTTAGGAAAGTGAACCAAAAAGTCTTGTCTAACAACAATGTTTTTACAAAACAAAAATTGCCATTACGTTTTTAACCGTAAACCGGTTAGTGGAGATAAACACAAGAGTTGCCATGACATAAGAAAAAAACCGAAAGCTTTTTCTAACAACTTTTTCGTAAACACACAGCTTGCCATTGCGTGCGCCGCACCCGCTAGATGAGGCAAACGTGTGTGCGGCGCACACAACGGCAAACATGTGTGACGTTGTCTCGTGCGTGACTTATATGTGAAACTCATCATTTTCTACTTTAAGTTACGTCACACACAAGTTTTATATCTCTTTATGCTTATGGGTAGTATAAATTATTTTTTAATAAAAAACCGGTAATTGAATACAAACTTCCATCGCGGGCGCCACACTTGCTAGACAAGACTTTATCTTCGCAAACGTGCATGACTTATATGTGAAACTTATCAATTTCTACTTTAAAATAGTTCATGCACAAGTATTATATCTCTTCGTGCTTATCGGTAGTCTAAATTAATGTTTCTATTAATCAAACCGGTTAGTGGAGATAAATGTAAGGGTTGCCATGACATAAGAAAGAAGTTGAAAGCTTTTCCTAATAACAGCACTTTCGCAAAACATAAATTGCCATTGTGGCAGCACCAGCTAGATGAGGCATTATCTTGGCAAACGTGCACGACTTATATGTGAAACTTATCAATTTTTACTTTAAATTATATGATGCACAAGTTCTATATCTCTTTATGCTTATCAGTAGTCTAAATTAATATTTTTAATTGAAAACCGGTTATTGGAAATAAACATAAGAATTGCCATGACAAGAAAAGAATAAAAAATTGGAAGCTTTTCTTAATGGCCCCGTTCGCCTCGCTAAAAAAACAAGCTGAAAAACTGTTCCGGCTGATTTGTTGTGAGAGGAAAATACTGTTCCGGCTAAAAAATAAATTGAAAAAGACGGATTATAAGAGAAGCGAATAAGGCCAATAACAACTTTTTCGCAAAAAACAAACTATCATTGTGGTTGACGCACCTTCTAGAGAAGATATTATCTTTGCAAATGTGCAAACATATGTGAAACTCATTATTTTCTACTTTTAATTACGTCATGCACAAGTATTATATCTTTTCATGCTTATTGGTAGTCTAAATTAAATTTTTAATTGAAAACCGATTAGTGGATATAAATGTAAGAGTTGCCATGACATAAGAAAAAAATGAAAACTTTTCCTAACAACAACTTTTACGCAAAAGCACAAATTGCCATTGCGTGCGGCACACTTATTAGATTGGGCATTATCTTGGCAAACATGTACGTGTTATATGTGAAACTCATCATTTTCTACTTCAAATTATGCCATGCATATCGATAGTCTAAATTAATATTTTAATCGTAAACCGGTTAGTGGAGATAAATATAAGAGTTGCTATGACAAGAAAAAGACCGAAAGCTTTTCTTAACAACTTTCTTTGCAAAATACAAACCGCCATTGCGTGCGCACACATACTAGATAAGGCATTATCTTAACAAACATGCATGACTTATATGTGAAATTCATTATTTTCTACTTTAAATTACTGTCACATATAAGTTTTATATCTGTTTATGTTTATCGATAGCCTAAATTAATGTTTTTATTCGCAAACCGGTTAGTGAAGATATACAAACCACCATTGCGTGCGCCACACATGCTAGATGAGGCATTATTTGACAAACGTGCACGACTTATATATGAAATTCATTGTTTTCTACTTTAAATTAGGTCACGCATAAGTTTTATATCTGATTATGTTTATTGATAGTCTAAATTAATGTTTTTATTCGCAAACCGGTTAGGGAAGATATATCTTGACAAACGTGCACGACTTATATATGAAATTCATTATTTCTACTTTAAATTACGTGACACATAAGTTTTATATCTGTTTATGTTTATCGATAGTCTAAATTAATGTTTTTATTCGCAAACCGGTTAGCGCGCCACACATGATGAGGCATTATCTTGACAAATGTGCACGACTTATATATGAAATTCATTATTTTCTACTTGAAATTACGTCACACATAAGTTTTATATCTATTTATGTTTATCAATAGTCTAAATTAATATTTTTATTCGCAAACTGGTTAGTGAAGATATATAAACCGCCATTGCGTGTGCCACACATGCTAGGTGAGGTATTATCTTGACAAAATGTGCATGACTTATATGTGAAATTCATCATTTTCTACTTTAAATTAGGTCATGTATAAGTTTTATATCTCTTTATGTTTATCACTAGTCTAAACTTATGTTTTTATTTGTGGAGATATATAAACATGAGTTGCAAAGGAAAAAACAAAAGGAAGCTTTTTTCATTTAGACACAAACGGAAGACGGTGGATGAAGCGTTATGGAGGGCCTCTTTGGCACGGCTTATGTCGGTTTCGGCTTCATCTATTTTGTGTAAATCGAGGTACTGTAGCGTGAAAGCTGTTTTGTAAGCCGGGGTTAAAATGAACTAGAAGTCGAAAAAACTAATTTTTCTGGCTTCAGCGACTTTGAATTCATCGGTGAAGCCGTTTTGAATCAGCCGTGCCAAATGGGCCTACGCTAGTTTCCCCACCCTGTAGAATTTCTTCGTCTCCCTTGCCTTGCGCACCGAGAGATTAGAGAGAGAGAAAAATTCAAGCAAGCAATCCAAATAGGAGGAAGAGAAAGGGATTGAAAAGCTAGGGTTTTCGCCATGGCCATCGCCCACCTCGAGCTCTCCTCCCTCGAATCCACCCTTCCCACGCTCTCCTAGCTCCCGCATCTCGCATCTCCACAAAAAGCAGCCGCCTTTGGTTCCCCTCCCCGACCCCGCTGCCTCGCCCCCATTCGAGGGTTTCCCCTCCTTCCCCCCCAAATCGAATCGCAGCATTACCGACCGAGCAAGCAACCCACCCCACCCCCACCCCACCCACCCGCCTTCAAGGGTCCGAGCCGAGCGACGGCGCTGGCGATCCAGCAGGGCGTGAGGGCGGCGGAGGCGGGCGGATAATCAATGTGTACGCTGTGCGCCGTGCAGCGCTGGTCGCGGCGCGTCGCCACCATGCTCCCGTGGCTCGTCGTCCCGCTCATCGTCATCTGGGCCGCCACCCAGCTGCTCCTCCCGGCCGCCTACCGCTTCGAGGTCACCTCCCCGCGCCTCGCCTGCGTCTCCGTCCTCCTTCTCACCCTCTTCTGGTACGAGATCCTCCTCCCGCGCCTCTCCCTCTGGCGCGCCCGCCGCTCCGCGCGCCTCCGCGAGGAGCGCCGCGCCCACGCCCTCGAGCTCCACAAGCTCCGCAAGACCGCAACCCGGCGCTGCCGCAACTGCAGCAACCCGTACAAGGACCAGAACCCCGGCGGCGGTAAGTTCATGTGCTCTTACTGCGGCCATGTCTCTAAGCGCCCTGTGCTCGACCTCAATTCAGCCGGGAAGGCCCCCACCGGATGGCCTTGTGCTCAGGATTGTGGATATTGGCTGGACCTGCGCTGCTCCTCCAGCAATAACAGCTCCTTCTTGGGGTTCTCGTGGCGCTTGCTTTCGTCCTTTTGCTCGACAGCAATGAGGTGGTTATTGAGGAATATATTCAGATTTACATCCTCAGGGGATGGTGAGGGCTTGAGCATAGATTGTAAAAGGTTGGCAAAGAGAGGAGAGAATGGAGGAAAAGCCGAGGAGAGCAGGACCGAGAAGGCGAGAAGGAAGGCGGAAGAGAAGAGACTGGCAAGGCTGGAGAGGGAAATGCTGGAGGAGGAGGAAAGGAAGCAGCGAGAGGAGATGGCTAAGCTAGTAGAGGAACGCAGGAAGCTGAGGGATGAAAAAGCAGAGGCTGAGGAGCGGTCAAAAAGCGCTACCCCTGTTGGGGAGAAGGATGCTAGGAAGGAGGCAGAGAAGCGGCGTCAGGAGAGGAAGAAGAAAGAGGACAAGGGGTCAAGCAAGAGCAATTCAGATTGTGAGGACATTGATAGAAGATTGGGCCGAGACGGCGATAGGAAGCGAGACTTTGACAGAAAGAGTGACTTGGACAGGCGTGAGGGTTACAAGCCTCATTACATTGATTCTAACAATCACAGTAATAGAACAGGGGAGAGCAGATCGAAATACTTTGGCCGTATGACAGGTGGTTTCTTATCTTCTTCAAGAGGGTTTGGTGGTGGTTCCTTCTTTGGCAGAAGTGCTCAGGCCCCTGCCCCTCAAGCTAGCAAGCTTAGTAGACCTGTAGTTCCTGCAACTGACCAGGGTAATGCAATCAAAAGAGATGTCCAGCATGCAGCCACACAAGCTACAGGCAAATCTGCTACAGCTAGAGAAACTAGAAATGCATGGACTAATTTTAATCGACCTGTGAGTAACAAGGGCATTGCTATTTTATTGTAAATTCTTGTTATTCGAACCAATTGCATTAGTTATATTTTTACCTGAATTTCCATCTCAAATCTTCCAATTATGCTATATGCAGGTTAGTCCAAATGTGCAGCCACACCCTACTGGCCTTAAAAAGTCATGGCATCAGCTGTTTAGTCGTTCAGCATCAGTGTCCCCTTGTCCTGATGTTACAACTTCAGCTCATGATATGATTCGGAAGCCAGAACCAAATGGAGCTCAAGTAAACAATGCTCATACATTTCTCTCTCAGTATCCTCCTCTGGACTACAAGCCAAGTTCAAGCCAGTCCATGCAATTTCCAGGTTTTCCACCACTTAATGGAGCACCTCCCAGTAACCCACTACCTCATTTTCCTGCTGGACATATGCCCTTCTATGATGATGCGGAATCAACACTGCTTGAAGAACCAGAGCAATTTGAGGACCCATGCTATGATCCAGATGCAATTGCATTACTTGGGCCAGTTTCAGAATCTCTAGATAACTTCCCTCCAGACTTAGGTTGTGGATTCCTCTCAAGTGATGTTATGAAAGAATCACATGGGAGGCCTTCACCAATTGAGTCTCCTCTCTCAAGATCTCGTATGGCTGAAGAAAAGCCTATCAAGCCCCCGCACTCATCAGTTGCAAGAGGTCCTGGTGGTTCCATTCTGCCTGAGACTAGCAGTGAACAAGGCACATGGCAAATGTGGAGCACACCATTGGTTCAGGAAAGTTTAGGTCTGCAAGGTCCTCAGAGTCAGTGGCTTCGGCAAAACACAAATCAATTCAACCATAGTGCCAACCTTTTCAGCAGCGGAGGTGGAGCAATAAGTTCCCTGGGTACTGGTTTGAATGACAGTGATCCATGGCTGCAGAAAGCACCTTTCCAGCAATTGCCACCTGATACACCAAGCCTGTTCCTTTCACATGAAATGCCTGGAAAATTACACAACGACTTGGTTTTTGGGTCTCCAAACAAATCAGCCCGCGAACACCCCTTTGGGCCGCCTGGTTCTTTGTGGCCCAAGTAAGTACTTTCTGATGTCCTTTTTCTTTTCAGAAAATTTTCTGCCACAAAGGCTTTCATCACTGCTGATCATCTTATACTGTTAACTTGGGCTGGAAATTTGGTATAATAACTCATTAGAGAATAGTTTTGTCCTTCCCCCAGATGCAATGCTTATTTCATGCTGTCATTCAGGTTTTCCACTTCACTGCTTAGCTCTATGTATCGATGCGTTTAAGCACCAAAGTATTGACAGTTTTTTATGATAATTATTCAATATTGTTTGTGTGAATTTGTATATACATAGTTACACACACATGTGAAATCTCCATGTCTAATCGTGGAATACTACTTATTTCAAACAAGGAATGAGAGACCATTGAAAAGCAAAATGCATTATCGTAGTATAACTGAGTGTTTAACTGATACTCAAATTATTGAACCCATTTGAATGTGTGAGTTTGGATGATCCTTTCTTCTTTGAAAATTTAAAGGTACCATGCTCTTTATTCTCCAATCATTAGGTTGAAGTTTACCATGTATTTTGTTTATAAGAAGTACATGCAGTTCGGGTTCTTCTAGGTTTTAGCATATGTTTCATGAATCAGTCAAACCAATTTTGGTGTTTAAAGTTGCTACTAAAAAGTGTCTGACTATATGCTGGGCGCTACCATCCTGCTTGCACCTAATTGCCGTGTAGTCTATCCAAGCATCTGCTTAACCATGACTAGGGTCTAGACGCCACCCTGCTTCGTGCCTAGCACCTGAAGCTTTTTAGAACACTTAAACTGCAGATATGTGTTTATGGTATTTCTCTCTTTCATGGATCGTTTTTCCTTGATGTATGGACATATGGTCTACACTGCAGTTGAATTGACAAACTGCCATCATGAATAATTAGCTAGCTAGGATTGTGTCTGAGCTGGTTGCATAATTTGGTCGACTGGTTGTGATTACTGAACATAAACACAATTGCACTAAATATAGTCAGCCAAGATTTTTGTTGCAACAATGGCATTGTTAACAATTGAGTTGGCTACAGTTTTGTTTCAGGCCTGCTAGAAATTTTGTGGTAAGCAATTTGTTTTTGTTAAGCTAATTCAGAGACACATTCATTGCTCAAATGCTCAGTCTAAATTGATCAGTAAGAAGGGTACAGAAACCAAAGGCAGATGGGTAATTGTCATCATGAACTCTTGGATTGTTAGCTAATGTTCTGCCCCTGGTCATAATGTTGTGTTCTTCTGAAATTATATGCAGCTGTTGAACCATAATGTTCAATGCATTAGGGCCTGTTTGGATCACCTAGGAGGCTAGGACTAGTTGTTAGTCCACTAGTTACTGGAACTAATTGTTAGGTGACTAAAGTTTAGTCCTGTGCTGTTCGGATACATGGACTAGTAGCCATCACCTATCAGTCCACTTCAGCTTTGCCTTCTACATTCATATCTTTCGTTGGCTGTGTTGGTTTAGTGTATTTTAATGTTGTGGGCTTCGGGAAAAATTAGAGGCTAGAATTAGGTTGTGAAAAATTAGATCTCACTGCAGGCTAAGCTGTTCTGTTGCAGACAATTTGTTGAGTTATGTATTGGTTGATGGGCTTCTCTTGGGACAAACCTAGGCTAGAATTAGATTGTGAAAAATTAGATCTCGCTGCAGGCTAAGCTGTTCTGTTGCAGACAATTTGTTATGTATTGGTTGATAGCAAGTGTTTTTTAGTTTAAATTTATGTATATAGTAAGATCGGGATGGTCTTGTGTGATTGTGGCCATGAAGACATGATAAATTGATAATATGAGCTTTAGATTGACTGAAACTCAGTTGACTCCAAGTCCAAAATGGAGAATTAAATATTGGCCTGTGGATTATGCAGTGCCACAATCCTTGAACATATGGTTTTATTTATGGGGAACTACTGGTCTATATTTTGCCAAGGTTTAATGTTCTTATAGAAATATTCACTAGTGATGAACTGATGATTGGTGACTGCATCCTGTTTGACCTTCTTGTTAATGAGGCTTATTATAGGGTGTCAGCTCAATCTGTTGCTTCATTAGGCATGCAGTGGAAAACGTTTTCTAAGGTGGTAACTGTTAGCTTGTTTGTTAATTTTTTTTTGTTTGCATGGGTGGGGCAGTCCCCTTTGATGCTTAAAGATGTAAAGGTACCGTGGCTCAAGAACATGTGGCCGAGTCCATGTATTATGGAAGTTTAGTCTAGTTAGGAACTTAGGAGTTAGGATACAACTAGATTCTAGGGAGGATTTGAGACATGGCCCTATATGGGGTGTTCAATCTTATCCCATGACTGACTGCAGGAGATACATGCACACAATTTACGCAAGTGGGCTGCTACCCACATCAAAATGTGGCTCAGAGGAACATAAAAAAACTAATGTTAAGTTTGCTCAGCATGGCCCATTCATTCTAGTCTTGTTGGAGTTCTAGTTCCTAGAGACCATACTACATGCAGGACTGAGGCCCTTCAGCCTATCAGCAGGCTGCAAAATGGATAGATGATGGTAATTTGGTAGAACTAGTTGAACACATGGGCCATGGCCATCCTATTTGTGAAGTTTCAAGTCTTATGTTGTGAAGTTTTAAGTCTCACTTGCATATTTTGTGCAAGGTGCAAGATAGTTTTTTTTTTTTAGTTTGGAGTCAGTCTATTGGTGTTTGAATTTTCTTGTTTTGAGTTTATAGCTTGGCTTGCACCGTGGAACCTGTTAGCTTGAAGTTGAGTACATATGACCTGCATGACACTGTGTGTGCCTGATATCTTTACCTATTACCATGTGTGTTGTGCCCTTTGGGTGTTATGGTTGGCTATTGTGCAATTTCACTAGACCTTGTAGGTGGAAAACTATGAAAATCAATTGAATGAGACAGGCGTTTCTGAAGGCAAGAGAAAGTATTTAAACATATGTAGATTTTCCTTTTGTTCCGCCTTTCTTTCTGTGATAGAATTCATGAAGAACCCTAAACTATCAATATCTTATACCTGAACTCACGTTTATTTTTTTTCTTTTTACCATTGTTGATTGATAAAAGCGAAAACGCGAGAGCTCATGACTGTTGGGATTATTGTTTACACAGGGAGGAACTGGCGCTGAATGGAGCTCAGGAAGGTGGTGGCGGGCATATCCTGTCGCCGTCCGGTGCACATGTTGGCGGTGGTGTTGGCTTGTTTTCTTCAGCAAGTCCTGATGTACAGTCACTGTGGTCATTCAATGAAACATTCAATGAAAAAGAGAGCATAGAATAAACAGACTTTTATAATAGAAGGAAGGGAAAAAAAAAAAGTGGAGCCAAGGCTTCCTTGCCTCCTCTCTTGTAGGGTTACCGTCTTACCGAGGAGATAAGCTGGACTGTGTTCCTTGATGATGCAAAAAAAAGATATGGGGTCATTTTGTTTCCTAGCACTCACCGTCACCTGTCAACATGCGTCGACGCATTGCATTAGGCCTTGTTTTACCTGATGTTTTTTTTTTCTCTTGCGCATTATTTCCGTCATACTGACTTTGGGATTCAATGAAAATGGGGATATGGGGACTTGTCGTCGTGCACAGGCGATCGATCCATCCACGGCTGTAGTCATCAGCTGTGTTTCTGGGTTGATTTTGGTTTTTATGTTGCCGTTAACATTGTGTATGTTATTGTGTGGGTTGATTCTGTGATAAATTGAAAGTGGTAGGTAGTGGAGGGAGGTGGATGCTGTAATAGAAGAAAGGGGTTATTATATCCTCTTGTTTTGTGATAGACAGAAGAAAGGGTTTATCATGGGAGAAGTGGTGCACGCATTTACTGATCCAGCTTGGTGCCGTAAGCCCGTATGTGTGACTAAGTGCAGACTGCAGAGAAATGCTGTATGTTAAGTGTGACTAAGTGCAGACTGCAGAGAAATGCTGTGATAGGTGGTGGGCTGGGAAGTGGGGAGGTGGTTTTGCCTGTGGAGTTGTGTGGTGGACTGACTGGTGGGTGCGGCGGCCATGCATATGTTACCTGCAAGTGGTTCAGCCGTCGGTCACTGACTCACTGGTGAGCATCTACTGGCCACTAGTAGGCACTGGCGACCACGCAGCCTGCCCAGCCGTCGGTCACTGACTCCGGTTTTATATGTTATATTATCTGCACCCATTTTGACGAAGCCCATCCATTGGCATTGCTATTGGTTGATGTATGTAGAGTATATATGACGAAAGAAAGGTCTATCCATCCATGTCGTGCCCGTGCTCGTGCTTGGCGGCTCGCACGCAGCAGATTTTGCTGACTGACCTGCATGCTGCACTGGACGCCGTGAGCTAGATGAAGCTAAACTATTCCAGAATGGCAGAACAGGAGTAGAATATCCTCTGGAGTTTGGTGCAGCTCCATCGCCGTCGCCGTCGCCGTCGGCGTCGGGTAGGGCGGCTGCTCATGTTATCCTGCTGCACTCCACGTCTCCACCACGGCCAGGCAGTACGAGCCATATATAGAACAAAAAGGCAGACCATACGTCGAATCAGCGGGGATCCACCCAGTGGTTTACCGGTCAAATCGATCAGCGGTTTTGCATTCGTCAAAATCTCTGCAACTAAAAAGACCCAAATGTCATCGTTTTTGCCCCGCTAATGACTCCTGTCCGTGCTAATTGCCCCTCCCCGCGCCCTCTACTGCACGTCCGCGGAACCGCCGCACCCGCGCACGACGGCCACGATCCCTGCGCCTCGCTCCAGTGCAAAGGAAAGAAGAATCCTCTCCTCGGCTCCAAATCCTGCAGTCTCGCCCTAGCGCCCGCTCTCGCCAGCCGACCTCCTCCTCGCCGCCGCCCTCGCTCACCGGCTGACCTCCGCCGTCGAGCGACGCCATCACCGTCGTCCGCGGTCATTGCCATCGTCCGCCCCGTCCTAGAGCTCTCAACATGCTGTCTGGAACTTGGCCCTGTTCGGCTTACTGAATCTTGATTGAAACTGGTTGAAAAACACTGTTCTGACTGAATTGTTGTGAGAGAAAAACACTGTTCCGGCTGAAAAAACAAGCCGAACAAGCCGGGGCAACGGATTTACTTTCCTCGACCTCATTGTTATCCAAATCAAGGTTGGTTAAAATATCATGACTAATGCAGCGTTCCTGCAAACTTCACCACTCCATCTTGTTTCTATCTTTTATGGTGACTCTTAGTGGCAACATTTTTCTCGTACAGTTACTCAACAAGAAGTATACACCCATGAAGACACTCGAAAGTAAATTTTCCGTTCACAAGTTGATCGAAAACTAACAGTTATGCTTGTCCTACAGATTGATGAGAAATATGCAAGTTCAAGCATTGGATCCACACATTCAACCAGATATGCTAGACAAAAAAATTGTAGATGCTGGACACTTGCTTTCTTAATCTTAGTTTACCAGGCAATAAAATGTCACAATGCTGCCGGCGTCTGAACCTGAAACTGAGGGAGGCACTGATGATGGCGAAGCGATTGGTGGTGGAGAAATAAACCAGGAAGCAATACAACCAAAAAGGCCCAAGAGGAAGGTCCAGCCCAATAGCAAGTACATCGGCCTAAGTTGGACAAAGTCGTAGTTTGGAGTGCGGATCGGCAAGTGGGAGACGTTATCTGAGAAGGGGGAAGCAGAGGGGAGGGGGAGGAACGAACACGGAACAGAACTGGCCGGCTGCGTCCGGATCGATGGCGAGCGCTGCTCGATGTATCCCTAAACCCACTCACTCTCCGTGTTGAATTCATTCTAAACCAGTGAATTGCTAGTAGTGTCGTAACAATTGGTATCGGAGGTCACTCGATCCCGCAGGCGTCCGACAGCGGTGATCTCGTTCTCCCTTCCAGGTGCGTCTCCGTTCTCGGTTCGATTGCCTGGATCTGGACTCGTGATTCCCGACGGCAGGCTCTTCTCTGTGATTCGCTTTCGTAGCGTTGATCGCGAGGATCCATAGGTCCGTGCCGAGGTCAAGTTGGTCGGCAATCATTCCCCGAGCGAGCACACTGATTTCATTGATTTTCGCCCTGTTCGAGTGTTTCCTGCTTCTGGATCCATTCTGGCGGCAGTTCCAGATTACTTGTTTTGCCCTCAGTATCAAACCCGAGAACAGAAGCGCATCACCCAGATGGAATCTCAACTCAGTGACCTGACTCAGATGCTGAAGGAGTTGCAAGTGCAGAACTCCTCGATTCAGCGCACGCTCAACGATAATCTCGTAGTACTTCATGATGTTGGCGTGTGGCATCCGCAGATTGATGCCAAGGTTGAAGAGCTTCATCACTCGGTCGTCAATCTGCAGCAGAAGGTGGACTAGCTCGTGGCTCAACCTCCACCAACCGCGGCAGCCTCTCGCGCCTACGACATAGAGACCATAGACCTCACGAAGTCCGCAACTCATCGCCAGCATACGTCTTCTTCTGGGGACACACAACAGCCTATTGGCGCCGGCGTCGAAACCAGTAACCAGGGCATTAGCAACGGGGTGGTCACCACCTTCGTGCCTATCCCGGTCAAAGGTGCGCATACCTTCCCTCATCCGTATGTTGGTTCATCAGAGTCTCAGTTACACTTTGACATGACCAAAGCTATATCTCAGTTTGAGTTTCCTAAGTTTGATGGTAAAAACCCAAAGCTCTGGCAAAAACAATGTGAATCCTATTTTGATGTGTATGCCATTCATCCTAACATGTGGGTCAAGCTGGGCATCATGAATTTTGTGGGTTCTGCGGCTTTTTGGTCCCAATCTGTAGAAACAATTCTTCAGCGTGCTACTTGGCTTGAACTTTGTGCCACCATCTGTCAACGCTTTGAGTGAGATCAGCAAAGTCACTTAAATCGCCAATTCTTTAGGCTCAAACAAACCTCCACAGTTTCATTATATATTGAGCAATTTGATGATCTTATCCACCAAATACTTGCCCACACTAATCGCCTAAATAGCCTAAACGGCCGCTAAACGGTAAACGGTGGTAAACTGTTTTGTTTAGGGGATAAACGGAAATTAAACGGTTGACCGTTTAAACGGTCAAAAAACGGTCTAAACGGCCTAAACGGAACAGAGATAAACAGGATTAAACGGGCTAAACAGCTATTTAAATGGTTGTTTAGGCGAACACAAGGTAAATCTAGTTGAGTTTTATATGCATCAATTTGTATACTTAAGTTTATTATATTAATAAATATGTACACTTGATTTGTTACATGTATAAATATGTATATTTGATTCTTTTCTCATTCATAAATATAGATACACACTAAAATAATTGATTTTTACTTGCATAAATATGTATAAATCCTAGAATAATTGATTTTATATAAAAAATATGCATATTTTGGTAATATTATGTAAAACCGTTTAGACCATTTCGATTTGTTTAAACACCATCTAAACCGTTTCAACGCTAAACAGAGGGTGACCGACTGTTTACCGTTTAGCGTTTATGATAACATTGCTTGCCCATGACCCCAATTTCAGCCCTCATGTCATCATTAGTCGTTTTATTGATGGGTTGCAAGATAATATTCGATCTGTCGTACTTGTACATCGTCCTGCCAGTTTGGATGCTGCTTGTTCCCTTGCTCTGTTACAAGAAGAGGTGTTGTTGGATATTCCTTCCAAGGATGGCAAACGACAAGATGGGGGATCATCTACTCGGAGTTCTTATGCAAGAGTGTCTTATTCACCAATGTCCCCTCCAAGAGACATGGCGGGGACAAATTCAACTGGAGCTCAAAAACCTGTTGAGTCCTCTAAACCATCAGGGTTGGAAGATAAGCTTCAGAACATCAAATCCTATAGAAGGGCCAAAGGATTGTGTTTCAAATGTGGTGATAAGTGGAATCCGGCACATAAATGTTCTGCTACTGTAGCTCTAAACCTTGTGGAAGAGTTATGGCAGCTCTTATCTGAACAAGATGCAATTTCACAGAGTGAGCCTGACAAGCATAGTTCTGATTCAGGTGAAGATTTGATGGAATTGTCCTTGTTTGCTGTGCAGGGTACTAATTGTTATCAAACTATTAGGTTAGCAGGCACATTGTATCAGCACTCTATGGTATTATTAGTGGATTCTTACAGTACTAGTAGTTTGATTAGTCACACCCTGGCTAGTTGTCTTCCTAATTGGACTCCATTGCTTGATCCAGTTCAAATTAGAGTGGCCAATGGCACTCTATTACAGTGCACTCATGAGTTGCTTCATTGTCCAGTGATTATCTAGGGTCATACTTTTTTGGTCAATATGAAGATATTATCCTTGCAGTGTTATGACATCATATTTGGCATGGATTGGTTGAGCCAATACAGTCCCATGGAAATTCATTAGAGAAACAAGTGGCTTTTTTTCTCTCATGCTAGTCAGAAGATTCAATTGACTGGATTACAGCCCAATCTTCAACAATGCCCCACTATTACTGCATCTGAAGTTCTAGAGTTGTATTCAACTGATCAACTCTGGTGTATTTTGGAAATGTTTCAATTAGAGCCCCAGCCTATTTCTAGCAGTTGGCCTGCTGACCTTCATGCCTTAATAGCTCAGTATGAAGAGTTGTTTGCTAAACCTATTGGCTTGCCACAAAATGACATATCTGTCACACCATTCCATTAGTTCCTGGAGCTCAACCTTTTCGGTTAAGGCCATATCGTTATAATCCAGCACAGAAGGATGAAATAGAGAAGCAAGTACAAGAACTGTTGCAGAATGGTTTAATTCGGGAAAGTAACAGCCCTTTTGCTTCTCCAGTGCTGCTAGTTAAGAAGAAAACTAGAGATTGGAGAATGTGTGTGGACTACAGAAAACTAAATGCCTTGACGGTAAAAAATAAGTTTCCTTTACCTGTAATTGATGAAATTCTGGATGAATTGACTAGAGCCAAGTGGTTCACTAGCCTGGATATGACTGTTGGGTATTACTAGATACTGATGGAAGAATCTGATCAATATAAGACAGCTTTTTAGACACACCACGGCCATTACGAGTATACAGTCATGCCATATGGAGTCACGGGTGGGCCAGGCACATTTCAACAGACCATGAATTATATCTTGGCACCTTTACTCAAGAAGGGTGTAGTTGTTTTTATTGATGACGTATTGGTCTATGCATCCACTTGGGATAGTCATCTTCAGATCCTTCAGCAAGTGTTTCAACTCTTGCAGCAGCATGGCATTAGAATTAAACTGTCTAAATGCTCCTTTGCTCAACAACAGCTCAAGTATTTGGGACACATTATTAGTGGTGATGGTGTTGCTACGGATCCCAAGAAAATCTAGGATGTTGAGCAATGGCCTGTGCCTACAAATGTGAAAGATGTCAGAGGTTTTCTGGGGTTGACTGGATACTACAGGAAATTTGTGCAACATTTTGGTACTATTGCTAAGCCATTGACTGAACTGTTAAAAAAGGGCACTGTTTTGTGTGGATTTCTATCCATCAAACTGCCTTTGATCAGCTCAAGCAAGCCTTAACTACTGCTCCTGTTCTTCAATTGCTAGATTTCTCTAAATTGTTTATTATAGAGACTGATGCTTCAGCTAAAGGCATTAGGGCTGTCTTACAGCAAGAGGGTCACCCTATAGCATATATCAGTAAAGCTTTGGGACCTAAGAATCAGGGTTTATCAACATATGAGAAGGAATGTCTGACTATCTTGATGGCTGTAGATCATTAGAGATCTTATCTTCAACATGCCCACTTTTATATCAAAACTGATAAGAAGAGTCTTGAGAATTTAACTGATCAAAGATTGACCACACCATGACAGTTGAAGGCTTATACTAAATTGCTGGGACTGAATTAGAAAATCATTTATAAGAAAGGTTCTGAGAATTCTGCAGTTGATGCTCTTTCGAGACTACCATCAGCCACTCACCATGTGCCCAAAGACTTCTATGCTCTGTCCACCTCTCAACCCAACAGTTAACTGAAACTTATGGGACTCACCCTGCCACTTCTAAGCTATTGACTTCATTAGTTATTTCTTCTCCTCAAGGTCATTTTTCTCTGGACAGTGGCATTATTAAGTACAAATCCAAGATATGGGTTGCTAGCAGTCCGCAGTTGCAACAACAAATTATTTCAGCTTTACATTCTTCTGCTATTGGGGGTCACTCAGGGTTTCTGGTTACATATATGAATATCAAGGAGATGTTTGCTTGGCCAGGTCTCAAATCAATGGTGAAGGCATATGTATCTCAGTGTTTAGTCTGCCAACAGGCTAAATCTGAAAGAGTCAAATACCCTGGACTCCTTCAGCCTCTTCCCGTGCCCTCACATGCTTGGCAAGTGGTGAGTTTAGATTTTGTGGAAGGCTTACCTCTATCTAAAGGTTGCAACTGCATTCTTGTAGTGGTTGACAAGTTTTTGAAATATGCCCACTTTATTGCCTTGACTCATCCTTTCACTGCCCTGCAAATAGCTAAGGTCTATCTATATCATATCTATAGATTGCATGGATTGCCAACTGCTCTAATCTCAGGTAGGAACAAATTCTTTACTAGTGCTATTTGGAAGGAACCTTTTCGTCTATCTCAAACTGAGTTACAGATGAGCACTGCTTACCATCCGCAAACGGATGGGCAAACTGAGCGTGCCAATCAATGCTTAGAAGGCTATTTGAGACGTACTGTTCATGCTTGTCCCACTAAATGGAAGGATTGGTTACCCTTGGCTGAATTTTGGTATAACACAAGCTATCATTCCTCTTTGAATCGTACCCCTTTTGAAGTATTGTATGGACATGAGCCTAAGCACTTTGGTATAGATCATATTCAGGACTGTGCTATTCCTGATCTGGAGAAATGGCTGTCTGATCGCCGGTTAATGGAGCAAGTCTTGCAGCAACATCTGATCAGAGTTCAACAACGCCAGAAACACCAAGCTGACAAAAACCGTACTGAAAGGACCTATGCTGTTGGTCAGTCTGTGTTTGTTAAGCTACAACCTTACATTCAAACTTCCTTGGCTCATCGTCGCAATCAGAAATTATCTTTCAGATATTTTGGTCCCTTCAAGATTATCCAGAAGATTGGAAATGTGGCTTATAAGTTGGATTTACCAGCAACATCTAGTGTACATCCTGTCTTTCATGTTTCTCAGCTCAAGGTCGCCATCACTGCTCCTGATCAGGTCAGTGTTGAGATACCTGAAACCCTGCTGCATTTCAATATCCATTGAAAATTTTGAAACGCCGTCGTCGTCGTCATAATAACGCTGTCATTGATCAAATTCTGGTGCAATGGTCGATGTGGCCTGCTCATCTGGCTATCTGGGAGGATGAACAAGCTTTGAAGCTGATCTTTTCGGCGGCACCGGCTTGGGGACAAGCCGGTTCTCAAGAAGGGAGGAATGTCACGATGCCGTCGGCGTTTGAACCTGAAACTGAGGGAGGCACTGATGATGGCGAAGCGACTGGTGGTGGAGAAATAAACCAGGAAGCAATACAACCAAAAAGGCCCAAGAGGAAGGTCCAGCCCAATAGCAAGTACATCGGCCCAAGTTGGACGAAGTCGTAGTTTGGAGTGCAGATCGGCAAGTGGGAGACGTTATCTGAGAAGGGGGAAGCAGAGGGGAGGGGGAGGAACAAACACGGAATAGAACTGGCCGACTGCGTCCGGATCGATGGTGAGCACTTCTCGATGTATCCCTAAACCCACTCACTCTCCATGTTGAATTCATTCTAAACCAGTGAATTGCTAGTAGTGTCGTAACATAAAACAATCATTATCATTACAGAGCCAGTACCCTCAAGGTAGTAGCTGACGAGTTCTTGCCATGGCTGTCCAAGGGAAACACTGACAATGATGGCTGAAGCCAGCCATCGCTATATGCAGTGGAAACGACTATATGAGCTGAATTAATAAATCATAGAGACCAAGCCCTCCATTCTCTTGCTGCACAATTTACTCATCCTAATGTATGTGGAACTGTGCTGGTTATCATTGATCTAAATGACCTTCCTAGGCTGAACCACAAACAAAAAGGAGTGATTAAATAGGCTTCAGGAGCGGATTGGATGAGGAGAACAAGGGCTAGCAACATTTAGAGTAAAGCAGATCAAAGCACACAGACCACAACCATGTATCCAGTAAAGGACATTGGGTGTGCACATGTATGCCTGACACACACTATCAGGTTCTCTGTATAAAAAGCAACCCCTGCCACACTATCACATTATTAATTTTAAGACAACAAATATCCCAACGATCTGTTTAAACTAAGCATATTTATTTCAGTTGCATAGAAACGTATGTCCTCTGCAATGTCTGTCCTTTTATCACTGTCTGATATGCTTATGAAGTATGTCATTTAGTTCGGGTTCATCACTCATGAGACAACTTGCGACATGTTCAGAACCACCAGACATACCTTTGCTGTTATGCTGATTATATGTTGCATAATTTCTTTATTTGCAACAGCAATGCACACTTTACCTTTATCTAAACCTACTGCATTGTTGTTTGATATGTAGCTCTTGACTAAAATTGGATGAGATTACTTAGGCTAGCTTCTTTCCTTGCATGGCAGTGGCAGGCTGGAGTCGGCACCAGTGCTCATGGTGAGACCACTGAGACCCCGCCGTCATGGAGGCCAGCGTCCAAGCGTAGGACTCATGGTACCTAGGTCCACAACATGTCGGACACTAGGGCGTGACGACCCCAAGCGGCAGTTGTTCGGCTTCTTTTTTTCAGTCGGAACAATATTTTTCTCTCACAACAATTCAGTCAGAACAGTGTTTTTCAGCCAGTTTCAGCCAAGTTTCAGCAAGCCGAATGGGGCCTTGTATCCCACCTTGCACATAGTTGTAAACGTTAACTATGCAATTTTATTGCCGATGCGACCTTGCTTTTTTTTTGTTAAAACTGTATAATAATTTATGGTTGACTATTGTCACTATTATGAGACAATCATAATACTAATTTTTTTATTGGTCAAGGCCAAGATGACGAAGGTATTTGCTGCTACTTCACGATAGGTCGCATTGTCGTAGTATGCTTGTGCAGGTTGCAGCAATATGATCACTCTGTAGCTGGTTGCAACAATCTGATCGACTTACAAGGATGGCCCATACTATGGATAAGGAAGAAAATTTATACTGACTTTGAATTTTGATAGATCGCCATGGATAACCTATGAATTATTTTTAGGTTAACTATAATGATATATTTGAACATATTTTCTTTCATATTTGGCTACTTAAATAAGATGCTCGCTCATGGATTAGTCAAACAAGCTAGACAATTTGCTCCTCAATCATGTGCTTTTGTATTATGAAAGAAAAGTAGTCATTCTGGTATGTGTATCATGAATTCATGATTGGAGCAGTAAAAAAAAATTGGGTTAATTTTATGCCTTAGCTTAATGGTGTGCTCCCGTTGCAACACACGGGCACTCAACTAGTACAATAATTATTTCTCATGACCTCTTATTAAAAATATATTTTTCGGCTATATATCTGTGGTGGTATCACATATATGACATAACATATTTACGAGATTATTAGTCTATCGCCAAAGCTGTTAGCTTTCAAGTGATCAGTGGTTCAATTAATGGAATGTTTGGACCTGCTTAAAATCGGATTCTTGATGAGAATAATTGAGAATCCCATCCAAACTACTGGATTCTTTCTCAATTATCTAGAAATCAGGAGGGGAAAAGAATCGGAGAGTGAACTGGGAGCCGAGAATCCTGTATTTGCAAGGCTTGGGCCGTGTTTTCACCACGACCAGTGAAATTTCCTCTGATGCCCGACCCTCGCTCCGCCCGCCTCATGCTGCAGCTCGGCCCTCCCACACACTGTCGTCGCCATCCCCTCTTACCGAGACTACGCCGCTCCCATGACTGTCCTGCTCGGTCGTCTCCTACCGAGACACGGGAGGCGGCGGCGGTGGCGGGGCCAGCAAGGAAGGTGACCGTGGTGGCGCACCACGACTAGGGAGGGAGGCGGTCTGCGAGGGAGCTTGCGGCGGAAGCCTCTGGAGAGCAGTAAGACCAGGTAGCTGAGAGGAGGGTCAACCTTTGAAGAAGGGCATAAAAGTTCTTTTGCCATCACAACTCAATTCTTCGTACTACGGATTCTTTATACCGCAGCTTATCTGATTAGATTGTAGTAAATTTTTATATAATCGGTTCCAAATAAGACCTAAATCGGCTTTTAATTGCTCAATTGTGTGCATAACTATTCCCGAATACAATCCACATCAAACGGGTAGAGCATGGTACAAAACTATTTAACCACATGGGTACACACGCGTTACAACTTCATGTTGATCGAGGAGTGCTAGCTCCAACTCCTAGCACTCTCTTCTATTGTCTTGATCATTGTCCAGTGGATGAGTCTGGAGAGAGAGAGTGAGGAACAGAAAATAATGACTAGTTTTTTGGTGTATGCATACTAGCATGGATATGCCCGTGTACCCCTCTCAGTGACAAGTAGATGAAGTATAAACTGAGGGTCTGAGGCTACCAGTTCACGGTGCTTCAATCCTCCTCAATGGCTCAACCCCCTTCAATCCACTTGGATTGAGAACAAAACGAACAGGTCCTGCATCGTACGTGTTGGGGTCTAGTCTGTTTTATTGTTATGTATCAATGTATGCATGCCTAGAATGGTTCAAAGACCGACCTCTTTGGTGTTGAATCAAGCCAACCGTAGTTTTCAGGATAGAAACAGGCATCGATCGCATCAAAAAAAAAAAAAAAAAAAAAAAAGGCGGTGGCAGTTGGGTTTGGTTGGGCTAGCACATGGCCTCGCCGCCGGCCGGTCGGCACTGGATGAGATGAACCGCCACGCAAGCACGCCAGGACGACAGGTAGCTGTGCTTGATTCATTGATTGTGCTCGCCATGTCTACTCTACGTACTCTTGCTAATCACCGGTCGTTGACAACCATTGGTACTACTACTGATTCATTGCATAGATACTTAAAATATGCTTTACTTGTGCCACCAACCGATAGGATAAACCAACTGCGCAGGATTTGAAATGAAAAATACTAAAGTTGCTGCACTTCTCGTTACATGATACCCACCCCGCCAAATACAAGTGTTGTGCTAAGTTTCACCAAATTTATAAGAAAATGATAATTATATTTATAAAATCAAACTAGCATTATTAAATACACTTTGAAATATATTTTTATAGTTTACATCTTTGCTATGATAGACGTTAATATTCTTCTCTGTTTATTTAGGACTGTTGATTTAAGATAACTAAAATATAAGGGAATTTTAGAGCTACTTTAAGTTAAACTTGTTTTTTTTTTATGTTTGACCGAATTTTACATACGAGCAAAATTATGAAAATATATTTGATGGTGTATCTAATGATATTGATTCGATGTCATAAGTCTTGTGCTCTTTTTTTTCTCTCTATAAATTCGATCAAACTTAAAAACACTAGATTTAAGATAACTCTATCTAGGAATTGATTTATTCAAAAGAAATGGAAGGAGTATTGAATTAGGTAGTTTCTGGTCAATCTTCTGGAAGCGCAATAACATATTGCTTGGTGTGAAAATGGACCACTTGTTGTTATGGTTTGACATTGACATGCATGACCCATAGGAGGATGCGTGGAAATAGAAGTTGGGTCCCGCTAACAGCTGAAAACAGTCTTGAAGGGAAGAGAAGGAATTAATCAGGACATGAAATAAAAATGTTTGGTGTTTTTTTTAAAGTTCAAGGGATTTTTTTTATACATACTCCGTACACCAATTCTCATGTCGATTGAGGGACGAGGCAAAAGGTATTTCATTCAATTTATCCACGATTCCACATCATTCCTGCTCTAGGCAGGCTCCGTAGCAAGAGCATGTGTGAGCATATATAGAACTTTACCTATTGTAAACTGTAAGATGTTTTGATTTTTTTAATATATAGCTTTTGTTATGTATTTAGATTTACATTATATCTAATAATAAAAGTAATGTATTTAGAAAAGTCAAAATATTTTATAATTTGGAACTACGTGACTAGAACAAAAACACTACAATCATTGATAGAAGCAGCCCACTTGTATTTGTAGCTTCTTTTTTTAAGAAAATCTTGAACTCTATCTAATGCAACTATGCAAGAAATGAAAACTTGCTTCGTCGAGCTATTCAAACCGAATATTTCCTCCCTGCACGAGTCGGAGATTTCATCTGCAGGAATTCGTCAGAGCCACACGCTACAGCAATTTTTTTTTCACTGTCAAAAACGGAAAAGGGGCCACCAAACGAACCGGGTCTCCGCGACCGCCGCATCGCATCACGGCGGTCGTCACGGTACGGCCCAGTGACAGGTGGGCCCAGGACGCAGAAGCCGTCAACCCAGCGCGTTTTGACGTGGCCTCTGGCCACCACTGGCAAGCGGGCCCCGCCAGCCTCTGCCAGCTTTCCACAACCACCACCAGGGGACGGAAATATATAAATGGGAACGCGCGGCGCGGCCGTCGTCTTCCTCCGCGGATCCCTCCTCCTCATCCTCCTGCTGTCCTTGTGGCGAACAGGCGAAGGCAAGCAACAGCGCAAATCTCTCCCCCTCCTTGGATTGATTGAGCTGCTCCTGCTCGTCCACCTCCGCCGTTCCTCGCCTTGCCATTTCGGGTTCCATTCAATTGTTAGTTTATTGGAGGGAAGTTGGGGGAGAAGGCGTTTGGTGGGCGCCTGCGTGCTCCGCCTCGGGAGAAGGTAAAAAAAATCCCCACCACCAACCCAGGCGACCGACTCGTCCCCCAATCCGCCATTGCTCTTCCTTTTCTCCCCGTCGCCAGACGGCCAGAGCCCCAGCCCCCCTGCTCGGAGCAAAGCAATAAAGCCCGAAAGGCGCCGCCTTTCCTGACTCCGGTTTCCCTCCATCCACGCTAGATTGATTGATTGCTCGATTCCTTTGGTCGAGGGGAGGAGAAGAGGAAGAGAAGCAAGACATGTGCCCGCTGCGGGTGATCCTCATCTTCCTCTCCGCCACCATCGCCGGCTTCTTCCTCATCAGGGGGCTCAACGCCGAACCCGACCAGTTCGACGCCGACGCCGACGAGTCGGAAACCCCCCGGGCACCCGTGCCCCTGTATTCCAAGGTAACCAACCGACGCCTCTCCGCCTCTCGCCCTTTCCTCCGGTTCCGTCCCCCCTATTCTTAGCAGCTTCTTGCTGGCGCACAAGGGTAATACTGATACTCTACTAGCGCTATCACAAACTCCCTTCCTCGCACCCCAATTTCGAGCCAGCCACAATGAGCTTCCGGTCCATGGTCTTCAGTTTAGGGGATTTTGCAAACGTAGCATGCTTAATCATAGTCTCGAGCTAATTTGAACAACTTCAGTTATCACTGCATACAGACATTTCCATGGATGATAAGTTAACCTTGCTTCTTCTTGCACAGTATTTCCTAATTAACACGCTTAAATTTGCTCAGTGTAACAATCCATTTGAGCAATGAGCAATCTGCTTAGGTGCAGCTTGCCAGCCATTGCGATTTGTGGGAGCCCACTCCCCATCCTCCCTCCTAAATTCAGCTAACCACCCCTCTGTATCATGTGCACAGAGCTTTTGGATCTAGCGTCTGAGTTTATTTACAATATCAGCTGCATAGAAACATGAGTCGAGATGGTCACTTGCTGTACTGTTTACTTGATTTTAATATTGAATCATCAATCCATTGTCTCCCTTGTGTACAAATTCTAATGGCACAATATTGTTTCTTTAATAACAATTACTTCAGAATCTGAGAGTTCTTTTCTTTTGTACGCAAATCTAGGTTGGATCGGCTCTAAAAACAGGGTTCTGGACAATGGTGGACATGGCAAGTGGGCGGTACCTCTGGCGCACCCTTGTTGCCCAACCTGCGAAATCGGAATCCGATAAGGCCCGGTGACGAATGCTCAATTGTTCATAAATTGTCTCATCTTGCGGACGGAGTGCCACATAGGTGAAGACTGATACAATCCTGTTGTTGTTACATATTGGTATAATGGTGTTGGTGTGTATTATGGTGGCAGATGTTACACGGGGATCATATATTGAAGTAAATTTGCAAAATTATTCATGTGTTGAGTTGAGCCTTGTGTTGTGTAAAACTGGAAGTGGGTGCTTTGCTGGAAGTATGTACTTTGGCCATGAGATTTGGGTCGAAGTTTGTAGGTTTTGTCTTCCAACTAAATCCACGCTTAAATGTGAGACTTCAAATATAGAATAAAAGTGAAGTGAGTACATGGGAATATGGAAATTTGTGAAATAAGATTGCTGGATTGCAATATGCTAATTTGTCAAAGAAGCTTGTTGAATGCAAGTGTGCGCCCTTGTTTTATTGGAATGACATGTCGTCGGTACCGTTATTTGGAAGAACAGTTTTGATTCTCTATTTTGTTAGCATGGTTGTTAGTTCTCTTGGTGGTTTTTGGTATTTGTGATGGTACTTGCATAGGAACATCATTTTTCATCCTTATTACATGTCTGTGTTTGTTGATCTGGGATTTGTTGGTTGGTACTCGGGTCTATAACTTCCAATGATGTGTACAGATGTTGGATAAATTTCTCTTTTATTCGGCCTGTTTCAAAAGTAGGAATTTCACAGGAATCATGAATTTCACTGGAATCAATTCAATTTCATAGGAAAGCACAGGAACAAGATAACCCCCCTATGTTCCAAACAAGCTCTCAACACGTAGGAGTATAGATTTACAACAAGAAGATCAGGATGTTGAGACTTGAGAATGAGGAAGAACAGCTTTGGTCCACAGTCCACAGCAGAACTGTGGCTGCAAGCAAAACTATACTGGAAGACTTGTTTGAGTCCTGAACGTCACCGGCCGCACAAATAACCTTTGGCATCAGTATTGTGAAATGTCGACTAGATGGCATCAACTAAGATCCTTAGAGCTGTAAAACACCATTTTCTGGCTGCCTTGGTCTTCAGTTCTGAGCCTGCTGTTACTGGGTGGCATCCTCCAATGTCGAAACGGTGATGGATAGAGCTGTAGAACACCATTACTTGTGCATGTAGTGTGCTTCTTTCATGGTGCAGAACCTGCTGGAATCTGAAAACTCTAGTGCCCATGATACTCTGTAGTCTGGACAATGAAGCAAAACCTTGAGCGAATTGCTGTTGTAGCTCCCAGGTAGGATTTTGGGCAGAAACCTTACCTTCAGGCAGGAAGAGCCGAAGATCATGTTATTCATCTTCCCCAGACCAGAAGCGTATGTCTGGTGGCTACATGCTTTGAGTGAAAACTGAAAAGAAAGAACACCTCATTCAAAGACCTTATTAGCATGAAAACATCTCAAGTTGGGTCATGTACCCTTGATCAGGTCTAACTTCTGAACATTGTGTTGCGGTAACATGCTCTCAGCCATGATTTCAGTCAGCCTCTCCTCTTTGGACTTAAGATTTGTATGCATCATGCATCACTGCATGATTCTGCAAGAGGATAGTATGCTTTGGTTGCATCTGCTACATCATATCAGTCTATCAGAATGCGCCTCATTCTAATCAGGTAGAATACAAGCATCTAACTTGAACACAAGGGCATGGAGTAGCTGTGGCTGTCAATCAACTCCAAGCAAATCGGATTGGATCGGTTACATCGGTAATTCGATATTCGACGCATCAGAGCAGTACTGACTCTTGATGAGCTGTGACGAGTCAATTGGACTTGTACAATGAAATGAATTTACAGCAAGTTTTGTCAGTCACAAGGAGCAATGGTGAGTGACTGAGTCACTGAGTGCAACACAAGGTGCAGAGCAGAGCAAGCATATATGTTGCCGATGACTAGTGCCGCAATCTGCAGCCACCCGCGATTTCAAAAGATGCTGCTGCCTCCTTTCTTTGTACTCCTATCTCCGTTTTTCATGCGGCCCAGAAGGCCTGAAGGCTGAAGCATCTCAACTCTCAAGTTGGGCCATCATCAACTGTTGATGGGCTTGGCTGGACCCAACTTCTGAAGATTGTGTTGCAGTAACATACTCTCCAGTCTCTCTACTCAATGAAGATATGTGAAGGTAGTACTGCATGCATCTGTGTTGCACGAGGATAATATTCTTTGAGGTTGTATTTACGGAGTATAGTCTTTCTTAGCTTGATGTTATTCAGTTAAAAACACAATCTCTGAAACTCCAGTTTCAAATTTTGCTAGATTTCCAGTACAATGCAAAGTTCACTCTCTGGAACCCCCACACCAATCATTATTCACCATCTATGCATTTGCAGTAAATAATGTACAAGTGAGCTAAGTAATCGACTCTAGAAGCTAAGGATTAGGTTTAGTAGGAGTAATATCCTTTTCTTTTTCCTTTTTTCTTTTCTTTTCCCGAAGGAGGTTTAGTAATATCTACTCATAGAGAAATTTCACCTCCACTTAGTGGTACATGTTTGCAAGCTGGAGTATCATAGTCAGCGCTAAGCATAATAGCATATCCTCGTCACCGACAGAATCAGCACCAGCTACAAATGAGCCAGGCCGTTGGAGAAATTAACAAGTGAATTGTTTACATGTTGAAAACAGGCAAGATTTATCTCTAGCGTCAGTGTTATGTCTCTTGTTTTTGGAGATACTTCGCATCAGGCATCTATCATGCCGTGGCACCCTCATCTTTGGCAAAAGCATCTATGATGGAGACTAGGAACCTAAAGAGTTTATCCCTTAATCATGCTACAACCTGGCATAACCGCTATTGGTCCGCTAGGACTAATATGATTGGATCGACGTTCGCGTCAAATTACTAATGTTATCTCTTGGAAGATACTTCTGATGGTTGATTAGGAATGTGAAAACTGAGCTGTTGGATCTATCCTGAATCCCCGAGATGATGGGGACAATCCCTTTTTTAGAGCAAGTGGACGAGTTAGTGGAGTTAAAATATTGCCCCAAGATTAAACTTATCATGTGATGTGCATTTCATCTTTTCATATGTTCTTTTGTGTGGACCATATTTTACCTTGATTTCTTTGTTGGTCTAGTTTCTAATTTCCAATGAAGGTGCTACCTCTACCTCATTATCCCCAGTTTCTTTTTTTTTCCATTTCTGAATGTGCAGATTAATTGAGCAAGAAAAGTTTACCTGCTATTGAGTATGACTCCTCTCACTCGTGAAACGTTAGTCTGGTAATAAGGAAATTGAGGTTCAAAGCACAGCACTAAGTGTTGATAGGACCAACAACAACAACAACAACAACAAAGCCTTTAAGTCCCAAACAAGTTGGGGTAGGCTAGAGTTGAAACCCAACAGAAACAATCAAGGTTCAGGCACGTGAATAGCTGTCTTCCAAGCATTCCTATCTAAGGCTAAGTCTTTGGGTATATTCCATCCTTTCAAGTCTCCTTTTATTGCCTCTACCCAAGTCAACTTCGGTCTTCCTCTGCCTCTCTTCACGTTACTATCCTGACTTAGGATTCCACTACGCACCGGTGCATCTGAAGGTCTTCGTTGCACATGTCCAAACCATCTTAACCGGTGTTGGATAAGCTTTTCTTCAATTGGCGCTACCCCTAATCTCTCACGTATATCATCGTTCGAACTCGATCCCTTCTTGTATATGCGCCAAATCCAACGCAACATACGCATTTCCGACACTTAGCCATTGAATATGTCGTCTTTTGTAGGCCAACATTCTCGCACCATACAACATAGCAGGTCTAATCGCCGTCCCTATAAAACTTGTCTTTTAGCTTATCAGGTACCCTTTTTGTCACATAGGACACTAGACGCTTGCCGCCACTTCATCCACCCCACTTTGATTCTATGGCTAACATCTTCATCAATATCTCCGCGTCCCTCTCAGTAGCATTGATCCTAAATATCGAAAGGTATCCATCCTAGGCACTACTTGACCTTCCAAACTAACATCTTCCTCCCCGAGTAGTAGTGCCGAAGTCACATCTCATATACTCAGTTTTAGTTCTACTAAGTCTAAAACCTTTGAACTCCAAAGTCTCCCGCCATAACTCCAGTTTCTGATTCACTCCTGTCCGGCTTTCATCAACTAGCACTACATCATCCGCGAAAAGCATACACCAAGGGATGTCCCCTTGTATGTCCCTTGTGACCTCATCCATCACTAAAGCAAACAAATAAGGGCTCAAAGCTGACCCTTGATGTAGTCCTATCCTAATCGGTAAGTCATCCGTGTCTTCATCACTTGTTCGAACTCTAGTCACAACATTGTTGTACATGTCCTTAATGAGCCCGACGTACTTCGTTGGGACTTTATGTTTATCCAAAGCCCACCACATAACATTCCTTGGTATTTTATCATAAGCCTTCTCTAAGTCAATAAAAACCATGTGTAGGTCCTTCTTCTTCTCCCTATATCGCTCCATAACTTGTCTTATTAAGAAAATGGCTTCCATGGTTGACCTTCCGGGCATGAAACCAAATTGGTTCATAGAGACCCGTGTTATTGCTCTCAAGCGATGCTCGATAACTCTCTCCCATAGCTTCATAGTATGGCTCATCAACTTAATTCCCCGGTAATTTGTACAACTTTGAATATCCCCTTTATTCTTGTAGATCGGTACCAATATACTTCTCCTCCACTCATCAGGCATCTTGTTTGATCGAAAAATATGGTTGAACAACTTGGTCAACCATACTACAGCTATGTCCCCGAGGCATCTCCACACCTCGATTGGGATACCATCCGATCCTATCGCCTTACCTCCTTTCATCCTTTTCAACGCCTCTCTGACCTCAGATTCTTGGATTCTCCGCACAAAGCGCCTATTGGTGTCATCAAAAGAGTCATCCAACTGAAAGGTTGTGTCCATATTCTCACCATTGAACAATTTGTCAAAATACTCTTGCCATCGATGTCGGATCTCATCCTCCTTTACCAAGAGATGCTCCCTTTCATCCTTAATGCACTTAACTTGGTTGAAGTCCCGTGTCTTTCTCTCACGAACCCTAGCCATCCTATAAATGTCCTTCTCTCCTTCCTTCGTACTCAAATATTGGTAAAGATCCTCATCACGCTCTACCCTCAATGCCACACTTACACTGCTTTCGTTTTGCGCCTTCTTTGCCACCTTGTACTTCTCTATGTTGTCCACACTCCTGTCATGGTACAAGCGTCTATAGCATTCTTTCTTCTCCTTAATAGCCCTTTGGACTTCCTCGTTCCACCACTAAGTGTCTTTAGCCTCGCGTCCCCTTCCGTTGGTTACTCCACACACCTCTGAGGCTACCTTCCGAATGTTGGTTGCCATCTTGTCCCACATATTGTTTATGTCGTCTTCTTCCTTCCAAGAGCCCTCTTTGATAACCCTTTCCCTAAATACCTCGACGTCTCCCTTTCGGTTTCCACCACTTTGTTCTTTCAATCTTAGCTTGTTTATCCCTCACGGACGCACCTGAAAAAACGAAAATCACCAAAAGCTTATGTTGAGAAACAACACACTCCCCAGTATCACCTTGCAATCCAAGCATGCTCGTTTGTCCTTTCTTCTTGCGAGGACAAAGTCAATCACTACTCTGATGTTGTCCGCTTTGAAGGTCACTAGATGAGATTCTCTCTTCTAAAGAAAGTGTTGGCTATCATCAAAAAGCTACTATGCCCATTAAGATCTCCTCCTATAAAAAGCTTCTCACTACTAGGTATAGCTCTAACCAGGCCATCTAAGTCTTCCCAGAACTGTCTCTTAGCACTCTCGTCGAGGCCTACTTGGGGGCATCGCACTAATTACATTCAAGACCATATCACCAACGACAAGCTTAACTAAGATAATCCTATCTCCTTGCCTTCTCACTCCCACCACACCATTCTTGAGGCTCTTATCAATCAAAACTCCTACTCCATTTCTATTCATGATCGTCCCAACCAAAAGCTTGAAACACAGTATTGTCCACCTCCTTCGCCTCTTCCTACCCTTCCATTTAGTCTCTTGAACGCATAATATATTTACACGCCTCCTAGTCGCGGTATCAACTAATTCTCTTAACTTACCTGTAAGTGACCCTACATTCCAACTACCTAAACGGATCCTAGTTAGTTCGACTAGCTTCCTTACCCTTCGCACTGCGTCGACTCGATGCGAAGACCCTTGCTCATTTTTCACTACACACCAAGCCCGATGTAGCGCGCCACTAAGGAAGCGACGACCCGATCCTTGGTTACTTGACACCATGCCGAGAGATCACGACACGGCGCGTCACACGGGTGACGACCCGCCCTTGCCCATTTAACACCATACCCGGGTTCCGATATGGCGCGTCGCTAAGAGGGTTACGCCCCAACGATTTTCTTTCGGGTTTCATCTCCATTTAAGTGGCTAAGTTTTTACATTGGCTCGCCACGCCTAACACAACCCTCCTCCTTTACCAGGGCTTGGGACCTGCTATGCTGGGACACCAAAGACGCCCCACCATAGGCGGAGTTTAAGTGTTGATAGGACCAAAAAGTAGATATTTATTTTTCTGAACAAACTCTAAACGAAGCATCAAGATCCTAATAAGCACAAGGTTCAGTGCTTTACATTTGGAATCAAGCAAACAGGAAAGAAGAGATTTCGGCCTTATGTGATAGCATACCACATTTCGAATTATAGCACACTTTCAGATCTCCAAGTTCACCTGTTGTCAAATGCTGTAACGGCCATGCTATATGCAGGTGCTAAGGTACACATAGCTTTTTGTAAATGTTTCGTACTATATTACATAAAAAGAAGCCATTAGAATAGTACAGGAAAACTCACCCTGGGTCAACAACATTGTATCTCGTTTACCAAATGAAAAGATTTTCACAATGTCACTCAAGAAGTCAGCTTCTCAGCAACTATTGCTCAACAAAATATAACCTAATGCTTCAGATCATCACCATTCACCTGGTGCTCTGCCAATACAAAAAAAAAAAAAAGGAATATAGCTGCTAAAAAACAAGACACGGACGAAGAACAGAATCACTCTGAGCTGAAAAATCCAACGAATTTTCGGAACAAAAACTATGTGATACATCTAAAGCTCTTTCGCTGCTGATCATCTGCGTGCAAGGCTCAGAGCCTCAGACTATGTCCTTCAGACCTGGCCGGATGTCCTATTGCAACAGTTTCTGTCCCGTGCATAGAAACTTTTAACTGCACTTCACAATACATGTTTACCTGCTGTCTGTCGGTCACCTTGCGCCCTTAGCATATCCCCACAGTTCCAACAGATACAGATGAGCCAAGAAAAAATAACAAGTAAACTGTTGAGAACAGGCAAGATTTACATCAGTGTTTTGTCTCTTGTTTATGGAGATACATTGCACCAGTCATCCATCATGACACCTCATCTTGGATAAAAGCATCTATGTTGGAGACTAGGAATCCAAAGAGTTTATTTATTCCCTTAATCATGGTACAACTTGCTGGCATAATCGTGACTGGTTTACTGAAACTAATTTGATTGGATCTGCTTTTCAAATTAGTCTCCAACATAGACGCATCAAATTACTAATGCATCTCCTGGAAAGCTCGACTCTTTTTTAAGGATCAACAACATTTGTTTTCATTATTGATATTTACAGCCATTACAAAACTGTAACAATCTTCAGAATGTAACACAACAACTCAGCTTCTCAACAATTATTGCTCCACAAAATATAGCCTAATGGTTCACATCACCACCATGCTCCTCCAATACATAAAAAAAAAGATCTATGTGAGACATCCGAAGCTACTCCTGCTTTTGCTGCAGATCATCTCCATACCAGGCCCAGACTATGTCCTTCAGCCCTGGCCGGATGTCCTCTTCCAACAGTTTCTGGTACTCAACTGAATCACCACTTGTTTGTTTCATCTCAATGAGATGGTAGGATGGTGTAATTTCAAAGATCTCCGTGTCAAACTGAAGGACACCATTCCTCCCCTCCCTCCTCCCTTGAATCTTGACAATGCCATTATCCTTCTTCCTTATCCTGAGATTCAGTGCTTTTGCAACCTCTTCAAGCTTTGAGATGATGGCCAAGGCAGGCTTATCTGAAGTGAACCTTGTCTCCTTTCTGCACTCCTTTTTGATAAATAGACCAGACAGGTCCAACCCTGTTGAGAATGAGATAATTTCAAAGGCATTTAGGTTTGTGGCAGCCAGGGGCTTCAAATCTTCGTGAGCAATCTTCTTACGCCTAGTAGCAAGCACTGGGGCAGCATTTGTGGTGGCATTCTCATTAAGAATTTTCTCCTTTACTGCGCGGATCTCCCCAGGACCCTTTCGGAACCAGGTAGACTCTTTTATCTTCTGAATTGAAATTCTTGTGCTCGGGTTGGGGTCGAGGATCTTGTACAACAGCTTCTTGAGTTTGTGTGAAAACCAACTGGGGCACCTGAAATCACCATGCTGTATCTTCCTATACATCTCCATCAAGTTTGGGCCCTGGAAAGGGAGATAGCCAGCAGCAAGAACAAACAGGACAACACCACAAGACCAGATGTCTGATTTTGCACCATCATAGCCTATCTTGCTGATCACCTCTGGAGCTACATACGCCGGTGTTCCACAGGTAGTATGGAGCAGGCCATCTTGCCTCTTTGACTCTGAAAGTGCGCTCAGTCCAAAATCTGTCACCTTGAGGTTCTCATTCTCATCCAGCAGCAGGTTCTCAGGCTTCAAGTCCCGGTGATAGACACCTCGGCTGTGGCAGTGATCCACTGCACTAATGAGCTGCTGGAAGTATTTGTGTGCAGCAGCCTCTGTGAGCTTGCCACTCTTGTCAATCTTGTCAAAGAGCTCACCACCTTTCACATACTCCATGACAATATATATCTTGTTTCTTGTCGCCATGACCTCATGAAGATGAACAATGTTCTTATGCGCCACTAACCGCATTGTTGTGATCTCACGCTTTATCTGCTCAGAAAGCCCGACCTTGAGCACTTTGTCCTTGTCCATCATCTTGATAGCAACACTCTGGTTGGACTCAAGATTCCTTCCATAGTGCACCTTGCCAAACGTGCCTTTCCCCAGCAGTCTCCCCATCTCATACCGCTCCATCAAAGTGTTCCCTCTGCTCTCCATATCTTTTATTATCTTGAAAAGTATACAAAACACAGGGCTACCTTTCTGTTGCCAATCAGGTGGACAACAAAGATTTTAGCCCTCCTCCCCCATGTCATGGTCCATGACGGTGAACAGCATTCTTATGGCCTGGTTGTGTCGGAGTCTGAAGGGCGTGGAGTTGGTGAAGGTGAGGTGATCGCTCACATCAAGAGACGAGCAGATCAGCAGACCTTGCGGAGCAGCGAGGTCCTTGATGTTGCAGCAGAAATCTCTTCTATGAAAGCACATCTTTCAGCATCCCCTGAGATTTTAGCTTCTTGTTATGGTGGTTGTAATCTGCACAAAAGAAAAGAAGCATAATTAGACTCTGCAATTGGAGGACCATATGAAAAGCTAACAGTTTTCAGTTAGCTACTGTATGGGCCGTATAACAACAAAATCAACCAAATAAAGGCTTTACGAAAAAATAAAACATGCTGGCTGTGTATGTATATCAACAATACAGAAGAGTCCAACAAAGGACAGCATCATTTATCAATAATCAATAGAAGGCACAAAGAAGGTAAAAAGCAGGATCCATGGAATCGCACTTTTTCCTGCGGTCAGACTGTCTCCGGCAGAAACAACCCAAACAGGATACTCGTTCAATAATATAGGTCACCTGCGGTGAACCGTAGGGTCATGGACCCAAATCTCGCCTTCTCCGACAGACCCTGACCCCGGAGTCTCCCAGCCACAAGTTCACTCGGTAAAAAAAAAAATCTTACCAGCCACCCCCTCCTCCTCGCAAAAAAGAAGCCGCCCGGTCTCTCTCGGTCTTCCCAGGCGGCGGCGGGCGTGGCGATGGCGCACCACCGTGGGTGGCGCGGCGGCGGCCCCTTCCCCCTCCACCTCCTTCCTCCCTCTCTCTCTCTCTGCTCTCGACCTCCTCTCTCTTTGCCTCTCTCTCTCCACGCGGCGGCGCATCTAGGCGGATAGGACGAGGCGGCAGCGCACCAGCCGGCCAGGCCGGCCAACGGCGCGGGCGGCCCGGCGGCGCCTGTCTCTCTTCCTCTCCCTCTCTCCAGATCTGCGGTCGCATCGGTCGGCCTCCGGCGCACCGGCGTGGCCAGGCACCGGCGGTGGGCGCAGCCGCCTCCCCTCCCCCCGCTGCGCGCATCTCTCTCTCGCGCGGCGCACCGGTTCGCCCCCAAATCTCATTCCCATGGGCCGGAAAAAGCGAACCTCCGCACCAAACCCTACTCCGCCACCGCCGGACGCCGCCCGCCGGCCGGCGGCCGGCATCGGCGGGGAAGATGCCGCCGTGCGCGCCGAGGTCGACAAGGCGCTCGCCTGCCTGCAGCGTGGCAACCACGCGCGGGCGCTGCGCCTCATGAAGGATGCCCTCGCCCGCCACGGGGAGGCCTCCTCGCCGCTGCTTCTGCGGGCGCACGGCACCGTGCACGCCCGCGCCGCCTCCGTCCTCGACGACCCCGCAGCCCGCGCGGGCCACCACCGGGCCGCGCTCCAGGCGGCCCAGCGCGCCGTCGAGCTCGCGCCGGAGTCCATCGAGCTGGCCCACTTCCACGCCATGCTGCTATTCGACGCCGCCAACGACGCCCGCGCGAGGTCGTCGCCGAGTGCGAGCGCGGCCTCAGCATCGAGGTCCCCTCCGACCCTTCACCCCACTCCCTCAGGCTGCCCGGGCCACTATAGTGTTTTGCGTCGTTTTTGACTTTCGACTGGCCTGCTGGGCAAAATATCTGCTTTTTTTTACGCAAACACTGTGCATAAAGTATTTTGCATTTAGATCGCCCTCTGCCTAGGCTATCGGAGACAGTCTCATAACTGGCTATTTGGGGCCCAGAGAATGCTCTTCTGATTTCTAGTAAGGCATTGATTAAATCTAGCATGTAAAGTTTTGAAGTGTCATCATCGGGTGTGTCGTATGGATGTTCGGATATTAATAAAAAAATAAATTATAGAATCCGTTAGTAATCCGCGAGACGAATTTATTAAGCCTAATTAATCCGTCATTAGCACATGTGTTACTGTAGCACAACATTGTCGAACGATGAACTAATTAGGATTAAAAGATTCGTTAAATTAGTCACAAACTATGCAATTAGTTAGATATGGAGTAAACTTTAGGTGAGGAAGGCATAAGAATCCAAGCCACAGCACAGTAATAGTGCCAATAGTTGACAGGAAATCTAAGGCAAAGGGCATCCATGGCAACAACCACAAGATGTCATGTCTCTGCATTCAAAGATTCACTCGTTCTCATGCACAAGAACTTCGTTCAGAGGAAACTGAAACAAGCAACGATGGAAGGAAAAAAAAATATACGCAGGGCTATGTGGACAGAGGGAAGGGGCCATAACCGAAGGAAAAAAAAAATTGGCCTTTCACAAACCTAACGCCTGGAAACATAAGGCTGCAGGAGCTTATATCCTGTGGGAATCCGACTGAAAGCACAGTTTGGCATCAAGACGAAATTAAAGGCACCGCGGGATGCAGACCAAGGAAAAGCCGCCTACTTTTCTTTTCATGAATCTATGCACCACAGCTAACAGGGAGGCGCTAGGTTCTTGGTACAATCTATGCCATGCGCCCTTACACTACAGCAAAGAACCCGTAAACAGAACTGGAACGCATGGTGGCGGACGGCGGCTGGCATGAACCAAGACTGAAACTGGAAGTATAGATAGATAAGGAGACAGAGGGATGGACTGGTTGTGTTACCTTGCGAGTTGCGACGCCACCAAGACGAGGAGGACGAGTGTGAGGACGACGGGACAGGAAAGCCAAAGCTTTGTGAGGGGGCTACCCCGCTTTTTTTTTTGGCGGAATATATGGCCGTTGCCTGAGTTCCTCTGAGCTTGGGACTTGGGATGCGGCGACAACGAGGAGAGGAGGCTCCTCTTCTTTATACAGGGGAGCCAGGGGGAGCAGCCGATTTTTTTTGCCCCTTTTTTTTTTTAAGATTTTCACAAATACGCCTACGTAGGTATCCTTTAAAAAACTAGATCATGGGGTTGGCACCGTTGCAATTGGCGCCGAGATTACAGAGGCCGGTGGTGTGCGTGCGTGGTGACGTGGCAGCGTAGCTCGGCGCCGTGGATCTTGGCGCCGAGGTAGGCGCCACGCATCTTGGCGCCGAGGTAGCTTACACAGGCCCCCTCAAGTCAGGTTTCGTATCTCTCTTTCTCTCTCACTTTCTCTCATTCGCTTTCAGTTCGCCGCCTGTTCGCGCCGCCTCCGTCTTCTCGTCGTCGTCTGCCTCCCCTCGGCCACCCGCCGCCTCGCCGCTCCTCCCCGCCCGCCGACTCCTCCCCGCCCTTGCCCGCCTCCACGTGGGGCTGCTGCCCTGCCTCGGCCACACACCCTCTGCTGCTCTCGGCCAAGGCGATGTTGGGCCGGGTCCGGTGCCCGCCTCAGGCCGTGGCCGGCCTCTCCTCCCAGCTTGGCCACACAGTGCCCCCACCCAGGAGCACGCTGGGTGCCCCAAGGGTGTCACAAGCTTCCCACCACCGCCTCCGCCTCCCGGCCGACCGCTCGGCTCCCCTGCTGCCAAGCGCCCCCTCCACTCGGGCAAGGTACATTACTTTGTTAATTTTTTTCTTAGTTAACAATAGTTAGTTAGTGTAATAGTGATTTACATAGGTATATAGATATTTAGATAGATAGGTAGATAGATGGATACTTAGGTAGATGGTTACTTAGGTAGTTAGTTAAATATTTTGTGTAATTAGCTATTTACATAGATAGATACATAGATACTTGGTTACATAGGTAGTATTTAGTAGTAGTTAGTAGTGACTTGATAGTATCTATTTATTTAGTTATTACGTACTAGAGACCCTCTACTTAGTATCTAGCATCCATTTTGGACTAAAGGATATGCGTTTCGATGTGTGTATGAACTAGATGGACAACCTAGTGCCCATATATCATGGAGACAGCGTGGAAAGAGATTGTTATGGATATGTTGAGTTTGTTGAGATGCAAAGCGTGCCTGTGCTATTCAATGATAGGCCTTCCTTTATTGAGTTGGTTGCAAGGGCTCATGAGGAACTATGTTGCCATGGAATTGATGATGGCATCGCAGTTGAGGGTGTACTTCACCTAAGTTCTCCACCCAACATCCTTAGGCGGATCATCCCAATTGGGTGTGAGAGTCAGTGGGACAACTATGTGAGATCAGCTATGAAGAGTCAGTTGCAAGGTTTGGACGTGGTTGTGCGTCGGGTGTTAGTTGATCCCATCCCTCATGGGTTTTCGCCACCAATGGTTCAGCGGGCACACTTTGACCCTCACGTACGAGACCTTGATGTGGATGTGGAGGTTACGTGTACTGTGCCCGATGCTCAAACTGCCCCCAATGAGGTCCATATTTCTCAGGAAGTTCGACATGATGTCGGACTCATGATGTTGTGGTAGATAATCCTCAGGAGATCTCTTTGACATAGAATCATCCTAGTAAGTGTCGTATCCACATCCTTCTTTGGAGCTTACGCCCTTCATTTCATTCATTTGTCTCATTCTTTCCTTGTATTTCTACTTATGGTGCAGGAGACATTCTTGATAATGTGGGTGTGCCTTCTGTTGCTGTGCATGTGCACTTTGAAGATGGATTCCATGCCTCCAATAGTGTGGAAGATCAAGTTATGAATGATATGGAGCCTTATTAGATCGCAAGGGCTGTTGATTCCGATGATGACCACCCTGTTGGAGAGCTCACAGAGAGTGATATTGAGATGATGAGGCGTATTCTCCCTGACCGGGATCTAAGGGTTCATGAGTTCAGCAGTCTTACTCATTCCGATCAGGCTTTTGCAAAAAGGACAGGATGATAAGCTGCTAGATGCTCCTGAGGCTAGTCCTAGCATTGAAATTGAGAAGGGGAGGGCTTTCCAGAACCTCCCTGCATTGAAGAGGTGGTTGCAACAGTACGCTGTGCTACGTAAAAGACCATACAAGGTCCTGCATTCATATGTGGAGCGGCGGTACACAGTTGTGTGCGACAAGGAATGCTGTACATGGATGTGGGGGGTACGACCCTGGATACCCACGACAGACTACATGGGCTGCGCTGCAAGGGGCGGTCCAGCCCACAAGACGAAGACCTACGGTGCACGGCACTGCTCGGC
The DNA here is from genome assembly GCA_904845875.1 of Miscanthus lutarioriparius. Taxonomy (NCBI): domain Eukaryota; kingdom Viridiplantae; phylum Streptophyta; class Magnoliopsida; order Poales; family Poaceae; genus Miscanthus; species Miscanthus lutarioriparius. The sequence continues at coordinate 52,641,379 of CAJGYO010000015.1, forward strand.
GTGTACCGCAAGGCATCAAGGGCGATATCCTGAAGATGCTACGAGATCTGTTAGGATACGTTCGATCCCATGATTCCTGTAATCTATTATTACTTTATGATTATCTCTTAGGTCTAACCGACTTGTAACCCTACCCCTAGCTATATAAGGCGGGTAGGGGACCCCCTCAAAACACACGCAATATCATACGATAGCTAATACAAACCAATAGACCACAGGAGTAGGGTATTACGTCGTGCTGACGGCCCGAACCTGTCTAACTCTTGTGGCTCTGTTGCCTTCTTGTTCTTGATTACGCGCACTTCCGCCAATCAATCTATCTTCGTGGGATACCCCTCGGAGGACTACCGAGCATCTTTTGTCGACAGTTGGCGCGCTAGGTAGGGGTGTGCGTGCTGTTTCCATGACAAACAAGATGGTACGTTTTGCAGGCTCTTTGTCCTCCCCAAAGCCTGGCCAGATCTTCACAGTCGGATCGATCTCCTAGGTCATCAATGCTGACAGAGATGGAGAGATCATCAAGCCAGTGCAGATCGATTCTGCGCCGACCACACTAACACCTACAATGGCAGATATGATCTTAGAACCGCCTCTGAGGTCGTCTTCACCAACAACTCACCACCTGCTCTCCCGCTATCCGAGGAAGCAGATCAACAACGACGATCTGATCACATCCATCGATCAGGTTGGCTAGAAGCTCGCCGACCACCTCTGCATCATGAAATCAGCTCTGACCACTCTGGTTCAGTGCCGACCACCCTCCGATTCGGATCCATCGGAGGCTAATCAGGAAACTCTAGGGGTTGTGGCCGCCATCCATCAGGATGCCCTAAGGGGCAAATTCGCCGACTAGGTGGGAGACATCTATCCTCTCGCCGACCTAATCGTCGACCAGCTCCCGCCGATTGTCAGTATGCTGCGAATCGGCCGATGTCCCGAAGCATCCCTCCACACCATCCTGGAGGAAAATCTAGACTCCGAGTCCCAGGGCTCTACGGAGACTGTCGCTAAAACCGCCGTCGTCCAACCTCCTTTCCCACTCTTCCGAGGAGGCGGGATTTTTAATGTCAGCGTCGACAGCCCTCCATGGGATGGAGAAACCGACGAGGACCGTGTAGCTCACATCAATAGAAACACCAACCGTGCACAGCGCCGAGCAAATGAGGTCGCTATTGTGTTGGCCGAGGCTGCTCGCATTGGAGAACAACTCGACTCACAAGGGAGGCCACGCCTGCTCCGCCGCAACCTCGATGATGAATTCGTTCATGTCGATGGCCACGATGTCTACAAGACCCCAAGCGCCAACTTGGCCGTGGTCGCTAATGAGCTCGCTCGGCTCGAGCAAACGCCAGAGGTTGCCAAGGTCGCTGCAATGCTTAAAGCGGCGCACTGCCAGGTCAACAAGATCTGCCAGGATCAGGGACCCTCCTACTCGACAAGCTTGAATCGTCGATTCGCCGCCCCAAGATCCAATCATCGCCCGGATAGAAGCTGTTTCACCGATCAACATTGTGATGATGGACGACCCCTCCAGGGGGAGCTAGGGGAAACCGTATTGACTACCCTCGCCAGCATGACCAAGGAGTCGACCAAGATGTCCGAGCGCACATCAACAATCTCTGGGATGCGCAACGTCATATCGACGGGCGTCGTTTCTCTCGTCATGAAGAAGAAGTACGCCGGCGTCAAGAATACGAGCAAGAGTTCGGTAATCCGGATGCAGCCCTCCAGCCACTTAACACCAGCAATGCTGCAGATCCTGACGGTGATGACCCCGAAGGGCCCTGAGCATTCACAAGAGCACTCCGAACACTTCAGTGGCCCTATGGTTTCAAAATCACCGGGGTCGAGCCCTACGAGGGGCGGATGAACCCCACACAGTGGCTACAAGCTTATGCCACCGCCGTGCATGCCGCCAGGGGAGATACCAGTGTTATGGCAAACTATCTTCTCATCATGCTTACGCCAACCGCGATGAACTGGCTCACGAGCCTCGCCCCGGATTCCATTGGATCTTGGGAACAGTTGAAGAAAGTCTTCACCGACAACTACATGGCTATGTGTACTCAGCCGGGCACTAAGCACGATCTAAATCAAATCTATCAGAAATTGTTCGATCTCCTCTGTAGCTACATCAGATGTTTTTCTGACATGAGGAATTCTATTCCCAACATCATGGAAGTAGAAGTCATCACCGCCTTCATCCGAGGACTCCATCACCGTGACCTCCACTCCAAATTCAATCATAAGCCGCCAAAGGGGATTGGCGAGATGATCACGACCGCCGATTAGTACGCCGACACTGAAGAGGCCAAAGTTCGCTTCAACGAGGATGAGGGTACTCACCGCCCAACCCATCGCAGCGATGAGCGCCCCGACGAATGACGCCACGGTGACCGTCGCTACGACGACCGCGGCCACCATCAGGACAGTGGCCGCGATCGGCCAGAAGGGTCTAAAGCTGGTCAATATCACCGCCACCGACCAGACCACATCGTCGCCACCATTGACGAACCCCACGCCAAGCGTAACTACGACGAGCAGTACAAGAAGATCCTCGAAGGACTATGCCCCCTCCACAAGAATAGCAAGCACAAGATGAAGGACTGCCTCAGCTTGACTAAGGAATTCTAGGGCAAAAATAAGGACGACGACAACGACGACGGAGCCAGAGGTCGCCGACCACCTGGAGACAACAACAACGCCTTCCTGGATCATGACAAAGTGGTCACCACTATCTTCGGGGCCTCACCACCGGCGAGAGCAGAAGAGATCAAAAACTCACCACCCACCGGGTGCTCGCCGTCGACGCACAAGATGGTATCACCAACCCTAGCTATCGCCCCTGGTTTGAGGTCCCAATCACCTTCAGCAGAGCCGACCAGTGGGTAGACATCCCTTACATAGGGTGTTTCCCCCTCATTCTCGACGCAACCGTCAAGAAAGTACTATTCAGGAAGGTACTCATCGACGGTGGAAGTGCTCTGAACCTCCTCTTTGTCGAAGCCCTAAAGGAGCTGGGCCTTGGAATAGAAGACCTCACTCCCTCCAACTCCTCCTTCTAGGGTGTGGTACCTGGCCGGGCATCCAAACTGCTTGGAGAGATCACCCTCCCGGTACAATTCGGCATGGCTAGCAACTTCCGTGTCAAGCACATCAGCTTCTACGTCGCCGACTTCAACACCGCCTGCCATGCCATACTTGGTCGGCCAGCTCTGGCCAAGTTTATGGCCATACCGCACTACGCCAATATGGTACTAAAGATGCCCTCGCCTGTAGGAGTTCTAGCTCTGCGGGCCAACCTCTCCATCGCTTACGCCTACGAAATAGAGAGTCTCTCCCTTACCGAAGCCACCGACCTCTCCATCTAGATGGCCAGCATGGTCAACGATGCCAAGACGGTGCCCACCGGTGACCTGGAGATCCCAGCGCTGGAGCCTCCACGTGCCTCCGCCAAGTGTAAGGAAACCAAGGAGGTCGGCCTCGGCCTCGACGACCCCACCAAGACCATCAAGATTGGGGCTCATCTCGACCCCAAATAGGAAAGCACGCTCGTCTCCTTCCTATGTGCCAATGCCGATGTGTTTGCTTGGAAACCTGCAGACATGCTGGGGGTACCACGAGAAGATCGAGCACTCCTTGAATGTCTCATCGACCGCCAAGCCAATCAAGCAGAAACTCCAATGATTCACGCCAGACAAGAAGGAGGCTATTAGGGTAGAAATAAAATGACTCCTAGCAGCCGGATTTATTAAAGAAGTGTATCATCCTAAGTGGCTGGCAAACTCAGTCCTTGTTTAAAAGAAGAATAAAGAATGGAGGATGTGCGTTGATTACACTGATCTCAACAAACACTGCCCTAAAGACCCCTTCGGTCTGCTTTGGATAGACAAGGTTGTAGACTCCACCGCCAGCTGCGAACTCCTCTCCTTCCACGACTGTTACTCCAGCTATCACCAGATATCCCTCAAAGAGGACGACTAGATCAAAACGTCGTTCATCATGTCTTTCGGTGCGTATTGCTATACCACCATGTCCTTTGGACTCAAACACGCTAGGGCGACCTACCAAAGGGCCATCTAGACATGCCTTGACCAATAGATAGGCCACAATGTCAAAGCTTACATCGACGATGTGGTTGTCAAATCCAAAACCACCAACAATCTCATTTCTGACCTCGAAGAAAGTTTGCCAACCTGAAAAAATATAGATGAAAGTTGAACCCTTCAAAGTGCATTTTTGGAGTTCCATCCGGCATACTCCTGGGCTACATCGTTAGCGCCCGCGGTATCGAACCCAACCCTGAAAAGGTCTCCGCCATTATCAATATGAGTCGGCCAACCTGCATAGCGGACATACAGAAGCTTATAGGGTGCATGGCTGCCCTCAGCCGCTTTATATCATACCTCGGCGAAAAGGGACTACCGTTCTTCAAACTACTCAAGGCCTCTGAGAGCTTCTCCTGGTTGGAGGAGGCTGATACGGCTTTCGAGCAGCTCAAGTTGTTTTTAATGAAGCCTCCAATCATAACGGCGCCTCAACCAGATGAAACTCTATTGATCTACATCACCGCTACCTCTCACATTGTTAGCACAGCTATCGTCGTTGAGCACGAGGAGGCCAGACACGCCTATAAGGTGCAACGTCCGGTCTACTTCATCAGTGAGGTTCTTAATGAGTCCAAAACTCGTTACCCTCAGGTTCAGAAGCTGTTATACACCATTCTGATCATGTCACGCAAGCTCCGCCATTACTTTGGGTACTACAAGATCGCCATGGTCATCGAGTTCCCTCTAGGGGTCATTCTCCATAACAAAGAGGCCAGTGGCGGAATCATCAAGTGGGTAGTCGAGCTCGACACTTTTTCCATAGAATTCAGAAGCAGGCCTACCATTAAGTCGTAGGTGCTGGCTGACTTCATCGCTGAGTGGACCGAGATCCAAGAGCCCATCCCCGCTGCTTGCCCCGAGCACTAGGTGATGTATTTCGACAGCGCCCTCAACATCAACGGTGCTAGTGCTGGCATTTTATTCATTACTCCAACTAAGGACAAGCTCCGTTACGTTCTCTGAATTCATTTTCCAGCATCCAATAACATCGCGGAATATGAAGCATGTCTCCATGGACTTCGTATAGCCATTGAGCTCGGCGTCAAATGCCTCATGGTATACGGAGATTCCACGCTGGTCATCAACCAAGTCAACAAAGATTGGTCCTGATCTAGTGAGAAGATGGACACATATTGCGCCGAGATCAGGAAACTCGAAGGAAAGTTCTATGATATCGAGTACCACCATGTGGTACGAGATCAAAAACAGCTCATTGACCACCTATCTAAGATAGGCTCTTCTCGCACCGCGGTTCCGCCTGGGGTCTTCGTACAAGACCTCTTGACGCCGTCTATTAAGGAAGACAAGGAAGTTCAAGAAATCCCCCCGCCGAGCAGCTGGTACTTGCAGTACCTTCACCGGTCATAGATTGGAGGGAACAGTTCATCAAGAACCTCACCAGTGCCGATGTACCCACCGATAAGACCGAAACTAAACACCTCGTCCATCGCAGCAAGCATTATGTGCTGGTGGATGGGAAGTTGATGAGGAAAAGCGCCAAGAAAGGGATACTGTAGAAATGCATCACCCAAGAAGAGGGAGTGAAATTACTTCTTGAAATTCACTCTGGCTCCTGTGGCAACCACGTGGCCTCCAGAAACCTGGTCGGCAAAGCTTTTCGAGCTAGTTTTTATTGGCCCACGGTCATCTCCGACGCAGAAGACCTCATCCGACATTGAGAAGGATGTCAGTTTTTTGCCAAGCAAATACATGTGCCGGGGTAGGAATTGCAGACCATCCCAGCTTCTTCACCTTTTGCATGCTGGGGACTGGACATGATCGAGCCTTTCAAGCCCACGCCAGGCAGTTTTCGGTACGTGTACGCCGCCATTGACAAGTTGTCCAAATTGATTGAGTACAAGCCGCTTGTTTTGGCTACTGCAAAGAAGGCAGGCGATCTCTTCGAAGATATCATCCATAGATTCAGTCTCCTTAAGAGCATTATCCCTGACCTCGGGACTACATTCACTGGCCACCATTTTTGGGACTTCTACGAAGACCGATGCATCTCCGTTAAATACGTCTCTGTTGCCCATCCTAGAGCCAATGGCGAAAACGACGATGATCCTCGACGCCCTCAAAAAGAGGCTATACCAGAAAGAGGAATGGCATCCGAGCAGATGGCTCAAAGAGCTCCCAGCTGTGGTCTGGGGACTGTGCACTCAAGCTAGTCGCAACACCGGTGTGTCTCCATATTTTTTGGTCTACGGCTCAAAGGTAGTCTTTGTAACACCCCTGGTGTTACGAGCTCGTTTAGCACCGAGATTTAGGCCTACGAAAAATTTCCAGAACGAGTCTCTCGGATTTTAAACTTTAAAATATTTAGCTTATGTTTAAAATGCCATTTTTGACAAACTATATTGAGCAAAGTAATTAAATAGCGCTTAAATATTTTGTCTCTATGGGTTAGTGTGAAGTATGAACTTTTGCGTGAAATAATTATTGGTGGAAGTTAATCGGATCGGATGACGCATAAACACACAATGTGATAAGACAGAAGCACAATATTCATTTAGGACCTGTTTGGCACGGCTCCTCCTGAGGGGCTCCTCCGGAGGAGCCGGAGCCGTTTTGGAGGAGCCACAAATTGTGGCTCCTTCAAAACAGCTCCGGCTCCTCCGTTTTTACTGAAAAACTGCTCTTCCAAGAAAACGTTTGGCAGGGCTCCTCTGGAGGAGCCGGAGCCGGAGCCAGAGAGGAGCCCTGCCAAACAGGTCCTTAATTTTCTTGACTTCACTTGATTGGGTCTCATGAGATGTACTGTCATACTAGGCGTGCCTGCACTAGTGTAGTACGTGTCCGTATATGATATATAACTGCACTGCACTCATGTCATTATCACCTCATTTGCCATCTATCCCCTGGCTCATCATTCCTGGTAGTAAAATTTTGCAAGCTACGGCTTTGGCTTGCAGCGTCAACAACCATCACATCTTCTCATGGTTCTTGGCACTAGTACTAGCTCTCCTGCTTGCGGAGACCTTGGCACATCGCTCCAATGCACTCTGGGTGAATGGTAATAATGAGCGGTGCTTCACCTTCATCGCGTGCAGGGCGCGGAAGCATGTGGTCCCGCCCCGCCTCGTGTCCTCTCACCTTCCTGTGCACGTCTTTGGAGCACCACTGCCGGCCGCACTATGCCGTCTTTCGCTCTCGCTTGCCTACCTCTCGCTGCCTCTCTGCTCTGTCACCGCCTACCTTCCTTTTCTCTGCTTGCTCTCGACGCCGGGCCATCCATGTTGTAGCAGTGCATTTTTCTTCCTTGCTTTTTGCTTACCCCTGGCTGTAATTCGGGCGTCCGCTCCCTTGCTCCACGCCCGCACCACCAGAGCGCCTTTGGTCGCCGGCGTGTCTTGCGCCAGCGTCTGCGTGTCCCCGTGGGGTTCATGGCCGGGCCACAGCCACAACTCGCTTGCCTCCTCTCCCCATCTCGCTTGCCTTCTTTGTCGGGACGCTATTGCGTGCCTCCCGCCATCGTCCGCCTCGCCTCGCTACCTTGGGGCTCTGCCGCACCGAGCCCGCCTCCTTCCTCCTTGTGCGAGCCGCGTTCACGCCCTCCATTGCGCTTCGCCATGCTCCACCGCTGGCGCAGCCCGGCGGGCGCTATCGATGCCTCCATGGTTGAAGCTCGCTGCGCGCCCGCCCAAAGACGTGGAGAGCCATGTCCGCGGTGCCGATGCATCGATCGCCGTGCATCCGCCGGGGTCACGCGCCGCCGCCCGCGCCCTCCATTGCTCGCTTTCCGCCGAGCGCCCGAGCCCGTGCCGCTTTGCCTCCATCGCCGTGGCACCGCAGCCCTCTCCACGTCCGCTACGCCTCGTCGTGCGGTCGGGTTGCCGCTTCCCCACCGGGCTGCCGCCCCGCAGCATTGCTTTCGCCTCCATGCCGCTTCTTTGGTCATGCCGCACATCCTGCCGCCATCCGCAAGACTCAAGCTGCTCGCCTTCGCGTCGTGTTCGTCCCGTGTCTCCTCTGTTTTGAGGAAGGGGAGAAGGGTAAGGTTTGAATAGAAAAATTGTACGAGGTTCTTATTGCGAAGTACGTGACTCAAATGAATAGTAGAAGTGGTAGCATTCTAAATAGATAGAAACTTGGGGACATTTTTGCAAAACTGTCGGCGCACACCGGGCTTGCCCAATTGGGCTGGCTGTGTGCGCTGGACCGTGCGCCCCTGTGGGCCACGCGCGCAGTTGCTGGGCCACTCGCGCCCCATTTCTGCGTTGGGCCGCGGCCACCGCACTTGGGCCGCCGGTCTCCTGTGAACCGATTTTGGTGGCTGCTGGTTTCTTTAATTTCTAAAATATTTAGCTAATTTAGTTTCGTAAATAAATTTGTAAAATCAGTATACATTTGTGTAGCTGTCAAAAAATTGTGAAACTAGTTTTGTTGAGTTTCTAAAATCATGAGCTATCTGTTAGTAGATTTTGTTCACATAGTTTGATAATATTTTTGGGAGCTATATAATTAATTTAAGATACTTAACATTATAAAAATATAAACTTGTAGGAATTGTTGTGATCAATTGGTAATATTGTTGAATCTAAAATTCATACGGTAGGCTCCTAGCAATATTAGGTACTCACTGTAATTTTTGTAGCCCCGGAATAATTAGTTTGCTAAATAGATAATGATGCCCTATTGCGGATAAAAATTAAATTGATAGAGTAGAATAAAGAAACACCGTGGTTTATATAATTAAAATAATTATTGGGAAATAACGCCTTATCCTACAACGTGTATATGTAGCCTAAGTACGGTCGTTGTTAGAACTAGCCCGTTAACTCGAGAGGCGTATGCCGTATTTTACGAGTCACGATTGCAGTTGATTAATTACATCTTTGCATTGCATCGCATGCATATCATATATGTACGATGATGGATCAATGGATCAATTGAAGGATGATTGGGAATCTAAAGATGGTGTAATGGTATTCTCTCCAGGAGATGATGCAATGGGCTTTCTATCCAGTTGATGGTGGATGATCTGAAGATGCAGATACTAACTTTTTAATATATATATCTTACCCAGGTAAGCCCCGGTGCATAACCCCTACTTTTCTGCAGTTTAAATTATATTTGTGCATTAAATTTTAAGGAGTTGAATGAAACTCACTTGCATATATATATATATATATATATATCTTTATCCTACGAGTCTTACTAGTATGACAGGATCGGGTAGATTGCTATGCTATAGGACTCCGGTAGAAGTCGAGTGATTGTCTGTCACTCGCGAGAGATAGAAAATATATTACTGTATTATTATCACTTGAAAAATATAAATGGTGGAAAGAAAAAATGGTGACCGGGCAGGGATATGGTTTGGGTATTGGTGGGTGTAAAAGGTTGTGTTGCCGCGGACGCGGGGCATAGCCTGGTTACACTGCTTTCCCTGTCTGTGTCGGTTAAGGACCGATCGTTGCAATGGACGCTAGGCAAGTCACAGATCTATTATCCTGAGCACATACTTGTGTATGAGTGCTTGGAAGACTTGTTACTCTCTTGTCGTGGATCCAGCTCTTTCTGGACCGACTGTCTTAGTGGTTTTTCTTTTGGGTTAGGAGGTCCTTGCATCGCACTAAGTCCGGGACTCAGGGGCTGGGACTTGGAGTCCCAGTTTGGATGGGGACCTGGACACCCAGGACAGGAGGGTGATGGGTTGGTCCTGCTTGTGCCCTGGGTACAAGCGGGGCGTGTGTTTTCGGGGTACCCAGCTGGGGACATTGGTTCACGAATCGCCGCCGAATCGGTATGACTTATCTTAACTCTAGCATCGTAGTAAGAACTGAAAGATGAAAGGTGATGAAAAGGAACTCTGATTGTTTACCACCTGCTTGAAAGTAGCACATGTGCTTACATAGAATGGTTAGTTAATAAACCAATGCGGCTATTAATAAAAATCGAATATAAGGACGCACGTTTAGTAATGCTTCTTGCAAATGCAATAAACCCACAAGCCAGATAGCCTTGCATATCCTTGGAGTCTTTTCTTTTCTCCTGTTGGGTAAGTCTTGCTGAGTACAATTGAGTACTCAGGGTTTTATTCCCCCTGTTGCAGGTGATAGGTGGATGCTAGAGCTGACCCTTGTGTGTGGATACCTCCTGGTGGGCTCAGCGAAGATTCCTTTACGCTGCGATCGTAGTTGTTATTTATAACTCTCACCAAATGCTTTTATAAATGGAAGTTTCCTAATCTATTGTCGTAGTTTATATATCAATACTTCATCATGTCATGAATAGATATTTAATTCCGCTGTAATTCTGATCATATGTTTATATTCCACTGTTAAATTAAATTTTCCATAACTCTGATAATATGATTACATTCCGCTGTTGTAACAATAAATATTATACTCTGATGTTGTATTAAAAGTAATGTAAGAAATGGCTAAGAATGATGTAAGCTTTATTCTCTCATTTGTGATCCTGATGGCAAAAATGTGGATTTTCGGGTTCTCCCCTAGGGTGTGCCCGACGAAACCGAGTAATTAGTGTTCTCCCCTGAGTGCTTAGTGTCTAATGGAAGACGAGCACTCCTGGGAGGCATTAGATTAGGCGGTTCTGCCACAGTCTTCCCACGGACATTGCCTTCCGAGCACTTAGAGTAGAGCATTATAATGAAGAGCAAGCCGTAGCTGTTTGGACAGAGGACATCGACAGAGCCGAAGAAGAACGCCTGATCACTTGCATCCGCACAGCCAAATACTTAGAAGACCTACGAAGATACTACAATCATAATATCAAAGGTCGTTCATTTGCGGTCGACAACCTCGTTCTTCATAGAAAGCAGAAAACCGAAGGGATGCACAAGCTCTCCTCCCCCTGGGAAGGGCCTTACGTGGTCAAGGAGGTTACCCGACTAGGGCCTTACCGACTATGTGATATGGAGGGAATCGATATCCCCAATTCGTGGCACATCGAGCAACTTATACGTTTCTATCCTTGAAACACTCCAGATATGTACTCTCCACTCCATAATGAATGAAGTTTTTATCGCCATAATTTATCTCCATTATTTCTCCACTCTAGTTTAATCTCCACTTACGATTACCAGCTTCGAGCTACTCCTTAACAAACTCCGACAATTACACGAGATCTCCATAAATGTTTCGCCCTGGTTCTCCATACTCAAATATCTTTAAGATATTTCGCCAGCCATCGAGCAGCACACGTTCCGCTCTGTGTTCTTTGGAGAAAACCCTATCTCCGATCTCTCCCTACACGCGCTACGGGCTCCAGCGCTCTGCGTTATGGGTGGTCGGCTGTGGTTCCTCGGTCACGTCTGTTCCTCCTACACGTGCACGGGCTCCAGCGCTCGACGTTATGGAATACGGGCTAGCCAATGCCAAGAGCTCAGTAACAAACTAACTGCCTGGACGCTATTTATACCATGTATAAATACATTAGGGTGAACAATACTTCTATTTTTCACCGAAAGTGCTAGCAAGCCGCATAAACATGCATACAACGTCTACTTACAACATTTATACAAATACATAAATGTTTGTTTATGCCCTCGCGCATTTAACTCTCCTCTCCAGTTGTTCCATATAGGTTCCTCTCCACTCAGGTTATTATGCTTGGCCCTCACCGTCTACCTCGCTAAATAGTTCAACATCGCCAGCCAGCTTCTTCGCTGTGTCCTCCACCTCATCCTTCAGTTGCTCCTGCTTCGTCGCACCCATCCCTCTGGCGAATCCGGCCCCTATCGCCTGAAGATTGATCGCAGGGTAGTGGGACTGGACCATCGCCAGGGCATGAGTCACGACAGAGATAGCGGCATCTCGGTTGAAGCTTTTGAAGTTCTCCCATGCCGCCTTGCACCTGTCAATGATGGCGTCCAGATGGGGCGGCCTGTCGTCGGGCTGAGGAGCTACCTCCATGTCAATACAGTCGAGCACAGACCTGACTCCGGCCACCACGGTGTCAAGTTTTCCTCTCTGGGTTCTTGCCTCCAGCTCCAGCACATCGAATTGCGCCTTGGTTCTTCGACGGTATTCTACAGACACCAAAGGGATTTGTTAAACAAAGAAATCATTTCAGCAACAACTCTGACCACGAATTACTCACCTTCCAGATCCTCGTCCAGTTTTTCCGCCCACCCAGATGCCTTCTCCTTCTCCTCTTAGAGTCGACCGATGACTTCTCGCAACCGACCGAGCTCCGCATCTTGCTCTACAAACATAATGGTCGACAACAATATCAAGATTGTTCGGCAATGCAGAGCAAATTCACCGATCCGTAGTACCTTTCTTCTGCTCGGAGATGCTTTTTAGCTGCTCGGTGGTGCGCCCCAGCCGCTCGGAGACGCTGTTTAGCTGCTCAGAGGTGCGCTCCAGCTACTCAGAGACGGTCTTCCATTGCTCGGATAAGAAGCCCTTTTGGTACTCCAGGTCCCTCGTGTTTGATTTAGCAAGGTCCCTTTCACGCTGGGCCCTCTAGACGTTCTTCTCCATTAGTTTCACCGCCTCCTTCAGCTTCTCGTTCTCCTTGGTGAGGGGCTCCATCCCCTTGATCAATTGCTGTCATTGTACAATAGTTCACGCTATGCCCTCCAAAGCACCAAGATTGTAAAGGACCATAGTCTCCAACACCAAAGACGAACACCGTTGATGCAACACTAACCTCAATTTGCTTCATAGCTATGGAAAGGGTGGACCATAGCCTCTTCACCTCCCAAGTGGTGTCCTTCTCTTCCATGACTACAACTTCATCACCTCGCTTGCGGAGGATGCGAACGGCTTGAGGTTGTGATTCTTCACGCTCAATCTACTCGACCTCGTCCTCTTCCTCCACAGCCGGTGGTGCTGCTTGGGGGCTCGGTGGCCGCACACAGCGACCGACCACGCCCTATGGCATCTCAGGGCGCGCCGCTTGCTCCACCAACGCTACCGGCCTCTGCGCCGCCGATTCCAGCACGACGTCGATAGCTCCCGCTCCCACCTCCAAAGACTTGGCGGCTCCCGCCGTTACTCCTGGCATCTCCACCGAATCGCCCGCTGTCGTCGCCAACCGTTCTCCGTCGCTAACTCCATCAGCAGCGGTGGATGATTCCTCCGCAGACCGACGAGCGCTCGGGGACTCTCGGACGGAGTCTGCCAACAATGCCTCCGTGCCGGGAATGGCCCCCTGCGGATCGCTAGTCTGGCATGAAGGATTCAGGTCCTCTGCGCACCCCATTCTGCATCAGTTTAGCCGATCGGTCACCGCAACTATAAAAATTAGAACGCTACCGATCCCAAGGCAAAGATACTTACACATCAGCTTCCCGGTAGACGGTTCTGAACCGGCGCTGCCTCCCCGAGCACCCAGGCACTGCTCTGGGGTCAACCCGCATGGCCTAGGCTGGAGGTCTTGTGGCCTCTGCTGTCGGCGTCTTCTCCGCCTGCTGCTCGAGGACTCCTTCCCCTCCCTCCAGTTGCACCTCCGCACACGTGTTGCGCGATGATTCTTTAGTGCTCGGAGGGGGAGCTACTAAAGCCTCATCGTCGTTCAACCACTCGAATATCGCTGCGCTCTACATCCGAGTGGTCCGATCGCCACCAAGTGAGATGCCACCTGGCTTGCGGGGAGCTACATCCGCCGTTCTTCTCTTCTTTCGCTCCAGCTCATCATTCGCTGCCCTTTTCCCTCGAACCTTCTCCGATACCAGGGGGGACTCTCCTTCTGACCAGCACCTCCACCTCCGAATTTGGACGAGGCGTTGACGGCACTTTCCTTCGATTGAGTGGTCGGCCTGGCGTCCACTACCTTTGGCCAAATGCTCCTCGGCACACCCGAGAAGTACGCCGCCCGTTCCTGCAAATGGATCTTTCCACAAGCGAATTAGTCCACTGCTTGGCGCCGACACGGGATAAAAAGCACCAGGAACAACAGTCGAGATTTATACCTAAGGAGGTGGGTTCGTGCAGTTGAAGGCTTTCGGCTGCCCTAGCGCGCTGAACAGCACGTTTAGAGCAAATAGTTCAGTGGCCTGATGTAGCACAACCTCCTTCATCAGTCTCTCCATCCTCTCCCGGGTGCCATTAGTATCTCCTTTGAAGTCAAAGCCTAGATGAGCCGTCTCCTTGCAGGGCTGGACGCGGCGCACTTGAAGCTCACCGCCACCTCCACTCCATTCACCTTCATGCCCCTCATTAGCATGAGGAGCTCCTTCACCTGCTCCATATTGGCACTGGTCAGTTTCTCCGACCAGCTCCTCTGATTCTCTAAAATCTGGTCCACGTCGCATCGGATGGTAGGATGACTCTACTTCATGTAGAACCACCTAGCATTCCACCCCTTCAGCGAGGTATTCAGTGGCACAATAATGTATTCGTCCGCCATCCCATCGCAGAGCTATAGATACACACCGTCAACCACTTTGGAACCACCTCCTCCTTTCTTCTTGAGCCAGAAAAGGTGTCGAAAGAGATTGAAATGGGGAAGAATGCCAAGATAGGCCTCACAGAAGTGGATAAACACAGAAATGTGCAAAATAATGTTCAGATGAAGATTGCACAAGCTCACTCCCCAAAACTCCAATAGATGCCATAAGAAAGGATGTGCCAGAAGTCCTAATCCACACTAGAAATAATCTTCGAAGACAACGAGTTTGTCGGTGTGTGGCATCGGGTAGGGCTCACCGTTGGCCGGACGCCATCCGGCGGTGACACGATTAGGAAGAATGCCTGCCTCCACCATCTCATTGAGCTCCGTCTCCCCCATGAGCGACGGCACCCATTCATTGTCATGGCTCGCTCCGGCGGCCACCTTCTTCAGGTTGCCACCTCCCCTCTTCGGCGCCATCCCTCATATTTGGATCGGAACTAGCCTTTTTTTCGCAAGCTCTTTAGCCCTAGCGGCGGAGTGCGTGTGAATGCGAATGGGGGAGCGCGAGGCTGTGGAGGAAGGTGAAGTGGTGGAGTGGCAAAGGTGGGAGCGTGGATTGCGACGACGCTATTATAAAGAAACCGTAACCACTTTTCATATTCAAGGGTTTTTGGGAAACCGCACCATATTGATTTGCGCCCCTCCGAATTCCCCAAAGCGGTGTGCTGGGCCTTATCTGGGCTTCCGCGCAACTGCGGCCCATATCACCCATTCTTCGACGCAACTTGGTACTGCACATCGAATATTCGCCAACTTCTCCACAATACCATCAAGGCTCAGTAATTTCTACTGTACAGCCATTACTCTGGTTTTTTCTCCACGATTTGAGTAATAGGTACTTCCTGATTTATTCGAGATTTCCACTTGTGGCTCGGGGACTATGTCATCATTATGACTTGATTTCTCACCACACTAGGGACTTCTTCTGGTTACTATTGTTTCTGACCCTAGCACCACGTGACCATGTCACCTACTGTCAGGCTCATGGACTAAGTGGGCACACTTCGACTTGCGGTGAATGTGCGCTTTTCATTTCAGGGCTCAGCCCATGGACTGGTTGCCTGCTTGGCTGGTTCTCTACCTTTCTTCTACTTTCTAGACCCTGGCACCACATGACCATGTCACCTACTGCCAGGCTCGGGTACTAAGTGGGCACACTTCACCTTGCGGTGAGTGTGTTTTCTTTAATCTGGAAGACTCTGTGCCTCCCAAAGTTGAAGAAGATTATCTCTCTTTCTCATGGTCGGACTCTAAGTGGGCACACTTGGTTCACAACGAGAAAATTTTCAATTTTGAACTTGAGCTCCTTACATCCTTCTGGCAAGCCTTACTTGGGATACTTTGCTCGGCGACGGTCCACAACTGCTCGATGACTCATTAGAGTGGTCGAACTATGAGTCCGACTGCTTGGCTTTGTTTACACCTGCTCGGACAAAGCTCAAGATGGCGTTGCACAGCGGATACAAGGCGCTCGGGGACTAGCTGTGGGGGGGTATGACCCCGATACCCACGATAGACTACATGGGCTGTGCTGCCAAGGGTGGTCCAGCCCACAAGACGAAGACCTATGGTGCACGACACTGCTCGACGTGTACCGCATGGCATCAAGGGCGATATCCTGAAGATGCTACGAGATCTGTTAGGATACGTTCGATCCCATGATTCCTGTAATTTGTTATTACTTTCTAGTTATCTCTTAGATCTAACCGACTTGTAACCCTACCCCCAGCTATATAAGGTGGGTAGGGGACCCTCTCAAAACACACGCAATATCATACGATAGCTAATACAAACCAACAGACCACAGAAGTAGGGTATTACGTTGTGTTGACGGCCTGAACCTATCTAACTCTTGTGTCTCTGTTGCCTTCTTGTTCTTGATTATGCGCACCTCCACCAATCAATTTACCTTCATGGGATACCCCTCGGAGGACTGTAGAGCATCTTTTGTCAACAATGGAGGGTTTGTTCAAGGAAACAAAAGGACAATGGAAAGTGGAAGATCACAAAAGTTGTCGGCCCACACACTTGTGCTGAACAGGAGCTGACAATGAAGCATCGGCAGTTGAGATCTACCCTCATTGCTAAGTGGATGATGGGGATATTGCAGGGAGAACCCAATATGAAGGTGAGGACAATTATAAAGACTGTTGAGCAGTTGTATGGTTTTGTGATAACATATGGTAAAGCTTGGAGGGCTAAGCAGTGTGCGTGGAAGATGATATATGAGGACTGGGAGGATGGTTACGAGCAGTTGCTAGTTCTTTTCAATGCAGTCAAAGCGGTTAATCTAGGCATGCATTATGAGTACATCCCAAAACCAAATGAATGGAAGGATGGGCGGCAGATATTCTTCCGTTCTTTCTGGTGCTTCCCTCAGTGCGTTGAGGCCTTTAGGCATTGCTATCCTATCTTCTCCTTTGACAGTACATTCCTTCTTGGCAAGAACCAGGGCACACTTCTTATAGCCATATCCTGTGATGCAGACAACAAGTTGGTTCCTTTGGCATTTGCTTTGGTTGAGAAGGAGAACAAAGATAGCTGGGGATGGTTCTTGCGGCTGGTCTAGATACATGTGTTTGGGCCTGGTAGGGAGGTTGGCGTCATATCCGATAGGCACCAGGGCATACTTAATGCCGTGCGCAAGTAGATAGAGGGGTATGCACCTTTGCATCATCGTTGGTGCACTCGGCACCTTGCCAAGAATGTACTCTGGAAGGATGGTGTGAAGGATAACTTTGTTCTATTCGAGGAGGCTGCTCAATAGCTTGAGGACAAGTTTTTTTAGGAGAAGTTAGAGCAGATCAAAACCACAACAAATGTAGAAGAAAGACAACGGTTGTCAGGATTGATGAGAGATTTGGACAAATGAACAAGGGCTCACGACGTGGGTGGATGGAGGTTCGAGTTTCAGTGTAGCAACATGGTAGAATCCTTCAATAAATTGTTGTTGGGGATATGTGGTATGCTAGTGAATGCTATTGTCTCCTTTACCTTCTACAAGCTTGTTGCATGGTTCAACGATAGACACGCCAATGCAATGGCGTTGCAGAGTGATGCATAGAGATGGGCTCCAAAACCAAATCGACACCTTGAGAAGGCAAAGTCAAGGGCAGACACACATGATGTTGATTGCTTTGACCACAGAACGAAAACTTATGAGGTCACACAAAGGGGTGGTACGACGTCAGATGGCGAGATCCGACAATGGAGGAGGCATGTGTTGTTCCTCCAAGATTTTTCATGCACTTGTGGCGCACCAAGGTAGTGCCACTTTCCATGCTCTTATTTGGTGGTAGCAGCAAGGCACCGCAACTTTGACATCAAGAGCAGGATACCTCATGAGTTCAGTGTTGACAACCTTGTGTTCACAAGGAGCCCCCGATTCGTGCCTTATCGAGACCCGAGAGAGTGGCCTCCATACAATGGGCCAAAGTACATTGCTGATCCAGGTAGCCGTTGGAACAAGCATGGATCCAGGGAGAGGACGAGACACAAGATGGTTATGGATTAGCTTCCTGGAAGAACGAGGCGGGGGAGAGGAACCCCCTTTCTTACTGACCCCAAGCAATACGAATGTGGCAAGTGTGGTAGACTGGGCCACCATTCACGCACTTGCCATTCGCAGATTAGTGAGGTGCGACTACTTGTTATTGCTTCCATTATTTATGTATCATGTTGCTTCCATTATTGCTTCCATTACTTACGCATGTCTCCATTTATATTCCATATTGCTTCCATTACTTATGCATGTCTCCGTTTATATTTCGTATTGCTTCCATTACTTATGCATGTCTCAGTTTATATTTCATATTGCTTCCATTACTTATGCATGTCTCAATTTATATTTCATATTGCTTCCATTACTTATGCATGTCTCAGTTTATATTTCATATTGCTTTTGTGTAGGATGGTGCAATTCCACCTGCTGGACCTGGTGTACGACGAGAAACACCGGGGACATCTCATAGCGGGAGGGGGGGGGGCAGGTAATAATATAAACTCTGGGTTCAAATTATTCTAATGATAAGCAATTTTTTTTGTTCAAGCACTAACAGAAAACATTATTGTATTCTATGCAGGAGCTTCGCATCCTTCGTCCTAGAACCCATAATGGGTTCATCGACATGCAGTACAACGATAGGTACACTCCCTGGAGAGAGCTGGCCTAGATGCCATCTCATTTTAGGTTTGTTGTGGGTTGCCCACCTTGAACTCAGCGGGCCTCACTGCGTTGGTTGACAGGTTTTTTCGTCAACCATTTCCTTGCTTCATAATGGACCGATAGTTGTGATTACCTTTTTGATATGCATTGTTGTTTTGCCTATTGTGTTGGTGGCGGCCAGAGACTCACAGCTTTCACTTCCCTTTCGGGGAGATGATAGTTATGCTCGAGGATAGTCAAAAGTTGCTTGGTCTGAGGATTCACGGTAACCCCATGATTGGGCCCTGCGTGTCACAGGGTTGGAGATCCCGATTAAAGGACTTCCTTGGTAGATAGCTTCCTCCTGCTGAGGAAGGCGATCGCACTTCAAGAGTTCCAATCACCTGGCTCCGGCAGTCTTTCGCACAGTGTCTTGAAGATGCAGACGTCGAGATGGTTGCCTACTACTGTAGGGCATGGATCCTACACTTGTTTGGCTGTGTCCTCTCCCCTGACACAATGGGGGACACCGTGTCGTGGATGTACATCCACTGCCTCACTGACTTGGACACAGCGGGTTAGTACAGTTGGGGCTCTGCAGTGTTGGCTTTCCTTTATTGGTAGCTCTACGAGGCATGCCGTCGGAGTTCACCGAACGCCTCACTTGGTGGATGCATCTACCTCCTACAGTTGTGGATGTGGTTGCGTCTACCAGTTGGCCATCCCTAGGTGTTGCGTCGTCGAGACTGGTTCATAGGTGTTCCCTCTCATCGACGTCCGACAGTTGCGTACCTTTGGGACTAGGTCACTGTCCCGTACGCCAGGTCACAGCGGGCGTACCTAGAGTACTCCAACGAGATAGACATGCTCACAGCCTCCAGTGTAAGTAAATGTCATTTGACATGCTGCTTTTCATATGTTATTAGCATACCAACTTATAGGTTATATGCTACTTTTGTAGGTTACGTGGCAGCCGTACGAGGAACAAGAAGTTGCTGCTATTCACTTCAGCGACATGTGTGGGTGGGACGAGGACCTCTATAGGATGAGGTGCCCACTAATATGCTTCTATGCTGTCGAGTACCACCTGCCACATAGAGTCACACGCCAGTTCGGTATGAAACAGCTATGGCTAGTTGGGCCATTCTCAACTTCAGTGGAGTTGCACAAGTAAGTGTCCTTCTATCTCAATTGTCCCTTTGAGTTCATTCGCTTGAGTTTGTACAATAAATTAACTATCCACGATATACGTGACACGCACGTTTGATTGTCAAAAGTAGAAGAAGATTTATGACTGGGAGAAGCAGCACTAGCCATACATTGAACAGTGGGAGTTCTTGTACGAAAACATCGACGAGAGTGACGAGCCACACATGAACCGTGACTTTAGGAGTTACCAAACTTGGTACCAAGGGGCGACATGTTTTAGGCTTAGGGTATAATGGATGCAAGATGACTACGCCGACATTGAGTCCTCTGACGACGAAGACACGACGTACGACCATTCTACTCTCGCAGGGACATAGGTGGAGGCAGCACCGATCTTGGACAAAGTGGTAATGTAGAACCTTGTTGTTCATCTTGTAGTAGACATACCATTACGCATATGGTATTCTCACTTATTTGCCTTTGTTTTCATTATTTGCAGGGCAACACCCTCAGATGCTCTGTACAAGACATTGAGTGCTTTCGTTCGACAGTCAGCGACAACAACAAGCGTACTTTCCTGGATGTAAGCTTCTAAAATGCCACTAAAAAAATATTACGTTATATGCTGTTGGATAACATGATTTTGGACAACAGAGGCTGGCACTTTGGCTATGCCGTGAGGCTGCTCATTGTGGCTACAGGACATCAATGACGCTAGACGTACATGTTCCTTCCATAGGCCTGGCAGGCATGGGTTCGTCTACCCACACAGCTACGGGGTCCACAAGCCACGGCGTTGTGTACGAGGATGAGGACGACGACGAGGTGGACCAGAGGTAGGAGGAGATTGGGCCGTCTCAGCTTGTAGACGCTCCTTCGACACAGCCTTCATAGCCACCAGCACATAGACGCCACCGCTCGCCTACCTGTTACACTCCAGGCACCAACGCTCTTGGTAAGGGCAAGGGTAAGACTAGGAGGCATTGAAGGAGACTAGTTCTTTTGGACTATGGTACTTTCACTTGTAGACTTGTGGTAGATTCTATGCATGATGTATGGACTATTATTATAGACTTTATGGACTATTATAGACTGTATGGACTGTATGGACTATTAATATGCTTATGGAACTGGTTTGGGATTCATGTGGTATATATTTGTATATGTGTACATGTTGTATTGAGGTTATATATTGATGTGATATTTGTGTATGGAGTGCATCAAAAAGCGGGGGAAACTCTAGTGAAATTTTCTGTCGAAAGTACATATGTGCAGTACACCTATAGCATCTAGCCTTTTCAGTGATTTATCATGTCACCGTCGTGTAGGTGCCTAGGCTTTTCAGTCTTGGTCTGGTCATGTCACCGATGTTGTACACTGCATGCTTCATAGACTTTTCAGTGAGCATTAACATCGACCAACATAGCCTACGACCATGCCACTTCCTTTAAATCGATGCCTCCAAGTTCTTCCTGGACGCCGAGGGCAGAACTAAAGACACCACCAAAGAGAAGAAGTGCATACCAATGTCGGGTGCATCAGGGAAGGGAAAGGGAAATGTTTTGATAGTTTGGCGGGATCTTGTGGTCCAGATAGGTACCCTGATCCACTAGAGAACTTCCCATTAGAGGGTAAGAAGGATTTCCGTCCACCAAGTAGGTTGCGACCATATGATAACAGGAAAGAAGAGTGGACAAAATGTTGCAATGGTGAGAACTGTGTAGTGTAGGTCTATGACGGTGGCCTTGATGGAGGGCGTCGGTTCTTCGGATGCCCTCAAGGATGGGTAAGTCATACCACATATCTTATCGTAGTAGTCATCTTCTGCATACTAACATTACGTATTGTGTAGAGCTTCGATGACGAGGACAACTGTAGTTTCACTAGATGGCTTGATCCACCACCCATTTACCCGTACAAAGAATACATCCAGTATCTACAAAACCGCATATTTAACCTTGAAAGGGAGGTTGAAACCATGTCCGCACCCAAAGAAGAAAATACTCAAGAAGAAAGAAGGACAAGATGTTCCGATGGAAGACAAGGCAGTGTGCAATGATCCTTATTGCAAGTGCACCTGTCATGGAAACATGGCACCTCCTCCACCCCGTCCACCATGTCCTCCTGCATACGGTGGAAATTGGTACTATGGACAAGGCTCTTCACAGTTGTCCTCGTAGCAATATGTGTTTTCTAGATGCGAGAGTGATTAGGACCTAAGTTATCTTCGGTGAAGTTTGAACAAATGAATCGCATGTCTTTGAATCCTTAGTTTGTGCTTTGTGTGTTTGCTGTTTCATTTAATTACCTAAGGCATATTAGGTTTAGCTCAGGACCTCTTTACCAAGCTTTCATACATGTCCTCACATGCCATTTCATGTGTTGTTTGTGTTTAGTTATGTACTGCACTACTTCCTTAGCTTTTAATTCCACTACGTGAACTCGTTTGATTAACTGTGCAATATTGAAATGCAAATTATGACCACCATGAATGAAATAACAACACACTGTAAAGGTGTAGTACATGGGAACTACACACTAAAAAACTATAGTACATGGGAACAACACACTACATCAGTCCAAAAGATGCAATAAATGACAACACACTGAAAAGTCCACTACATGACAATCAGTCCAAAAGATGCAATAAATGACAACATACTGAAAAGTCCACTACATGACAACATTGTTCACTACTAAACATGAAACTACCAAATCTAACAGACTACTGAGTGCAACGAGGCCACTTTCCCTTCTTCAAAGCATCAAGATTCTCCTCCATTGCTGCTTTCGCACGGCGAACACGCTCAAGCTTCTTGTCCCTCTCCTCCTTGCGCTGAGCAGCATGCCTCATTTCAGCCTCTTCTGTGCGCTCCTTTTCTGCTGCCTCCTCTTGGCGTCTCTTCTCCAACAACTCCTTCCGCTCCACCTCCCACTCCTTCAATTTCCCTAGATACAACATGTCTTTCTCCTTGATCTCGGTGTCGATCCACTGCTCAAATTCACAAAGCGGTGGAGGGGTCTGCAAAACATGCAGCTGTTACACATACAACCTAATAAACCATACATGATTTCATATGGCACAAAAAAAATATCGCACAATATAAATTTCTCACTATCAACCCAATGCGGATTTGACGAGGTGTAGGATCAAACGCGTAATTGTCATGCATCCAGTACCTCTGCTTGTACGTTTCCTCTTCTTCGGAAATTGCTACCGTGCAAGGATCGCCGCAGTAGCACATCGGCACTGGCACACCACTAGGCAGTGGCAAACGGGCGAAGACAGTTCCCACCACCGTCCTATTCCACAAATAGAACCAATTTTGTTCTAAAAACCGAAAGCAATCAACTGTATAAATCAACCTAGGGTATCCATTTCTTGCACATTGATATATTAACAGCAAAATAGAACACGATGGACAGAGGTTACCTTGGTTTACTAGATTTACCATGCCTTGGCATCGTAGCACGAGAGAAAGAGGGCGCCGTCGTACCTACGGTTGCATAATACACATAGCACTAATTGCTTCGAACCCTAAGTAATGACGTACCTACGGTGGCATAATACACGTAATATAGACCAAATCAATGCGTGCAAATTGAGGAGGGAGCATAGGATACCTTGCTCTTAAAGATTTATGGATCAAATTAAAGTTTCCGAGATTCAATATGTCGATTGTAGAGGTTGGGAGGAATGGGGAGAGGGATAAACCGAGAGAGTGCAAACAAATGCAACAAGGCTCGGTCAGGAAAGGCTGGGGCGACGTTTTTGATTCCATGGTCGGCGCTATGGATCTTGGCGCCGACCTCGGAGCCATGGTAGCCGGCGCCTACCTTGGCGCCACGGATATCAGCGCCAAGACCCACGGCGCCGAGCTAGGCTGCCACGTCACCCCCATGCATGGCACCGCCCTCGCACCTAGGTGCCAAAGCAATGGGCGCCAAGACGTGTAATCTCGGCGCCAATTGCAACGGCGCCAACCGCAGGGTCTAGTTTTTAAAGGATTCCTCTAGGGATGCATTTGTGAAAATCTTTAAAAAAAAGGCAAAAAAAAATCGGGGAAGTAGCAGGGCTAATCATAGGATTTGACGATAATGACCCTGGCCGCTGCTACGTTTCCTGCGCACCGCATCGCACATCCAGGATCCAGGTCCACCCGGATATTCGCTGTGGCTGCGAGAAACTTGTACTACTCCTACTCCGGCATCTGAGCAACAGCTAGGCCCATAATGTCGCCATTCGGGTACAGCACAGAGCCTTGGACCGACTCGAGTTAGCTAGTAGGACAAAGGGGCTGTTTGGAACTGCTCCGCTCTCGTTTTTCCAGCTCCGCTCCACTAATTCCACCATGAAGCAGCTCCACCATAGAGTTTATAGATTAAGTGGTACTATTTGGCATACAAGCTAGCTCCAGCTCTAAAAATGGATTGTTTTCATACAAATGGTCCATTATGTCCTTGATTGAAATTGAACTCGATATTTTCTAAAAAAATAGAAAACAAATGATAGAAAAATTAACAAAGTCCATAACTCGATATAAAAGAAGTAGTAGTATATATAAGACATCTTTGTGATTGCATCTTGAATAACAAGTGTAGTGGTTGACTTAGCCTTCTTTTTCGGATCAGCAGCTACACCAGGGCATTTTCCTGCAGGTGCACTAGGCGTAACAACCAGGGGCTTGGCCGTTGGTGCCATGGCCACCAGGAGGCACTGCAGCGCGGCCCGGTGCCTGGCCACTGGCTAACCGAGGCAGGAGAGGACCAGCCAGCGTAGGAGGCCGGCGTAGAGAAGAAAAAGTCGTCTTTTTTCTCGCGGCGTCCATACGGGAGTCGAAGAGAGGGAACCTATGATTAGAGAGTGACATAATTATTCCTCAATTCTACGTGGAGTATAAAACTTCAAAAACTGAAGTATTCCTTGAGGTGCTAAAAAAAAATGTGAAGTTACCTTCTAACTTCACGTTTTTCTTAGAGCGGAGTTCCTGGAGGCGTTTGGCAATACGGAGCTAGAGCGGAACTGAAAAAACAGCAGCGGAGCAGTCCTAAACACCCTCTAACTAGCCTAGCCAAGCCAGTTTCGTTTGCTTCTTCACCTGCAATCATCAAGTAGTTAAAAAGACTACCATTTCTTTTTTTTCTTTTTACTCTATGAGGTATTGTTTGAATGTTGTTGTATTGATCTCAATCCACATGTATTGGTGTAAATTAGGGTGAAATTTAGTTTAGATTTTACTTTAATTCACCTCAACACATGTGGATTAAGGTGGATAGCTTGTTTTCGGTTATTCAGATTAGTAGGAGTATTAACGGAGCAACGATGGTTGGTCTGGTCTCGAGTCTCACGATCTCATCCTGTGCTGAGCTGTTATCTCAAAAAAAAAAAATCTCCTGTGCTGAGCTGCTGAGCTGTGCCTGTTGCATGTACTACCTTGGATCACTTGTCCTGTCCACCCGTATGACTCGTGTCCACGTGTGCTGGATCACTTGCCATTCAGGCTGTGTTTAGTTCGTGAATTTTGGGAATTTGACTACTGTAGTATTTTCGTTTTTATTTGGCAATTAGTGTTCAATCATGGACTAATTAGGCTCAAAACGTTCGTCTCGCAATTTCCAACCAAACTGTGCAATTAGTTTTTTTCGTCTACATTTAATGCTCCATGCACGTATCGTAAGATTCGATGTAATGGCTACTATAGAACTTTTTGGGAAACTTTTAGAGGACTAAACAAGCACTCAGTGATCTTGTTTGTAACTGGGCACTTCATTCTAAATGGCAAGTTGTTCTAAAATTCTAACTTTTCTAGACACATAGCTTTTGTTACGCATCTAAACACGCATTATATCTAGATACGTAATAAAAAAACCATGTATCTAGAAAAAAAATCCAAACGACTTATAATTTAAAATTGAGGGAGTAGGTGGGGTGGAGGGGTAGTAAGCATACTTGCCGATCGTTATCCTCCCTAAACATTTTTTCAAGTGCTGATAAAGTATTCTTCCCATTTCAAATTATAAGTCGTTCTGATTTATTTTAAAGATACATAGCTTTTATTACGTCTCTAAACATAATGTATATTTAGATGTGTAGCAAAAACTATGTACCTATAAAATCTAGGACGATTTACAACTTGGGACGGAGGGAGAAAATTGTAAGTCATTTTGGCTTTTCACTAATTTTGTTCACGTATCTAAACATTTGTTTTCATTATTGATATTTACAGCCATTACAAAACTGTAAAAATCTTCGGAATGTAACACAACAACTCAACTTCTCAACAATTATTGCTCCACAAAATATAGCCTAATGGTTCACATCACCACCATGCTCCTCCAATACATAAAAAAAAATCTATGTGAGACATCCGAAGCTACTCCTGCTTTTGCTGCAGATCATCTCCATACCAGGCCCAGACTATGTCCTTCAGCCCTGGCCGGATGTCCTCTTCCAACAGTTTCTGGTACTCAACTGAATCACCGCTTGTTTGTTTCATCTCAATGAGATGGTAGGATGGTGTAATCTCAAAGATCTCCGTGTCAAACTGAAGGACACCATTCCTCCCCTCCCTCCTCCCTTGAATCTTGACAATGCCATTATCCTTCTTCCTTATCCTGAGATTCAGTGCTTTTGCAACCTCTTCAAGCTTTGAGATGATGGCCAAGGCAGGCTTATCTGAAGTGAACCTTGTCTCCTTTCTACACTCCTTTTTGATAAATAGACCAGACAGGTCCAACCCTGTCGAGAATGAGATAATTTCAAAGGCATTTAGGTTTGTGGCAGCCAGGTGCTTCATATCTTCGTGAGCAATCTTCTTACGCCTAGTAGCAAGCACTGGGGCAGCATTTGTGGTGGCATTCTCATTAAGAATTTTCTCCTTTACTGCGCGGATCTCCCCAGGACCCTTTCGGAACCAGGTAGACTCTTTTATCTTCTGAATTGAAATTCTTGTGCTCGGGTTGGGGTCGAGGATCTTGTACAACAAGTTTGTGTGAAAACCAACTGGGGCACTGAAATCACCATGCTGTATCTTCCTATACATCTCCATCAAGTTTGGGCCTCGGAAAGGGAGATAGCCAGCAGCAAGAACAAACAGGACAACACCACTGTTAGTTGATCTCCACCAATAGGCCCAACGGCCTATTGGGCCCTTGGCTCTGCTCCCTGATTGGGGGAGCCCAACCCTAACTGGTTGGTGGGCCCCTGTCGCACATCATACAAAGACATATAAATAGAGAAGGTGGGGATCGAGCTCAAGTAACGAGGTTCACTGGAGCCGCAATCCCACCTAAAGAAAACCCTAATACCGATCCTAAAGCGTGCTTTGCCAATGACGGATGTACCCCACCATTGCCGTCTCCCACTGCAGTCACCGCCGTCGCCCCATCAGATCGTCACTCGCCTCCTCTCATCAAGACGCCGAGCAAACCTTTGGCGTCCGCGAGGTCTGCATCTAGGGCGGCATCGGCGTCCACGCTGCCGCTTGCGGTGAAGCTCCGCAAGGTTGAGGAGCCTAACTACGGATCTATGGGTTACACACAGAAAGGTACTCACATCGATCCTAACAATGGTATCGAGGCGGGTTACCTCTGTATCCCTAACCCTAACCGGGTAAAAGCAAAAGAAAGAGAGACCGGCTCACGGCCTACGGTCATCACCGCCACCGCAGCGTGGGGAAAAGGAGCCACACCGTTCGACGGCCAGCGCATGCAAAAGTAAAGGAAAAAACGAGATCCGTGTTCGATCGAGAGAAGAATAAGAAAAGTAAACAAGATCCATTCGGATCATAGAAAAGGAAGGGCCATCGGCACTTGAACTCTAACCCTAATCGGGTTAAAGAATGGATGAAAAGAAAGAAAAGGTTTTCGCCTTTGAGATGAACAAAGCCGAACCCTAAATCCAAAAAGAAAAAAGAAATCAAAGAAAAGAAAGGAAAAGAAAAGAACAAAGAGAAAAGAAGGGTCGGAAAACTAACCTAACCCTAGATCCCGATTCGGATGAACTCCAAAGAGGAAAACCGAATCGGTCGAATCAAAAGAAAGAAAAGAAATAAAAGAAAACAGAATCGAACCCTAGAACCATTCGGATGTTAGAGAAAAGAAAGGGGAAAAGGGATCTCAAGAACCCTAAGACCTAACCCTAACTCGCATGGAGAAAGGGCTAACCCCAATCGGTCAAACAAAGAAAAGCATCCAAATCCGAAGGGAAGGGGAAAAGAACAGGGTCGGGACACATTGAAACCTAACCCTAATCCCATTCGGATGAACAAGCGAAAAAGAAAATAGTGAAAACCCCATTCCCAAACCCTAACCCCAATTCAAGGCGTCGGTATGAAGAGAGAAGAGAGACGGGAAGAACGGAAAAGAAAGAACCTCACGGGCGTCGCGAAACCTTTCGCCGACGCTGGAGAAGAAAGACCGCCTGAACCGGTGTTCTGCTGCTCGCTCGGGCTCGGCAAAGATCATCAAAAGCCGCTCGACGGCGACAGCTCACCCATTGGGGAAGCGCGCCGCGCCGAGGCGAGGGCAGCAATGATGCCATGGATGCCCGCCTCGCTCCACCACTCGCTCTCGTCTGCTCTCGGTTACGCTTTCGAGAAGAGAGAGAAAGGTAGAGAGAGAGAGAGCGGCGAGAGAGAAAGAAGAGAGAGAAGCGAGACTTGAATGGTCTAGGGTTTCCAGTCGAGGACGCGCCAGCGGTTTTTGTTCATGTGAAAATCGGCCTTACAAATAGTCGATCTCCATCGGACGGCCGAGATGGAACAGGGCCAGTGATGCTCGCGCCCAAGCGAACACGTGCGGTAGTCGCTTCTTGTGCCCAGTTATGACTTGGTGCGGCAAATGAAAACGGAGAATAGATTTGGGCCGAAATGGTTTTACCGGTTGGGCGAAAAAAGGAAAAGAATCAAGATCAGTTTTTCTTTTCCAATGAATTGCTAATTTCTGGAAAATGAAAAATAGATCAAAGAAAATATGAAGAGTGATTTTACCATGGGTAAAATTCAAGAAATTGAGCATATGTTTTCCGGAAAAGTATATTCTCCATTATATTGAACCAACATGGTATTTACTTGGAGAAAAGAAAAGTTTTTCATTGCTAAAGAAATTGTTGATTCTCCAGTTATTTTGAACCAATGCGATATTTAATTGGAGAAAAGAGTTTTGATATGATTATGATGTTGTTATTTTCGACCAACGTTGTTAATAACAATATCGTAATGCTAATGATTTATGCATTAATTTTACTTACGCTTAGCGGTGATGTAGAATTAGTGTATAAGAAAAGTTGATAATTTTAATGATTTATGCATTGATTCTACTTCGCCCAACGGTGATGTAGAATTAGTGTGTAAAACAGTTTGTCAAAGTTAAAGATTTATGCATTAATTCTATTTACGCCCAGCGGTGATGTAGAATTAGTGTATAAGAATAATTGTATGTTTTGTTTTTGACCAACGTTGGAATCAAGGCATGCAAATGATGTGTTATTTTTATGTTAAGAAAAGTTTTGACCTGGTTTTCATCTTGTCTAAGGTGGACTGGGTAGTCACCTCACCGTGTTCCACCGAGTTTGGGGCACCGTGAGGGAGACAAAAGAATGATGCCACTTGGGCAACTAAAGAGAGGGATTTTGAATCCCAAAAGATAGTTCTATGACTTTGAGCATAGGAAGTGTGTCACCGCCAACCGTAAATGTTTGGGTTTGTGATAAAGAACATGATTGAGCTTGCAATTGTGGGCTCAATCTCGCAGTGTGACACGGTCACCAAATACCTCGATAGAATAAAGAGTCAGTTCATTTGGCTATTCAAAGACATATGCCACTTAGCTAATAAAAATGGTCACAGTGTTACTCTGAAATGGTGGCATAAGAGAGCTCACGATGCGTTGTCGAAATTATGGCAGCTGCGTTTAGGCCATATTTCGAGGGGAGAATAGAAAGACAAGTTAAGAATGATATTCTTCCTCCATTAGAGCTCTCAGATTAAGTTCAATGCAGAGAGAATGCATAAAAGGAAAGTATGTAAAGAAAGATGACAAACGAAGCACGAAATTTTACAGATTATTCACACCGACATCGTGGTCGCTTTCCCTTAAAGAGTGTGGATGGTTATGATCCATTCACGAGATGATTACTCCTATTATGACTATATTTATCCAATCAAAGAAAGAAAAGATGTATTGGATAAATTTAAGATATTAAAGATTAAGATAGTCGTGAATCTGACCATGGGGGAGTACTACGGTTGGCATACCCTAAAAGAATGGCATAGTAGCTCAAGATCCTACAATCGAGCGAACCTCAAACAGAATAAAGTAGGTAAAAGAATCAATCGTACTCTCGATGGATATGGTGGGCGTTATGATAAGTTACTCCACCTTACAGCTTGAACTCAGTGAATGAAGGCGTTAAAACCGTCATTTATATTCTCAATAGAGTATCAAGAAAGTCGGTGCCCAAAACACCGTATGAGTTGTGGATGAAAGAGTACTCTCACTAAACCACTTGCGTGTGTGTGGGGGAGCCTACTTGAGGCTAAAGTATTTAACCCAAACATTGGAAAGTTATATCCCAAAACAATGAAGTTGCCATTTTATTGGCTACACAGAAAAGTCAAAAAGTTTTCGTTTTCCACTGTCCAGAGAGACATACAAAGTTTATGGAAACGAGACACGCTGTTTACCTAGAAGATGAAAAGATGAGGGGAGCATGGTAGCTCGAGAAATTGTCCTTGAAGTGAAGCGGGTGTATATGCCTACTCTAATGATTCATGAGCCATTTTCTCACTACTGCTTTGTAGCACTTGCACCGACAGTGCTAATCATCTTGTGGTGCTAGCACCTATTGTTATCCCACTTGTGGCAACAATGAATGACGATGAGGAACCTGTTCTTCAGGATTCTATAGAACCTATTGCCACAAACGAGGGGGAGCAACAACAGCCTCAAAATAGAAGATGTGCCGAATGTGAAGGCCCCTAGTAGGTCTCAAAAGAGTTAGAAAATCAGCTATTCCTGCTGATTATGAAGTGTACAACACTAAAGAATTTCAAATGGAGGATGATCCCGCCTCGTTTGAAGAAGCCATGAGTAGTGATCAATCATCAAAGTGGCTTGAGGCCATGGAAGATGAAATGAAATCATTGAATGCTAATAAAGTTTGGGACTTAAAAATAATTCCTAAAAGAGTCAAAACAGTAGGCTGTAAATGGGTCTACAAGACAAAACTTGACTCTCAAGGGAATATAGAGAGATATAAAGCCCGACTTGTGGCAAAAGGCTTTGTGCAAAGAGAAGGGATTGATTACAATGAGACCTTTTCTTCAGTCTCATGTAAGGATTCTTTCAGAATAATAATAGCATTAGTGGCACATTACGATTGAGAATTACATCAGATGGATGTAAACACGGCATTCCTCAACGGAGACTTGGAGGAAAATGTTTACATGGCACAACCGGAAGGTTTTGTCATGGAAAGAAAAGAACGAATGTGATGCCGCCTAAAGAAATCCATTTATGGATTAGAACAAGCTTCAAGACAGTGGTACTTGAAGTTTGATCAGACAATAAAGAATTTTGGGTTTTTAAAGAGAATGTAGAGGACAATTGTGTCTATGCAAAGTTTAAGATTGGGAAGTTTATCTTCCTTATCCTGTATGTAAATGATATCTTACTTGCTAGTAGTGATGTCAGTCTATTATAGGAGACAAAGAAGTTTTGTCCTCAAAACTTGATATGAAAGATCTTGACGAAGCCTCGTTCGTTCTAGGGATCAAGATTCACCGAGATAGAAGAAAAGGGTATAATGACTGTCACAAAAGGCATACATGGAAAAGATCTTAAAGAAATTCAGTATGCACAAATATAGTTCCTCACCTGCTCCTATAGTCAAGGGCAACAGATATGGGGATTTTCAATGCCCCAGGAACCAATATGAGCTCAATCGATAAAGTAAAAGTGGTTCCATATGCTTCAGTTGTCGGAAGCTTGCAACATGCTCAAGTATGTATGCGCCCTGACTTGGCATTTGTTACCGGGTTTTTACTTGGCAGATTCCAGAGCAATTCTGGAATAGAACACTGAAATTAGTAAAGAAAGTCTTGCATTATTTGCAAGGAACGAAAGGCCTCATGATGACATATAGAAGATCTGATTCACTCCACATGGTGGGATATTCAGATTCTGATTATGCGAGAGTGAATGCATATCCAGACGTGGATTTTCTATCATCTCGCAAAAGGGAGCTATTTCATGGAAAAGCTCAAAGCAAACCGTCACTACATAGTCCACAATGTATGACAGTTTGTAGCGTGATATGAGGCAACGGGCAGGTGAACTAACTAACGAAGTTCATACCCGGTTTGAAGGTGGTTGACGACATCTATAGACCACTAAAGTATCTGCGATTATAATCTGGCAATGCAGGATGCTCACAACATAAGTCAAGTGGTGCCAAAACACATTGACATAGAGTATTATATTGTGAAAGATAAAGTCCGGGATCAAGTCATAAATCTTGAGCATATAAGAATTCTCCGCTTTTACCACCTAACATGTTCGGAGGACATGGTGTTCAGAGAACATGTAGCTAGCTTGGGTTTAAGGGAAAGCCTAAAATATTCTGGACAAAAGAAGGCCCAAAGATAAGTATCTATTTCGAGCTGAGTTGTAGTTGTTAAGTCTATCGGCAATGGACCGTAACGATGAGACATGCTCTATGAGCTAATCTGTAATGGAATGAACAAAAGTAAAAGATATGAAAGTGAAAGATGGAATGAGATCAAGGGGGAGAATGTTAGTTGATCTCCACCAATAGGCCCAACGGCCTATTGGGCCCTTGGCTCTTTGTGATCGGGGAGCCCAACCCTAACTGGTTGGTGGGCCCTCGTCAGACAAACCTATAAAGAGAAGGTGGGGATCAGCTCAAGTAACGAGGTTCACCGGGCCGCAATCCCACCTAAAGAAAACCCTAATACCGATCCTAAAGCGTATTTGCTTCCGGGATATACCCCACCATTGCCGTCTCCCATCAAGTCACCGCCGTGCCCCATCAGATCGCCACCTCGCTCCTCATCAAAGACGCCCGGGAGATAGCGTCCATGAGGCTACATCTAGGGCGGCGTCGGCGTCCACGCTGCCGCTGCGGTGAAGCTCCGCAAGGGTTGAGGAGCCTAACTACGGATCTACGGGTTACACACAGAAAGGTACTCACATCGATCCTAACAACCACAAGACCAGATGTCTGATTTTGCACCATCATAGCCTATCTTGCTGATCACCTCTGGAGCTACATACGCCGGTGTTCCACAGGTAGTATGGAGCAGGCCATCTTGCCTCTTTGACTCTGAAAGTGCGCTCAGTCCAAAATCTGTCACCTTGAGGTTCTCATTCTCATCCAGCAGCAGGTTCTCAGGCTTCAAGTCCCGGTGATAGACACCTCGGCTGTGGCAGTGATCCACTGCACTAATGAGCTGCTGGAAGTATTTGTGTGCAGCAGCCTCTGTGAGCTTGCCACTCTTGTCAATCTTGTCAAAGAGCTCACCACCTTTCACATACTCCATGACAATATATAGCTTGTTTCTTGTCGCCATGACCTCATGAAGATGAACAATGTTCTTATGCGCCACTAACCGCATTGTTGTGATCTCACGCTTTATCTGCTCAGAAAGCCCGACCTTGAGCACTCTGTCCTTGTCCATCATCTTGATAGCAACGCTCTGGTTGGACTCAAGGTTCCTTCCATAGTGCACCTTGCCAAACGTGCCTTTCCCCAGCAACCTCCCTAGCTCATACCGCTCCATCAAAGTCTTTCCTCTGCTCTCCATATCTTTATCTTGAAAAGTATACAAAACACAGGGCTACCTTTGTGTTGCCAAATCAGGTGGACAGCAGAGATTCAGCCCTCCTCCCCCATGTCATGGTCCATGACGGTGAACAGCATTCTTATGGCTTGGTCGTGTCGGAGTCTGAAGGGTGTGGAGTTGATGCAGATGCAGGTGAGACGATCGCTCACATCAAGAGACGAGCAGGCTAGCAGACCTTGCGGGACAGCGAGGTCCTTGATGTTGCAGCAGAGATCTCTTCTATGAAAGCACATCTTTCAGCATTCCCTGAGTTTTTTGCTTCTTGTTATGGATGTTGTAATCTGCACAAAAGAAAAGAAGCATTATTAGATTCTGCAATCGAGGACCACATGAAAAGCTAACAGTTTTCTATTAGCTAAGGGCCGGATAACAACAAAATCAACCAAATAAGTGCTTCACATAAAAAATTAAAAGTGCTGACTGCTGAGTGCGTATGTAAATCAACGATACAGTATAAAGTGTCAGGTAACGGAATAAGACAACAAGTTAGAAGAGGCCAACAAACGACAGCATCACTCATCATTCATCAATAGAAGGGGTAAAAAGAAGGCAAAGAGCAGGATCTAGGGAATCTGAATTTACTTTTTCTGCAAAGTGGTTATTTGGGTCCCAGAAAAATGCTATTCTGGTTTCTAAGAAACCAAGCCACAGCACAGTATATGTAGTGGCAACAGTTGACAGGGTATTAGGAAATCTAAGGCAACCACCACAGGATGCCAACACTCTGCATTAAAAATCCACTCGTTCACATCCACAAACAGAACTGGAGCGCGTGGTGGCGGCCGGCGGCTGGCATGAACTAAAACTGAAAGTGCAAGTAGATAAATAAGGAGACAGAGAGGGATGGATGGGTTGGTTGTTTACCTTGCGACGCCACGAAGACGAAGAGGACGATGAAGAGGGGAGTGAGGACGACGCGACAAGAGAACCAAAGCTTTGTGCGGGGGCTACACTTTTTTTCTGGCCTCCGGAATATATGGCCGTTGCCTGAGTTCCTCTGAGCTCGGCGACAACGAGGAGAGGAGGCTCCTCCTCTTATACAGGGGAGCCAGGGGTAGCAGGGCTAATCATAGGATTTGACGATAATGACCCTGGCCGCTGCTGCGTTTCCTGCGCACCGCATCGCACGTCCAGGTCCGCCCGGATATTCGCCGTGGCTGCGAGAAACTTGTGCTACTGGATCTGGGCAACAGCTAGGCCCATAATGCCGCCATCCGGATAGACTCGAGCAGTCGAGCTAGCCATCTTCGATTCCGTTTTTTTTTATTCATCTGCAATCAAGGCAGTAGTTAAAAAGACTGCCTTTTCTTCTTTCCCCCCCTCTCTGAACGAGGTTTGGTTTCAGTTATTCAGATTAGTAGTAGTAGAGTATTAACAGAGCAAAGATGGTTGGTCTGGTCGTGAGTCTCACGACCTCATCCTCCGCTGAGCTGCTGAGCTGTGCCTGTTCCATGTACTACCTTGGACCTCTTGTCCTGTCCAGTGTCCACCCATATGACTCTTGTCCACGTGTGCTGGATCTGACCATTCAGTGATCTTGTTTGTAACTACTCGGTTGGATTTAAATTGCAAGTTATTCTGACTTTTCTACATACATGACTTCTATTACGCATCTTTATATGCATTATGTCTACATAAATAGTAAAAATTATGTATGTAAAAAAAATCAAAACAACTTACAATTTGAAATAGAAGGAGTACTAAGCATACTTGCCAATTGCCATCCTCCCTAATCATTTTTTGTAACTACTGATAAAGTACTCTTCCCATTCTAAATTTTAAGATGTTCTGACTTTTTCAAATATATAGCTTTTATTATGTATCCAGACATAATATATATCTAGATGCGTACAAAAAAGTTATGTACCTAGAAAAGCCATAACGACTAAGACAGAGGGAGAAAATTGTAAGTCGATTTAGTTTTTCACTAACTTTATTATGTATCTACACATAGCATATATCTAGGTGTATAAAAAAAATATATATAAAAAGTTAAACGGATTTACGATTTCGAAGGAAGGGACGACAAATGGTGAATGCAGTGATATGATCTTTTTAGCCTATGCGATCCATATTACCAAAAAACATCTATGTTCTAGAGAAATACCATGTTCACCCTTGCGGCAAAGTACCATCTCCGTTGCGCTTCGTGGGCAAGCTCAATTAACAAGCTCAGCAATAATCTCAACAATGTAACACTAAGAATAGTGGCGGATCTAAAAACTTAGAAGAAGTGATTCAAGTCATCTTCAACTTGTAGAGCCTCTCTTTTCTTTCTTCCATGTCTACAAAAATTGGAAGAGGCTCCATTGGCTTGAAAGCGGTAGGGGGTGGGTGGGGGGGGGGGTGTTGAGCCCCCACGTCCTATTAGAGATGGCAATGGCCCCCAATCCCCGACTTCCCGTGAAGAATTCTTCTATTAGGGGATGGACATGCGGCCAATTTAATCTCCACGTGTCGGTGTTTCGAACAAGCACCGGCTAGTAAATTTATAATTATGCGTGTTAGGCCCGGATGATGCGCTAAAGGACATAAGATTTATACTAGTTTGGGCTGAATGTCCCTACGTCCAGTCTGTTGCTGCTCGTGTTATTAGCGCCGAAAGCGGTTCGTAGTAGGGGGTACAAACGGTCGAGAGAGGGACTGGTCCCAGGTCTCTGATGGAAGGGTCGAAAGGAGGCCAAGAGCCTGGTGGCGGCTTGGCTGTGTATGTGATGTCGAACTGAACTCTCTATGAGTTCGTCTGTATGTGAGTTCGGTGTCAAAAGTCGGTCTCTTTAGTGGGGAGCCCTGCCCTCCCTTTTATAGACCAAGGGGGGAGCAGGGGTTACAGATAGGAGAAAGAGAAAAATACCAATGGTATAGAAGGTCCTTCGAAGGATCCAGGTCTTCCTTTTTCCCTGCGCCTGCCCTGTATAACATGGCAGACAGTGTCAGAAGTGGCGTGTTCGATCTTCGCAGGCCATGCCCTGGCCTCTTTTTAGCAAGTGGGTGCATCCCATCCCGCCCCCACAAGCGGCGTGTCGAGCAGGGTTGTTGAACTCCGACCCCGTGGGGAGCGAATGTCGTGGTGACTGCTCGTTTTGCCATTGTAGAGGACGGGAGTCTCTCCTTGGAACGTAGTGGTTGTCGTATGTCCGTGTCGGGTTCTTCGTTTGGTGGTTTGAAGGCGGCGCCTACAACACTATAGGGCGAAGAGCATGCACCTGCAACACTATTCAGGCTCTATCACGCCTGGAAGGGTCTAAGTGCCCGTCCCGTCATGTCCTAACGGTACTTTCCTGTAGGGGCGTAGGACATGGTCCTTCGATGCCATGGTTGACCCGAACGTCTTGTCTTACCCTGTGCCTATCATCATGAGGGAGCGGGGTGCGGTTGTCAGGCAAGGCGGAGCCAGTCCTTGGGCATCGGGCGAGGCGAGGTCCGTCAGGCGAGGTAGAATCTAGCCTTCGGAGGTCGGGCGGGGCGAAGCCTGGCCCTCGGGGGTCAGGCGAGGCGGAGCCTAGCCCTCGGGGGTCGGGCGAGGCGGAGCCGTCCCCCAGCCGTCGGGGGAGGCGGAGCTGGCTGACGGGCATCGGGCGAGGCGGAGTCTAGCCCTCAGCCCTCGGACGAGGCAGAGCCGTCCCCCAGCCGTCGGGGGAGGCGGAGCTAGCCGACGGGCATCGGGGGAGGCGGAACCAAACTCCCGTCATTCGGGCAAGAAGCACAGCGGTGCTCTTGTCAGTTCGGGAGTTTTTAACGTTCGATGGTTATTAGTTCCACCTCCTTGGGTACCCCGGTATTAGGTCCCCGACTGTAGCCCCCGAGCCCCCGGGTGGTTCGGGCAGAATTGCCCCGGGGGTGTTTCGATTTCGTCGGAGTTAGTTCGCCAGTGGGTGCGCGCGAGCGCACCCGATGGGTGTAGCCCCCGAGCCCCCGGGTGATTTGAGTAGAATCGCCCGGGTGTGTTTCGATTTTGTTGAAGTCAATCCGCGAGAGGGTGTAGCCCCCCGAGCCCCCGGGTGATTTGAGTAGAATCGCCCGGGGGTAGTATCGGGCCCTCCGTGGGTAAGGCCGTAAGACTTGGTTTTTTTGTTAACTGGATATTTTAAGGGAATCGTGGTATCCCGTTCGCGGGGATTTCATTCAGGGCTGGCCTGATTGGGGCTTGACTGCGGATCGAGGCCCTAGCGATGCTTGCATCCTTGAGTCCTGGTCGTTTTGCGGGCCCATCCATCATTGGGATGGCCCTTGGGCTCCGGGGTCCTAGGTGGGCCGGAGAGAAAAAAACTTCATGGCCCGTATTCCCTTGGTGGGAAGAGAGTCCTGGTCCACCTGGGGAAGGCGAACCGCTCGGCGTGACTTTCGCGGGAAGGGATAGGGATCGCGTGCGCGTGTCCCGCGATGGGACACGACGGTGCGCGTGGCAGGCCTAGAGATCGAGGCGGACTGTTGCCCTTCTCGCATCCGTCGCCCCTATAAAATCATGGGGTTCGCCCCCAGGGTTCCGTATTTCGCCCCCTGGCCTTCGCGTCCGAAACCTCCGTCGCCAATCACCCTAGCCTCCTACGCCCGCACCACCGCCATTGTTGGGTTCACCTCCGCATCACAGCCACCGTTAAGCTTGCGCCCGCCTCGCAGTTTGTTGTTGAGCTCGCGCCCACCTTTCTTCCCGACGCTTCAATGGAGCTGTGGGGCAGATCTGGCATTACCTCTCGGCGTTTAGAGGGCCTTGTCTGCCGCGGCCTTCTTCGTCCTCAGTCCGCTGTCGTGGAGTGGCTGCTGCCTGGTGAGGAGGAGGCGCCGGCGCCGCCCGAAGGGTATGTCGTATCTTTTGCTTTCTTCCATGAGCGGGGATTTGCCGTACCCGCGCATAGATTCCTTCGGGGGCTGCTGGATTATTACCAGGTGGAGTTGCAACATCTTACTCCCAATGGGGTTCAACATATGTCGGCGTTTGTTGCCCTGTGCAAGGGTTTCCTGGGGATCGATCCCCACTTCGATCTGTGGCGGCACTTCTTCACCGTCAGTCTGTCGAAGAGGCGGGTTGGGGGGAAGGAGGTGAATGTGCCGATGGGCTGTGCCAGCATTCATTTGCGCCATACCCGGTCGAGGGACTACCCGTTGATGCGTCTGTCGACCTCCAACAAGGGGTGGCATTCGCAGTGCTTTTACGTCAGGGATGATGTGAGTGCTCCCCTACCAAAGTACACTGGGTGCCTCATCGAAGAGGCTCCGTAGTCGTGGCAGTGGGGCGTCTTGACTAGGGAGAAGAAGCACATCACAGACCTTCTCGCCGCCCTCCATGCTCTGAAGGAGCGGGGCGTGAAGGGGTCGGGGATTATCGGCGCCTACCACGCGAGGAGGGTGGCGCCGCTGATGGCGCGTGCGCTTCCCATGCACTAGATGGTGCCTAGAGCATCATTTGAAGGGACGGTGCTTGTCGATGAAGCGCTTCCTCCCTCCGAGGTGGCGCAGCGCATCAAGGAGGCGATGGAGTCTTTGAAGGACACCGCTGGCGCCGCCCTTGACCATGTTTATCTGGCGCCAGGGCATCCCCCAATGCGGCTGGAACTAGGGTTCTTTGAGTTTGTAAGCTTTCTTTCCCCGCTCTCCTCTTCTTACTTGAACTTTTTGACCCTTTGATGCTGACTTCGGGGTGTTTGTGGAGCAGCCAGGAGGCTAATCTTCAAGGACAGTCTGGCCCCAATGCCGAGGGATCGGGTGCTGGTGTCATTGAATTGTATTGCGGCCGAGTGGGACAAGAAGACAAGGAGCTCGAAGCAGGAGAGGCGACAGAAGCAGGAAGCACGGGATCGAGGAGAGGATGTAAGTAGTGATGATGACGACGACGATGATGATGATGATGGTGACGAGGTAGATGGCGACGTGGATTGGGGTATCCTGGAGGACGAGGGCATCGCGACAAGTGCCCCTCCGTCTGTGCAGGAACCCCTCCTGTTCCGCGCAGAGGGAAGCGAGTCCGCGAGGTCGGCGGAGGTGGGAGCCGAAGAATCTGCCGCTTCGCGCGGGGTGCCGGCGGAGGATCGATGGATGGGGGGAGACGGATCCAAGGCTGTCCTCGAGGTGCTGGTGGAGGGGGGCGGCTCCAACGCCGCGCCCCGTGAGCTGATGGAGGGGGTCGGTTTTGGCGCCGTGCCCCCGGGGACAAGGGAGACGGGCCCCCCTGCCTCAGAGCAAGGGGCGGGCTCGAAACGGTCCTGCCCACATGAGTTGGGGCTAGGGGTCCGGGGGTTCATCCCGAATCGTACCCGCCGCCCAAAAGCGTCAGAGTATGTCACCGTTTCCTTTTGTTTTCCCTTTATTTTTCTGTTCTGATCTTACGCTTTTTTCCTATTTTGTAGATTCTTGCGACGGGGCCACCCTCTGGGGCTGGCGCCCAGGAAAAGCCTTGCCCTTCAGGCGGGGTGGATGACGTTGCCCGACGTCGCCCCTATTTCTGGCGCCATGGTTGCGGCCTCGCTAGCCGGTCCGGCGGCGTCCGCGGCGGCGCCCGTGCCCTCGGTGGTTTCCGAGCAGGTGGCTATGACTGCACCAAGCCAAGAGCAGCCAGACGTAGCCATGGTGGTGTCCGAGGGGGTGGCGCAATCCGAGCTCTCGGTGGCCCAAGTGACGGCGCCCGACGCAGGCCAGGCGGAGTTAGATGCAGTCGCGGTGGCGTCCGAGGGAGCAGCGCAGTCCGCGCCACCGAAGGCCCAGCCGGAGGTGGCCACGACCGCGACAAGCCCGGCAGGGTCGGACACTGCCACGAGGGCATCTGAAGGGGCGGCGCAATCCGCGCCACCGGTGGTCCATGCCGCGGCGCCCGGGGTAGGCTGGACGGAGGAGGATATGGCCGGAGGTCTTCGGGAGTCTTGGGGGTGGTGGAGAGGACCCGCAGGAGGTCGCCCCCAGCTCTGTTGTTGGGGGGCACCCGTTCCCCCACGCAGGGCGAGCCGCCGCTCCAGTGGATGGATGCTCGGGACCCAACGTCGAC
Source organism: Miscanthus lutarioriparius (assembly GCA_904845875.1). Lineage (NCBI taxonomy): Eukaryota > Viridiplantae > Streptophyta > Magnoliopsida > Poales > Poaceae > Miscanthus > Miscanthus lutarioriparius. Next base: position 52,681,993 of record CAJGYO010000015.1, read on the forward strand.
TCTGTTCTCGCTTGATGATGTTGCCGAGAGCATGGAGCAGGAGAACCTTGACATCGGGTTCTCGGCTGTGATGAATGCCTTGAACCAGGCCAGTGGAGCCCTGCGCAAAATCATCATTCCTTCTAGCCGGGTATCCGCCTCGTTTTCCTCTTTCTTTTCGTATCCTTGTGTTTTCGTATTTTTGATACTGGTCTTCTTTTCAGAGTCTTGTTGCCCGTAGCTGGAACAAATTCCGGTTTCTCCACGAGCGAAAGGCGGAGTGGGACCGCCTCACCGAGGAGGCCCGGCTGTGAGGAGATGTGAGTGCGCAGCTTCCTGTCACCCAGCAGCGGGAGGCCAAGGCGCGTCGGGACGCGGAGGTGTTCCATGGGATGTTTGAGGATCTGTCAGCGAGGATGAAGGTGGACGAGGAGGTGACCGCCAGGCTTCGAAAGGAGCAGGACGAGCTGCTACAGAAGAATGCCGCGGCTAGTGAGCGGGCCGGCGAGCTCCTGGCGGAGCTGCAGATGGAGCAGGACCTTAAGCTGAAGGCTGAGGAGAGGTCCGCGACGTTGCAAGAGAAGGCGAACCAGGATGCCGTGGTGATCGACCAGGCCATCCGAGAGCGTGACGAAGCGCGTCGGGAGGTCGAGGCACGCTGGGCGGATCTTGGAGTCGAGGTGGCCCGATGGCTGGATGCCGAGGAAGTTTCTGCCAGTCTGCGCGCCAATCTCGCCGAGGCGCGGGGGCTTGTTCAGGTCAAAAGTCATGAGTATGATCGCCTGTCTTCCACCGTCTTGGCGGTCTGTGATGACCTGCAGGTGGTGCAAGAGGAGGGGGCTGGTTCCCTCGCGAGTCGTGCTGCTGGTATCATGGTGCGGGTGGGCCAGCTTGAGGAGAGCACCTTTTGCCTCGGGATCACCCAAGCCTTCACTGTCGCCCATTCTCATTTTGCTTAGGAGATCAACCTAGGGGTGATGAGCCAAGGCTTTGCGCCTGTCTATGAAGACGCTGAGCTGGATGAGATGGAGAAGGCGGTGACTCCCCTTGCGTGGAACCTGGCGGACAAGCTAAAAGAAGAGGTTCTCCCTTCGCGGAAGTAGTTAGTGGAATTAGTTTGATAAACATTTATCTCTAATAGGTGAACAAGTGTCGGTTTATTCGTGTTCTGGAATAACTTCGTGATTTTGTTTTGTAATTTTGTTTTGTTTGTTTTTACCTTCTTCCCTTTTAGTGATAAAAGAGATTTATGCGATCGACCCTTCCGTTTGTTAAGACCGCAGGGCCCGAGGTTTTTAGGGAAAACCTTGATCGTGCTGGTGAGCAAAAATGCCGTAGCTGTCTGGGCGTGGGCTTTTTGTGGTCTTACCAATTTGTTCCCCCGAACCTTGCCGCTAGTCTTGATGCGAGGAAGAGGTCAGGTGCAATGGCTTTTGAAAAAGAGAGGTAGCCATACCTTTATCAGCCCCCGAGTGAGATCCGACCCCTTGCGGTTTGCTGGGGTTGGATTTTACTGGAGACCGGAGCGAGGGAAGCGAACTTATGTTTGTATTCATTCGTACCCCTTACTTAGGATCTTTGGCGATCGCTGTGTGATCGTGCGTTCGGTCTTTACCGCTGGCTTGGCCTTCCCCGAGCCTCCGCGTGTGGTGAGGATTTGGTCAAGGGCCGGCCTGTTTCGTGACATCTCGTCCCATCCGCAATTCTTCGTAATTTGGAGGGGTTAGGGCGGTGTCACCTGCCTCGGTGGCTTGAATGACGTGCTTGATAAGTTCGCCCCTCCTTGTCCTGCCTTCCAATAGAATTCCCCTTAATGGGGACTCTATGGGCTCGGCAAGAGAGTGGATTGAGCTTTAGAAGGTTGAGATGACCCTACCCACCTTAATGTGGGTTGGGCAAAGGCCTCTGAGGCTCATATCCGTTTTCCCCTGGTTCTTGTTTGACGCGAGGTGGCCTCGGACCTTTGGTGGGTCAGCCTTTGAATCTCTGTCTTTGGATCGAGTGGCTCGAGCCCTCGAGCCCTGTTAGGGTCTAATAGGGGTCGGCCGTATTTCGCGCGTTACCCCGTCCTCGATTTTCGCAATCGGAGGGTATGAGTAGACGACACTTGCCTCGATGGCTTGAGTATCGCGCTCAATGAGCTCGCTAATGGGTATGTTCATGTGGAATCCGGGTCCATCATTTGCTGATGGGGTCGGCAGAGTCCTCAGGTGGCACTCCACAACTTCTTAACCCACCTCCCGGCAGATGCTCGAGCCGTTCGATAGGCTCCGGTGGCCCGCTGGCCTCTCCTCGGTGGAGATTATGTGGGTTTGGCTTGGGGTTAGAATCGAACGAGAAAAGGTTTGAGATGTCCCAGTCCGCTTCTGAGCGGGGTTGGGCAGGGCCGCTGGGGCTCGTCTTAGTTATTTCTCCCTGGCTCTGTTTGACACGAGGCGGCCTCGAGCCCTTTGTGGGCTGGCCTTCTAACCTCGGCCTGTTGCGGCTCATATTGAATGAGGCGACTGCCGTTTCGTGACGCGACACGAAGCGTTGGGATGCAGTGTTTTGCATATGCAATGTTTGAATGTGTAATTTTAATCGAAATGAAGGCGGGTCGGTAACGTTACCTTGGTGGTACGAGCGACGGAAAGCTCCTACCAAACGTGTTCGCGCGGGGTTCGAGCCCGACGTCTCGTGATGGGGCCGATGCGACATGCATGAGTATTTTTTGATTTCTATATCTCGGTGGTGATCCGAGCTGTTCTATTGACTTGGGTGACCTGACAGCTTCTCCTTGGGGGAGGTTCTGTAGGCGGACCCCTCCGATCCCTTCTCGAGAAGGTGGATGCCGAGGCTGGGGATGCGGGGGACTGTGAGTTTGATTTATTCTGGTGAACCAAAAAACACCGTAGCCCTTGGGGCGTAGGGTCTGGTGGTTCGTCCAGTTTTACTCAAAGTTTTACACCCACGTATTGCGCCTCTGGTTTCACACGTACGGAGGGGTCGGGCGAAGAGGGTGTCTAAACAGGTAGGCACCCTCCGCAGCCCCCGAGCGATGTCCGTGCCCCTGTCGTTGTTGGGGTCGGAAGCTTGGTAATGAAATTGACGCGCAAAGTGAGTAAACAAGGGTGCTTATCTTTCGGCAACCGTCGGTTCATCATTACGTCTGGGCCGTCCAATCAGCCCAGGTGGCTCGTTGGGCCCCCCTGGGTAGGGGTTCCGTTGTTGGGTCATTCCGTGGTCCTGTCTAGGGAAGAGGAGGGTCGCCAGCATGCGTGTGCGCCTTGATTCCCATGCCCAGCGTGCGATAGTGGTGGGCCATGCCCTGGCAATGTCTTGTTTGACTGGAGCGCGTTCCGTCAGTCCAGAGCGCGTCCCGTCAGTTCCGGCGTGTCCCCTCGGATTCCCGTCGACATTTATTTCCCACCTGCATTCATATTGAATAGGGGGAAGGCAGAGGGTTTTTCATCCCAACCTTTTGCCTTTCCTCAGCCGCTGAGCCCCTCTTCCTTAAATAGGGAGGGGGAGGGGAGTTCTCGTCCCACTTCTTGGCCTGCCTCTGAGCCGCTACCTCTTCTTCTTCTTTCCACCGAATGCGTCCGTGCGTCGTGGCGGTTCCTGAGTGAGGGAGGGTAATGATAGAGAGAGAGAGGAACTCACTGATCCGCTCGTGAATCCAGAGTGTGTTGTTGAGCCGGAGGTCATCCAACGTAGATGAGATGGTGTGGGTCGCCTTTGCCGTGGAAGTGTCGCTGCCGTTGAAGGAGAAAGGGCACTAGAAGGCGCTGAGTGTTGTTGGCCTCGCCGTCGTCCGTTGCGGCCTTCCTTCGGCGGCAGGCGCCCCCCGTTCAGACGCCGTTGTCGGGGTCGCGGCTGATGACGATGGCGTAGCCCCCGGATGCCCCGACGGTGGGGCACCACAGTCGCCGCCGTGGTGCTCGATGTGGCAGATGACGGCGCCTTCGAGGATCCTACGGAGTGGCAGGACGTCGCCGATGGAGAGCGTGGCGTGGCGGCCGCAGTAGACGAACTGGCCCATGTACGTGCCAGGACGTTGCCGATGGAGAGCTTGGCGCAGCGGCCACAGTAGACAAACTGGCCCATGTACGTGCCAGGACGTTGCCGATGGAGAGCTTGGCGCGGCGTCCACAGTGGTACTTGTAGTAGAGCTAGGCAGAGACTGTAATTGAATAAGTTTGTGGGGTGGCCCCTGAGTAAACAGTCTTATGAATTTACGAGTATATTAGTCCTTTTTGTGATGAAATCACTTTGTAAGTGGTGAATTTGTGCGAAGAATGAACAAATTTTTATCTTTTGTTATGGCAAGCAGTTTTTAGCTTCCTCTTTTTGTAGAAGAGGTTTTGGTGCCCTCCGACCCTTCCCATGGTTCAATTCGTAAGAAACTAGGAGTGCGGGCGAATTAATTCTGATCGCGCTGGTGAGCAAAGAGGTCGTAGCCTCTGGGGCATGGGTCTCCCACAGTCCTATCAGTTGTACTCAGAATTTGTTCCCGAAATATTAGTCCTTAGGACTTGTTTATGAGAAGAACGGAAAACTTAGAGAATGTTTGCAAATATAACATAGGAAGTTTTTGCAAGCATACTTGTATCATTCATATCAGCCCCCGAGTGAGGTCTGACCCCTCACAATTTGCAGGGGTCGGATGTCACTAAGGATCGGGGTTTTGTAAAGACAAAAACTGATAAGGAAGAGTATGTGTTTATTTAAGGGTAAAAACGACGTTGTTGTTCGATGTTCCAGGCGTTGGTGAAGACCTTGCCGTCGATGGTTTTCAACTTGTTGGCACCTGGACGGAGTACTTCCGCGACGACGTATGGCCCTTCCCCAGGGTGGGGAGAGCTTGTGGCGGTCCTTGTTGCTCTGTACAAGGCGGAGAACAAGGTCCCCGACATTGAAGGCTCGGTCCCGCACCCGTCGGTTGTGGTACCACCGTAGCGCCTACTAGTACTTGGCCGAACGGAGGAGGGTGACATCGCGGGCTTCATCTAGTTGGTCCATGGCGTCTTGGTGGGATGCCTCGGCACCCTGTTCGTCGTATGCCCTGATCCTTGGTGCTCCATAGTCGAGGTCCGTTGGGAGGACGGCCTCGGCACCGTAGACCATGAAGAAAGGTGTGTAGCCGGTGGCCCGGCTAGGAGTTGTTCTCAGGCTCCAGAGTACTACGGGGAGCTCGGCGACCCATTGTGCGCCGAACTTGTTCAATCGGTTGAAGATTCTAGGCTTGAGGCCCTATAGGAGCATGCCGTTTGCGCTCGACCTACCCGTTCGTCTGGCATGCGCGACGGCCGCCCAGTCGATCCGGATGCGTTGTTCATCGCAGAATCGAATGAATTTCCTGCCGGTGAACTACATGCCGTTGTCTATGATGATGGAGTTTGGTACTCCAAAACGATTGATGATGTCGAGGAAGAACAGGACGGCCTGCTCGGATTTGATTATGGAGATCGGCTGAGCTTCGATCCATTTCGTAAACTTGTCTATGGTGACAAGTAGGTGGGTGAAGCCCCCGGGCGCCTTTTTGAATGGCCCAACTAGATCGAGCCCCCAGACCATGAAGGGCCACGTGATGGGGATCATCTAGAGTGCCTGGGCCGAGAGGTGAGTTTGCCGAGCGTAGTACTGGCACCCTTCGTAGGCGTGTATGATTTGCTCGGTGTCGACTACTGCAGTGGGCCAGTAGAAGCCCTGTCGGAATGCGTTTCCAACTAAGGTCCTTGGCGCGACATGGTGCCCGTAGACCCCACCGTGGATGTCGCTCAGCAGAAGTATTCCCTGTTCGCTAGGGATACAGTGCTGGAGGATCCCGGTGTGGCTCCGTTTGTAGAGTTCACCCTCTATAAGGACGAAGGACTTGGCGCGACGTGCGAGCCGTCGAGCTTCCATCCTGTCCGATGGTAGTGCGTCGTGGAGGAGGTAGTTAATGTAGAGCGTTCTCCAGTCATCCAAAGGGTCGGGCTCCGTTGTTGGATCCACTTCAAGCTCCATGACCTCAGGGTCGGGCGGAGCCATCGATAGATCGACCCTTGGGGCGGGATCAGATGGGCCATCGTCGAGCGGTTCTGTCCTTTCGTAGTGCACCGAGGGTTTATGTTGATCGCTGGCGAACACACCCGTTGGCACCGGCTCTTGGCCAGACGCGGCTTTTGCAAGTGTGTCGGTTGCCTCGTTGAGGCGCCTTGGGATGTGGTTGAGCTCGAGACCGTCGAACTTATCTTCTAGCCGTCAGACCTCTTGGCAGTACGCAGCCATCCTGGCGTCGTGGCAGGTCGACTCTTTCATGACTTGGTTGACGACCAGCTGGGAGTTGCCCCTGATGTCGAGGCGTCGGATGCCCAACTCGATGGCGATTCATAGGCCGTTGATGGGTGCTTCATATTCGGCCACATTATTTGATGAGGCAAAATGGAGACAAACCATGTACCTCATGCGGACCGCGAGGGGTGATACAAAGACCAGCCCTGCGTTGGCGCCCTTTTTTATTAGCGACCCGTCGAAGTACATCGTCCAGTACTCTTGATCGACGACCGCCGGTGGCGTCTGGACCTCGGTCCACTCCGCGATGAAGTCATCCAACACTTGAGACTTGATTGCCGTTCGGGGTGCATACGTGATGCCTTTATCCATTAGTTCGAGTGCCCATTTTGCGGTTCTCCCCGTGGCATCCTAGCTATGGATGACATCGCCGAGGGGGAATGACGTCACGACTGTCACGACGTGTGACTCGAAATAGTGGCGCAATTTCCTCTTGGTGATGAGTACGACGTATAGGAGTTTTTGGATTTGGGAGTAGCGGGTTTTGGAGTCGGACAATACCTCGCTAATGAAGTACACTGGGCGCTGTACTTTGAAGGCGTGCCCTTCCTCTTCCCGCTCTACAACCAGGGCAGCGCTGACCACTTGCGTGGTGGCCACTATGTATAGTAGGAGGGATTCTCTGTCGCTTGGAGGAACCAGGACCGAGGGATTTGTTAGAAGCAGCTTGACCATGTCGAGCGCCTCCTGGGCCTTGGCTGTCCACTCGAAGCGGTCGGCTTTCTTCAGGAGTTGATAAAGGGAAGTCTTCGTTCACCGAGGCACGAGATGAATCGGCTGAGGGCGGCGAGGCACCCTGTGATCCGCTGAACCCCCTTTATGTTTTGGATCGGGCCCATCTTTGTGATGGCTGAAATTTTCTCCGGGTTGGCTTCGATGCCGCGCTCGGAGACAATGAAGCCGAGCAGCATGCCCCTCGGGACCCCGAAAACACATTTCTCGGGATTGAGTTTGATGCCATTTGCCCAGAGTTTAGCAAAGGGTTTTTCAAGATCGGCGATAAGGTGGTCAGCCCGTTTGGACTTAGCTACGATGTCGTCGACGTAGGCCTCAATGGTCCGCCCGATGAGGTCCCCAAAGCAGTTGAGCATACAGCGCTGGTAAGTTGCCCCGACGTTCTTTAGACCGAACGGCATTGAGATGTAGCAGAATGATCCAAAGGGGGTGATAAAAGACGTCGCGAGCTGGTCGGACTCTCTCATCGTGATTTGGTGGTAGCCGGAGTAGGCGTCAAGGAAGCAGAGGGTTTCGCACCCCGAGGTAGAATCGACTATTTGGTCTATGCGTGGCAAAGGAAACGGGTTCTTTGGGCATGCCTTGTTGAGACCTGTGTAGTCGACACACATCCTCCATTTCCCTCTCTTCTTTTGTACAAGAACGGGATTTGTTAACCACTCTGGGTGGTGTACTTCCCTGATGAATCCGGTGGCCAACAGTTTTGTTATTTCTTCTTCGATGGCCCTATGTTTTTCCTCGTCGAAGCGGCATAGGCGTTGTTTTACCGGCTTGGAGCCTGGGTGGATTTTTAAAGTATGCTCGGCGACCTCCCTCGGGATGCCCGACATATCTGAGGGTTTCCACGTAAAGATGTCTTTGTTGTCGCGGAGGAAGTCGACGAGCGCACTTTCCTATTCGGAGGAGAGCGCGGTACCAATACGTACCATTTTTCCCTCAGAGCTGCTGGGGTCTACGAGGACCTCCTTGGAGCTCTCTACCGATTCGAACGACTCGGTTGATTTCTTCGCGTCGGGCATTTTTTCGGCAGCCTCCTCCCTGAGGGCGGCGAGTTCCTTGGAGGCGACGACCGCGGTGGCGTGGCCGCAGCATTCGACTTCGCACTCGTAAGCGCGTTGGAAGGAGGTGCCGACGGTGATGACCCCGCGAGGGCCAACATCTTTAGCTTGAGGTATGTATAGTTGGGGACGGCCATGAACTTCGTGTAACATGGTCGTCCTAGGATGGCGTGGAAGGTTCCTGGGAATCCTACCACGTCAAAGGTGAGGGTCTTAGTCCTGTAGTTGGACTGATCCCCGAAAGTGATGGGCAGATCAATCTACCCCAGCGGCACGCCCTGTTTGCCAGGCATGATGCCATGGAAAGGCGCTCGGATCGGGCGGAGGTTCGTCCGGTCGACGCCCATCTCGTCGAGCGTCTTGGCGTACATGATGTTGAGGCCGCTACCTCCGTCAATCAGTACTTTCGTGAGCCGCTTTGGGTCGACGATCGGGTCGACAACAAGCGGGTACCTTCCTGGGTGTGGGACGGCATCCGGATGGTCGGCCCGGTCGAAGGTTATGGCGGATTTAGACCATCGGAGGAAGGCAGGCGTGGCCGGTCCGGCCGTGTAGACCTCACGGCGCGCGACCTTCTAGCGGCGTTTGGAGTCGTAGGCCGTTGATCCTCCGAAGATCATGAGGGCGCCGTTCGGCATTGGAAAGGCGTCGTCCTTCTCCTCAGTGTCGTCAGTGGTGGGGCAGGTTCCTTCCCCTGCTCCCCTTTGTTGAGGCCTTCGGACAAGTATTTGCGCATGAGGCCACAATCCTTGTATAGATGCTTGGCCGGGAAATCATGGTTTGGGCACGGCCCCTCGAGTATTTTTTCGAAGTGGTTCAGAGTGCCCTCCATGGGCTTCCGGCCACCCTTGCGGTCGGTAGCGGCCACGAGCGAGTCGTCGCGCCGTTGCTTCTTATTCTTTCTTTTGGCGGAACGGTTGGAGGCGCCTTCGCTGGTGCCCTCGTCCCACCTTGCCTTGCCGTCGGAACGGTCAAAGATTGCTCCGACCGCCTCCTCTCCTGAGGCGTGGCTGGTGGTGATGTCTAGGAGTTCCTTGGTGGTCCGTGGGCCCCTGTGTCCCAGTTTATGGGCCAAAGACTCGCAGGTGGTCCCGGATAGGAAGGCTCCTATCACGTCGGCATCGGCGACGTTAGGGAGCTCGTTGCACTACCGGGAGAAGCGCCGGATGTACCCACAGAGGGTTTCATCGGCCTTCTGGCGGCAGTTCTTGAGGTCCCATGTGTTCCCAGGGCGCTTGTACATGCCCTGAAAGTTTCCCACAAAGATCTCCCTCAAGTCCGCCCAACTCTAATGGCGTTGGACGGTAGGTGCTCCAACCATGCTCGCACCGAATCGATCCAAGAATAGTGGGAGATTGCGAATAATGAAATTGTCATCATTTGCGCCATCGGCTTGATAGGCAAACCGATAGTCTTCGAGCCAAAGCCCGGGGTTTGTTTCTCCAGAATATTTAAGGATGTTGGCAGGCGGTTGGTACCTCGGCGGGAAAGCAGCGTTGAGGATGTGCCGTCCGAAGGCTTGAGGGCCCGGCAGGCCAAGGCTTGGGCTCCGGTCCTCGCCGCTGTCGTAGCGTCCGCCACACTGAGGGTGGTAGCCGTGTTTGGCTCCTTCTCTTGAGTTGTTGTAGGTGCGTCTACGGGCGTCGATGGTGCTACGTGCGTCGCGGTTGTGGCCAAGACGTTGATGCACCAGAACAGGGGTGTGCTGCCTACCGCCTGGCGGTGTCTGGTGAACCGATGCGTCCTTGGCGGGACGCACCGAGGGCGTGCACTGGCTGGTGTCGAGCTTGCATCGCTGAGACAACGAGCTTTCCACCTGCTGCGCCGCCGCACGCTCGAGCAACGTGCGAATTTCTCGACGGGCCTAGCGATCCTCGAACGTCGCGGCCTCTGGAAGGCCATGAAGCAAGGCCGTCGTAGCGGCGATGTTCTGGCTTGCCCGAGCAAAGTGAGGGAGGGTCCCGTCGTCGGTGAGGATCCTCTGGTGTACATCACGGGCCATGGCGCGTGCGTGCCCACCGTCTCCGCGACGCTTGATTTCCTCATCGATCTTGCGGTACTCCCGAACTAGCTGTTGTCCGGCGTCATCGATCTCCAGCTTCCGTGCTCTCAGCTGCTCCATCCTTATGTGAGGTGGGGCCGCTGCCTCCCCTTTGGTCCTAGCATCGGGATTGCGTGTCGGGGTAGCCTCCCCCTCGGAGACGCTTTCAACGTGCTCCTCGGAGGTTTCCGCCATGAAGCATTCCCAGGAAGGGTGATGGCTCCCCTTGCTAGAGTCAGAGCTAGAGGATGATTCTAGCTCCTCGGTGAGGAGTTTGTGGATGGACTCTATGTCGTGTTCAATTACCCCCACGAACTCGCTGTCCGCGGGCGGTTGAACCATGCGTAGTGCCACGAGGTGGCAAGCGGTCTCCGCGGCGTTGCGGAGACCGAACGAAACGCCATCAGGGCGCTCCGTACGTGGGGCTCTAGAGAGAGGTGCCCCTCTCCAGAAGGTCGTGCCATGTCGTCGTCGTTGGAAAGGGCAAGGCGACGCTGTAATACGAGATTTTGTAACATTTTACGTGGCATCAATATTTATGCCCGTTTATAAGATTTGCCTTGACTGATATATTTGCATATTAAGTGATTGATCTGTTCACAGCTAGGCTAAGTGGGACGAGGATATGAGTGTTTTGATAATTATAGCCAAATGTCAATGTAGCATTGGGCTCTATATAAATGTCATGTATATTTCGAGCTTGCGAGCACGTACATGAGAACAAAGGAAAATTGATCCTTGGTTGAGCAGGCTTGCATATAAAAAGGGCCAAATATTCGGATACAATTAGATAAGATAATATTATTATACGTGGCTGATTAATATACATATACGAGCTAAGATGGCCATGGTCCATTTACAACCTAGCCCATATACAATTCAGCCCTTTATTATGTATACGGAATACGCGGCCGGCCGTAGTATAAACATAATTCTGTTTATTTGTTGGGCAAGTATATTCACCTATAGCGGCTTGGCTGCCTCCATGGGCACGTACATTACTGTACACAAGCATACGTGAACGCCATCTCCGATCCGTTGCACGTATAGAAGAATCTCAAGAAGATAAGCCTGGAAGATATGAAAGCGGATCAGCTTGCTTGGTCATCCCTAATCTTCGGAGCCACGACGCGAGAAGCTCTCCCCACGACCTGAGGTGGAGCAGTGGCGCAGGCCTTGGATTCCTCGGACCGTCGTTCCGAGGAGACCCCTGTCCGCTCGTCTATATAAGCAGGGCAGTTCTCTCCTAGTAGGGGGATCGATCGGAAGACCACCGCCGCTAGGCTGCTGCTCATATACACGCATTCCCATCTCGTCAACCGCACCCACCACAGCACCACGCCGCCGCCGTCGCCGGTGACGGTTCCGCATCAAGGAAGGTCGACATCGCGCGCTGCCGAAGACCAACCTCATGGCTGCATCGAAGGGTGAGACTCCCCATCTGTGGGTTCTTTTATTTTGTTAGGTGTCTTGCTGGATACCTGATATGGGGATGAGTAGAGAAATTGGGGGTCAGGGGCAATTGAAGGTCCTGCCATGGCGTAGTTCTTGTAGTTGTAAAAGAGGGGCTGGTTGTGATAGGTGCAGATGTGTGGGTGAAGGGGTGATAGAATTGCAGATCGGCATAGTATGCAAATCGTGATTGTCACAAGATCAATATTCAGAGGCTTGATCATTGAAGCCCTTTATAGAATAGTATCCTTAAGAAGATTTCAGAAGCAGTGGAAGTGGTAGAGTAGTGTGAAAGAGAGATTTGGGGTTGCAGTTTGAGAGCCAAGGAGATTTAGTTGAGAAGAAATGATAGATTACAGTATATGCAACAAACATGTAGAATCCTACACTCTAGGAGGGTGCACAGCAGAGTTGTGACTATGGTTTGATATAGTAGGAGTCAGATCCATAGATACAGAGGTGTGTGGGAAGATGATAGAGAGCAGGTAGAAAATTGTAGGCTTGCAGTTGTCTGAGAAGGAGGATCTCAGGCACATGAGATAGATGATTACCCGTCGTTGGTAAATGTAGAGGCCATGTTCAGTTAATAAGAGAGCATGTACTTTCACCGATTGATATCGGAAAATAATTGGCTTCAAAGATAAAGAGGGAAGAAAGAAGAGTGTGCAGATTGCAGGATTTGCATATTGCAAATCATCACCAACAATAGTGATATTCATTGGTGGTCAGCATGTATAATATTTGTGAGAGGTGTGCTATAGTCGGCCAAGAGTTACGCTTATCCTTTGTCTAAAACAAATCAAGACAATGCATTGAAACTCCTGAAGAATGCAGAGCAAGATAAGTTGCGATGAGTGACCTGTTAGTAGTGTATGGCTCTAAACAACAAAGACAGAGTTTTGATCATTGCAATAATCATGCAAAGTATGCTCTCATTGTTCGGCAAAAGTGCAATGATGTTGCAATGAGAAGATTTGTGGAACCGAGAAGTTTATTCGAGATCATTCTCTCGAAGAATAAGGATAGCCTCGCTGCGCAGTGAAGACTTTCAATAGATGTGGGCCTCAAATTTAAGAAGTATGTGTACTTTGTGTAATAAGCAAGCAAGATGTAGTATACGCAGAGTGAGGTAGTTAGCATGTGCTTTGAAATGTAAAGTCATCATGAGTTTAATAGAAAGAGATAGCATATATAGCGTAATTCAGCATGTTATATTCAGACATGATGATTATTAGCGGCTTTGTTGTGAATTTGGCCCTGTGATTCAAGAGTAGTTCGACAATGCACTAATTTTGTAAACGTCATGGGCTGTGTTTGTGATGTGCTCCTGTTGTGGCCTATATATATATAAATCAATTAGTCGATCAGACTTTCGTAATATGGTGCAAAAAATTGGTGTTTATGCACATTCATACTAGTGGTTCCCGACTAAACTTGTCGATGTGATTAAGAAGTATAGCATAGTGACTGAGTTGCGTCATCTCCCATCTCTATGCACGGCCAAATCAAAGCTCGGCGAGACATGTGGCGTTTGTGGTGAAGTTATGATTAAATTTCTAGACCGACGAGGCTAGGAAAAATGAGTTACCGGTTTACTTTCATGCGATCGACAAGGCCGAGCATTTCTTTTACAGACTTTTACTCCAAAGTCCGTGACCGATGAGGCGGATAGCATACACCACGACACCGACGAGGCATGGCAATTTATTGTCATTTAATATTGTGTCATTCTTTATGTATACTTGGAGACTATAACAATCAAGATCCAGGAAGCACAACCATCATCGCAGCTTAATCGGAGGTCTTCCATAGAAGTTTATCTATGGATGTAATTAACCGGTTTGTCTTACGAGACCCCGGGAATCAGTAACAACACAATCACTGATTTGGTTAGATGTATCGATCAGGCGCAATATGATGTAAAATCCCAAGGGGACTTGTACTCTGTAATTCCATGAAAGGATTAATATAATGAAGAGTTCCCTATTTGTTTGTATGTTTGTTGTTCACTTTTGTATACTTGTGTATACTGGCACGCCCGCGCATTTATTTATTCATCCACGCATTTAGGACGCCCCCCCTAGTCGGGAGTTTGTTTCCTTTTGGCGAAACAAATTAGTACAGACGCTGGTTCTCCCCGGACTGCTGGGGTCCAAGGGAGATGCCGAGCTGGCGCCCAGACGTCTTGTGGCCGAGGACGATGGAGGGGAGAGATTGGATGGCGGTCTGCGCCCGTACCAACTCTCCCCCCACCGTGAGGATGAAATCTAGGCTCCCGACTGATGTTGTGGTTAGCCATCCGAGGCCTGGTTTGGAACGCGCAAAGGCCCCTACCTGGCGCTCCAACTATCGGTGTTTCGAACAAGCACCGGCTAGTAAATTTATAATTATGCGTGTTAGGCCCGGATGGTGCGCTAAAGGACACAAGGTTTATACTGGTTCGGGCTGAATGTCCCTACGTCCAGTCTGTTGCTGCTCGTGTTATTAGCGCCGAAAGCAGTTCGTAGTAGGGGGTACAAACGGTCGAGAGAGGGACTGGTCCCAGGTCTCTGATGGAATGGTCGAAAGGAGACCAAGAGTCTGGTGGCGGCTTGGCTGTGTATGTGATGTCGAACTGAACTCTCTATGAGTTCGTCTGTATGTGAGTTCGGTGTCAAAAGTCGGTCCCTTTAGTGGGGAGCCCTGCCCTCTCTTTTATAGACCAAGGGGGGAGCAGGGGTTACAAATGGGAGAAAGAGAAAAATACCAAGGGTATAGAAGGTCCTTCGAAGGATCCGGGTCTTCCTTTTTCCCTGCACCTGCCCTGTATAACATGGCAGACAGTGTCAGAAGTGGTGTGTTCGTTGATCTTCGTAGGCCGTGCCCTGGCCTCTTTTTAGCAAGTGGGTGCGTCCCATCCCGCCCCCACAGGCGGCGTGTCGGGCAGGGTTGTTGAACTCCGACCCCGTGGGGAGCGGATGTCGTGGTGACTGCTTGTTTTGCCATTATAGAGGACGGGAGTCTCTCCTTGGAACGTAGTGGTTGTCGTATGTCCGTGTCGGGTTCTTCGTCTGGTGGTTTGAAGGCGGCGCCTACAACACTGTAGGGAGAAGAGCATGCACCTGCAACACTATTCAGGCTCTATCACGCCTGGAAGGGTCTAAGCGCCCGTCCCGTCATGTCCTGATGGTACTTTCTTGCAGGGGCGCAGGACATGGTCCTTCGATGCCATGGTTGACCCGAACGTCTTGTCTTACCCTGTGCCTATCATCATGAGGGAGCGGGGTGCGGTTGTCAGGCATCGGGCGAGGCGAGGTCCGTCAGGCGAGGCAGAATCTAGCCTTCGGAGGTCGGGCGGGGCGGAGCCTGGCCCTCGGGGGTCGGGCGAGGCGGAGTCTAGCCCTCAGCCCTCGGACGAGGCGGAGCCGTCCCCCAGCCGTCGGGGGAGGCGGAGCTGGCCGACGGGCATCGGGCGAGGCTGAACCAAACTCCTGCCATTCGGGCAAGAAGCGCAGCGGTGCTCTTGTCCGTTCGGGAGTTTTTAACGTTCGATGGTTATTAGTTCCACCTCCTTGGGTACCCCGGTATTAGGTCCCCGACACCACGGGCATTGAGATGGAAAAAAATTAGTCATTGTTGGATTCGTGGGGATGGGGTTGGTTCCGTCCCTTGAACTCGCTCTTACTCTAAATTAGGCTGTTAGCCTATTAAAATTCTACCAAATGTTCAACACGCAACCCTGTAGATGGCAAACTAAACTTTAAAGTAGATGTTTCTTATAATAAATGAAATCTTACTTATTCAATTTACATCAATTTGATATTATGAATTTGCTTTTGCTTCTCAAATATTATATTTGTAATGGGGATGGGTTCCCAGCAAAGTTCCCTGTGACTCCACAAGCGTTTGTGGGACGGGGATGGGGAATTTTCCTTTCAGGAGAGATAGGAATAGAGAGCTATGCCTGATGCGAAATTCTCCATTGACATCTCTACGTCCCACCACCACTGCTAGATCCACCCGTGACTAAGAAGTAAAGAACGTTGGATGCGCATACTCATTGAAGAAAAGCGAAATGAAGTGAATTCAGCGACCTTCGGCCTGTTCGGGAGGCCGTATCGTATCGTGGATTATTTACTGCTGGCTGATTTGGTGTGAGAGAAAAACACTGTTTCCGGCTGAAAATTTACTATCGTTTACGAGCAAGCGAACAGACTGCTTAATGCCAACTTAACAAAGACATAAAACGGCCAGAAATCAACACTAAAGACCAGTAGACCTGATCAAATGTCGAACTCAGGCCAAGCAAACAAAACAAAAAACGTCAGATCAAAATTTTTGAACCCACACCCAACCGACGACAGATTGGTCAGGTCGGGTGGCCCATTGTCAGGTCTGTTAGAGACTGTTACTACTCGTGGGCTCGCAACCACACCCACCAACTTGCCTATTCATCACATGATTTGGCGATAATGTCCCTGGCTGACTGCTGCTGCTGCTGCTGATTCTGCCGACGCTGCGTTTCCTACGCACCGCATCACATGTCAGGAGGACCGGATATGCTCTGCAAGCGCATCGCCTTCGTCCTGTTTGCATGATTGGGCTTCATTCACACATGCTGCAACAGCTAGACATGTCACGTCGCCGTCGGGATACAGCACACGGTATTGGACGCAATCCAGCCAGCCGCCACAATTAAGGAGGTTGTTACTCCCTTCTTAGCTAGCCTCAGCTTGCCACACATCTCTCTCCACCTTACGTCTCCCTTCTTAGCTAGCGTCAGCTTGCCACACATCTCTCCACCTTACGTCTCCATTCTTAGCTAGCGTCAGCTTGCCACACATCTCTCTCCACCTTACGTCTCCCTTCTTAGCTAGCGTCAGCTTGCCACACATCTCTCTCCACCTTACGTCTCTTCGCGAAGCATCTTCTCTACCACAATGCCAAGCATATCTGCCACCATACGCCAACATGCAAGCTACCCGTTAGTTCCATAGCTTGCATGTTGGCGTACCGGACAGATATTGACACACCTGATTTTAGGGATAAAATGTGATGCATAATTTTATGTGCATCAAGAAATCAGTCACACACATAAACCGATATATTATAGATAGTATCATCACAAGTGTTTATTACATCACGAATAATAAGACATAGTCTTCACATAAATGTAGCGGAAGTATAAAGAAAATCTCTCGCGGAAGCTCCATATCACAGGAAAGTCAACTAGTTGACCACAAGTCTAGTAATCCTTAGGAAAGTCGTTATTACCATAACTATCTATTACCCATCCGGGATTTTTATCCAAATAATGAAAATAAACAAATATAAGTACGTGTCGTACTCAACAAGTGTAACATGGGGTTCATGAGGCTCAAAAGGCTTGACACAGGTTTAACAACATTCAGCTTTTAATTGTCACAATTTTAGCATAAGAGTAGCAAGAAGTTGTTTTAATCCCAAAGTAAAACACATGATCAATGTAAACATGAATAATGAATAGCATAAACAGATAATTCTTAGTGATCATCTATTCCATAAGGGTTCCAAGGCCCCTCGTGACCGTGAGCACGGCTGATATACCAGTTTTACACTATGTAGAGGTTGTACACTTTCACTGTGAGTCGTGATACCCATATGTCTGGGTTAATTACTCACAAAACACTTCTAAGGTGAGCAGACATGGTTCACTATGAAGCCTTTTAAAGGTTCGTCTAACAAGTTAGGGCCATTAGATTCACTTGGCAAACAAACATAGGAATCCCTATCAAATGGCACAATTCCATTACGGCTATACACATAAGAGTGGAGGCTGTCCTATACCCGAGTTGTCAAGCCATTCTAACGCCAATAAAGGTAACCACTAACAAGCTAGAAAATGTCTTCATACTGAGCTAAAGCCAGAGCTATGTAGCCCTCACAGCTGTACTGTAAGTTTCGAATGACCACTTACAGATAAGTCCTTAGAAAGAGGAATCTGAAGCATTTAGAAAGTAGCTAAATACCCCAGCCCCCAGTTTCCAAGTTGCTAAAAAGTCATGTTTTAATGTTTATTACATATACCATTAGTCAAGTTACGAGATCATGGTTTAGTTGAGCACTAGCAAAGGTACCCAATGCATATCCCATAGGAGTCAAGGTATCAGTTCAATACTAGGGAATCCCTATCAAGGTGACACATGCAATATAAATTAAATGTATTAAAGTTGATAGGAAACAAGGATAATCTAATGCTATACTTGCCTTGAACAAAGTGCTCCTGTTGTTTCTGCTCGTTAAAGTAGTACTCTTGATCACCCATGAATTACTCACCGTCTATACTCGATATTCACAGCAACATACAAGCATCCAGAAGCAATCATGCATAGCAAACAAAAGCTATAGATTAGAACAGCACACCAATCAGCATAAAATCAAGATGAAAAGTTTGTAAAATGAATCTATGTCTCGCTATGAACACACAGACGCGAAAATCACAAAAATCAGAGCTAAAACGAAGAAGTTATGAATTAAACAAGATTTCCTTTAATAAAATAATAAATTAAATCTAACCTCAAATTTTAAAAGTTGAAAACATACTTAAAAGTAGTATAAACATGTAGATTACTCAATTACGAACCTAACACAACTTGAACGGATCAAATCGGAGTTAAAACGAAGATTTTTGGGCTAAAACAAGATCAATGGCACTTCTATAAATAAACTGAACTCAATTTTGATTTAAAATAAATAAAATCAGATTTTGAATTCTGGGCAGGGACTGTCGGTTAAAAATCAGCAAACTAGAGGGGCTCTTATGCAAAATTTCCAGCCGAAGGGGTATCGTGAATCCTAGACCGTTGGATCTAATATGGACGGCTCAGATTAGACGAGGGAGAGAGAGCGCGATCCGGTCGGCCGGAACAGTGTCGGTGTGGTGGCTTCCATGGCCAGCGGCGAAGAAACTCGTCGGCACACATGGTTAGGGCCCTAGAGGCCATGAGAGAGTAAACCAAGAGCTTGGGAAGCAAGAGGAGGTGATGGCGAACTCACCCAAGTAGTTTTCGCGGTCGGAAATGGCTCGAAGGCGACGCGAGATGCGACGGAGCGGATGGCGAACACGGCGGCACTAGGTTTCACGGCGACGTGGCGATTTGGTGAGGTGGCTATGACTCCGAAGCTTGGGATGGGAGCGGCACATGCGGGCAACTGGTATTTAAGGCCCGGGGAACCTTAGGCTACATGGCAAGGCGGCAAGGCGTAGGCGGAGCGGATTCCAGGGCGGCAGCAGTCGTAACCGAGGCGGAGACGAGCCGGGGTAGAAAAACAGTACTGCGGACGCGTGGGGCCGGCTATCAGTGGCACAGGGAGTGAAAGAGGGGAACTGCGTGGGCACGACTCGACTGGGCCGAAACAAAGAAGCGGGCCACGGGAGAGGGAAACTGGACTGCGGTGAGGAATGAGGGCAGCTGCTGGGTCGCTACGCGGAAGCAGGCCACGCGAAAACAAGACCGAGCTGGGCCAGTGAGTAAAAAGAAGGCCAAGCGGGAGCAACACTGCTCGGGCCAAATTCAAGAGAAGGAGAAAAAAATAAATAAAACTCGTTTTCTATTTCCTTAACACATTTTCAAATCCAATTTAAACTCAAATTCAATTCTTTTGCAAATTTCAATCAAACCAAAACATCACAAAATAAATATGCAGCAGCATGTATGCACATACATGTATGTAGACCTTATATTTGATTTTATTTTTAATAAAGTTGTTATTTTTTTTATAAATTTAAATGCTCACAAAATGCACAATTAAATTATTTTCTCCTATTTCAAAATCATGCAATTTTTAGGGTGTTACAATTCTACCCCCTTAAAATGAATCTCATCCTCGAGATTCGGACGATGCTTACTCAAAAAGCTACGCGTATATTTTCCTCAAATCCTCTTCTCTTTCCCAAGTAGTCTCATCTTCTGTATACCGATTCCATTGAACCTTACACATCTTTATAACTCGGCTCCTTGTAACCTTTTGTGCCGTCTCCAAAATCCTTACTGAAATTCCTCATAGATGAGATCTTCCTTAACTGTAAGCTCCTCTAATGGTATCTGCTCCATAGGTATACGTAAACATTTCTTTAATTGAGACACATGGAACACATCATGTACACCTAACAAACTGCCAGGCAATTCCAACTAATAAGCTACTTCTCCAAGTCTCTCTAAGATCTTAAAAGGCCCAATATACCTTGGTGCTAACTTTTCCCTTCATATTAAACCTTCTCACACTTCTCATTGGTAATACTTTTAGGTAAACATAATCCCATATTTTGAAAACCAATTCTCTTCTCCTAGTGTTAGCATAACTCTTCTGTCGAGACTGTGCCACTCTCAAGTTATCTCTAATCATCCTTACTTGCTCTTCTGCATCTCTTAAAACATCCGGTCTAAACACTTGAGTTTCTCCCATTTGATTCCAAAACAATAGGGTTCTACACTTTCGTCCATACAAAGCTTCAAAAGGTGTCATATTGAGACTCTTCTGATAACTGTTGTTATTCGAGAACTCTTCATATGGCAAACTCTTGTCCCAACTTATACCGTACTGCAACGCACAAGCTCTCAGTCGGATGTCCTCTCGAATATGATTAGTTCTCTCAGTTTGTCCATCTATCTGAGGATGATGTGATGTACTAAAATTTAACTTTGTTCCCAACGAACTATGTACTTGCTGCAAAAAATGAGATGTAAATTGAGTACCCCGATCAGATACAATTTTCTAAGGAACTCTATGTAGACACACTATCTTCTCCATATATAATTGGATCAACCTCGGTCCATTATAAGTAGTCTTGACTGGTATAAAGTGATCAACTTTAGTTAATCGATCCACTATCACCCATATTGAATTATAACCTCCCTAAGTGCGTGGTAACCCAACAATAAAATCCATACCAACTTCTTCCTACTTCCACTCGGGTATCTTCATTGGTTGTAATAATTCTGTAGGTCTTTGATGTTCAGCTTTGACTCTCTGACATGTATCACATAAAGCAACATATTCAGCCACATCCCTCTTAAGTCCATACCACCAATACTTCTCTTTTAGATCCAAGTACATCTTAGTACCCCCGAGATATATAGAGTAAGTAGACTCATGTGCCTCACGAAGAATTCCATCTCGTATAGCCTTATTCTTCGGCACACATAGTCTTTTTCCAAACCACAGAGTTCCATTATCATCCATACGGAAACTTGGTGCCTTACCAATCACTATGTTCTCCTTGATTTCCTTTAACCTCATATCATGTAACTGATCCTTGAGTATCTCTAGCTCCAATGTAGGCTCTATCACCAACTCTACTGCATTAATGACAAAACCCAAGTTTAGTTGCTTAAGTTTAGCACACAACTCACTTGACATAGATGCCACTTGCACCTCATTAGCGTAAGTCTTCCTACTAAGAGCATCGGCAACAACGTTCGCCTTTCCAGGATGATAGTGTACTTCCAAATCGTAATCTTTAATCAACTCTAACCATCAACGCTATCTCATATTCAGATTTGTCTGAGTGAAAATGTACTTCAGACTCTTATGATCAGTATAGATATCACTCTTATGTTCGATAAGATAGTGCCTCCATATTTTCAGAGCATGAACCACTGCTGCTAACTCCAAATCATGAGTAGGATAGTTTAGCTCATGCTTTCTCAATTGTCGGGATGCATAGGCCACTACTCTTCCTTCTTGCATAAGAACACATCCGAGACCTTGACGAGATGCATCACAATAGATAGAAAAGTTCTTGCTCAAATATAGCAAAACTAATACTGGGGCTATAGTCAACCTCTTCTTCAATTCTTCAAAGTTAGTCTGGCACTTTTCAGACCACACAAACCTAGCATTCTTCTCCAATAGAGCTGTCATAGGTTTGGCAAGTTTAGAAAACCCTTCTATGAACCTTCTATAGTATCCAGCCAATCCCAAGAAACTTTGAATCTCTCCCACATCGGTTGATGGTTTCCAATTCAACACATCTCTAACCTTGCTTGGATCTATTGCTATTCCACTATTAGAGACAACATGGCCTAGGAAAGAAACTTCCTTCAACCAAAACTCACACTTGCTTCGCTTAGCATACAACTTGTGTTCCCTAAGCTTCTGCAAGACCAACCTTAGATGTTCAGCGTGCTCTTCTTTCCGTTTTGGAGAATACCAATATATCATCGATAAATACCACCACAAACTTATCCAAAAACTCCATGAACACCTTATTCATCAAGTACATAAAGTATGCAGGTGCATTGGTCAAACCAAAGGACATAACGGTGTACTCATATAAACCATACCTCGTAGTAAAAGCTGTCTTGGGTATGTCAGTTGCTCGAATCTTCAACCGATGATAACCAAAACAAAGATTAATCTTAGAGAAAACACAAGCACCTCTCAACTGATCAAACAGGTCATCAATTCTTGGTAGCGGGTACTTGTTCTTGATAGTAACCTCATTTAGTGACCGATAATCAACACACATTCTCTGGGTACCATCCTTCTTGTCAACAAATATAACCGGTGCTCTCCAAGGTGATGAACTAGGATGAATGAAACCTTTCTCCTACAACTCCTTTATTTGTTTCTTAAGTTCCTCTAATTCATTAACCCCCATTCTGTATGGACGCTTAGCTATAGGTGCAGTTCTAGGTAATAATTCAATAATAAACTCAATGTCACGATCTGGTGGCATACCTGGCCAGTCATCGGGGAACACATCTGGAAACTCATCCACTACTAGGTCCTCCTTGTTGACACGATCATCAAGCTGGTTCACTATAGCTGTCGGCTGTGCTTGTACTACAACGTTGACACTGATTCTATCCCTATCCGATGCAGTCACAACAACTATCTTCTCCTTACACTGAATTACTGCTTGTTGTTGCATCATCCAATCCATACCCAGAATCACATCAATACCAGATGTTCTCAACACAATGGGGCTCTCTTTGAACTCTACCCCCCTTAAGGACAGACTAGTTGGAAGACAACAATAAGAAGCTTGCATACTACCTCCTGGTGAGTTTACTAATATGGGATCTTTCATGGCACATAAGGGTATGCTATGCGTTCTAACAAATGCTTATGATATGAAAAAATGCAAAGCTCCAGAATAAAAAAAACAGTGGTAGGAGTGGATTTAACATCAAACGTACCGAGCATGACTTCTGGTTCTGCAAGCACCATCTCTATAGACACATGATTCAGCTTTCTGGTGTTGGGTGCTGGCTTCTGAGGTGTTCCTTTTGGATTACTGTGCTGACCCTGGGGTGTTAGCTGATTCTGCTTTCTGGGGCAATGGTTGGCATAATGCCCAACTTCTCCACAATGATAGCATACATTGGGGGTGCTAGGTGCACTGGTCTTCATGGGAGTGTTGTCAGGTGCTCCCTATCATGGTGTCTACTAGCCACTCTGCTCCTAGGAACGTTGATTGCCATTCTACTGCTGGTACGGTGGACGCTGTGGGAACTAATTACGCTGAGGGTACTGACCACGATTCCACTGATTGGGTGGTCTCTGGTACCTCTGCTAGAAGCCTTACTAAGGATTGGTGCGCGGACAAGTATTGCTTCTAGAGGCCTGTCCCTGAAGCCTCTTCTTCTTAGCCTCCATCTCTTTGTGCTTATTGTCAATAACAATAGCACGATTCACCTGCGTCTAGAAATTGGGGTATGTATTGGATAAAAGCTAGAGTTGCAGACTATCATACAAACCCTTGAGAAAGCAATGTTGCTTATCAGAATCATAAGCCACCTCATTCGGAGCGTAACGTGACAACTGAGCAAATTTGTCATGATACTCAGCTACATACATGGATCCCTGTTTCAAAGCCCCAAATTTCTCCTCCTTGACCTCTATCAATCCTTTAGGTATATGGTAAGATCTGAAATTCTCTCTAAATTCCTACCAGGTGACAGGAGGAGTATTAGTGGGACGTCCATACTCAAATGCCTCCCACCAGTCTTGAGCTTCTCTCTGGAGTTGTCCTAACACGTATAACACCTTCTGCTGGTCATTGCACTGCGCTATGTTAAATTGTTTTTCCACTACATGAAGCCAATCATCTGCTTCTAGTGGATCAATGGCATGAGAAAACACCGAGGGCAACCCTTCAAGAATTCACCATGCTTATCACGTGGTGCTCCACCAATTGGATGATTCTACTGATTCTGCACCAGAGCTTACATAAGCTGTGTCTGCACTGCCAGAATTTGCTCTATAGTCGGTGGCGATGGTGGTGGATGTGGGGGAACTCCTCCATGACCCTGGCCTCTTCCTCTTCTAGACATCTGACATCCAACACAAATTTTCAAAATTTAGAGATTTCCATGTTATATACACTTATAGAGATATAGAATACATTCTAAAAATTTTCTGGATGAGTTCCAACATCAGTAGCTCGGTAAAACAGTCATATCTAGAGTTCTATATATCCAAAAGAGGTGTGCTTTACATGATTGGAAAGCTTAAGAAATTATATACAACTTTTATTCAGACCAAATGCTCAGATTATGTCGTTAGGTTATTCAAAAATAGGACACAACCAAATCTGTTCTAGCTTCTAGACTGTGCAGAAACTTCAACTTGAAATAGCTATATCTCACAAACCATATCAGATATAGGGGTGATTATAGAGGCATTAGAAAGATACTTAATTCTAGTTATTCACATAAGAATTTCATAATTTTTGGTTGAGTAGATTTAGATTGGCTTTGAGATAAGGGCAGACTGCTCTGAAAAACAGATCCGAGAGAACAAGATGTACCAAACCCAACTATTTATTTATTGACTCAAACTTTAATATTCTTAACTATGAAACTTGCGAACATGCCCACAAAGTTTCAGCACTCGTTACAAAAATCCAACTCACACATAAACATAATAATAAATCAACTAGGCACACCAAAGTTCACACCACACTATTAGACTCGACCTGACTCAACTTGACCCGTGCTACTAACGTCTTATTACATAGAAAGGAACTCCAACACCTATGGGCGAGGTTTATGGGGAAGCTTCTCATAAATCCTTGGCAGGCTGAGGCACTCCCTTTGGTCATCTATCACTCGTTGGTACCTCTTAAGAGTCTCCTGCTGTGCCTTCAACTGATCTTCCAGTCGCCGAATCTTCCCTACTAACTCACAGCCAAAGTATACCATCACTTGGGTAGTTGGATCCGTGCCCTGAGGGTCCATCATTGCCCACTCCAATTCAGGGTGTTGGCGAGGGAGGAATCGATATTGGTCCTCCTTCATATCCTCAAAATGGTGGCCACGAAGACCCATACAGGCTTTAGTGGTTGCATCTTCTATGCTATCTTCTATGGTGGCACGACGAGCATGATGCGAATAGCTTGCGTCCAGCTGATATGCTTCCTTCTCTTCATCCCTGATGGAGATGCACGCCCTATTCTTCCAATAAGTGTCATCCAGAGGGTGCGTATGTTCTTCGCAGACATACTCCACAGCTGCGTCCCAATCAACGTAGTAGGTCTGAAGAATCCCCATAAGTCGGTGGTGCAAAACGGAGGATTCACACCCCGACTTGTACCAGATCTTTGTAGTCCATCCTATGGTAGGGGTAGGCTGATCTTCTTGAACGGCGTCCTCCTCCTCCTCATCAGACAATACAATGACCTCCACTTCTTCGGATTCTTCTTCTTTCGGTTCTTCCTGGAGTGGCTCAGGCGTAGGTGCAGGTGTTGGCGAGTCAACTTCTTGTTCCTGGGGTTCCTCCTCACGTGGCTCCATGGACTCATACAAGCCACGAGGCGGGTAGTAGCCTTCGGTGCTGATGCGAGCGGTCTTATTAGCACAAGACATCTACAGAATTAGATTTAGTCAGACTAGAAGCAATAATTTTCATAACAGAGTGAGGCAAAAGAAGCATAAAATTTAGCAAATAACAAGAGTGAGATGGGAAGCATGAAATGAGTGAAGCAAAAGAGGATAAAACGACCATTGCTAACTAGGCTTGCGTCCTATAGTCAACACGGCTCTGATACCAATCTGTCACATCCGATTTTAAGGGTAAAATGGGATGCATAATCTTATGTGCGCCCAGAATCAGTCACACACATAAGTCGACAAATTATAGATAGTATCGTCACAAGTATTTATTACATCACGAATAATAAGACATAGTGTTGACATAAATATAGGGAAAGTATAAAAAAAATCTATCGCGGAAGCTCCATATCATAAGGACGTCAACTGGTTGACCACAAGTCTAGTAATCATCAGGAAAGTCATCATTACCATAGCCATCTGTTACTCATCCGAGATTTTTATCCAAATAATGAAAATAAACAAGTGTAAGTACGTGTCGTACTCAACATGTGTAACATGTTGTTCATGAGGCTCAAAAGGCTTGACACAAGTTTAACAACATTCAGCTTTTAATTGTCACAATTTTAGCATAAGAGTAGCAACAAGTTGTTTTAATCCCAAAGTAAAACACATGATCATTGTAAACATGAATAATGAATAGCATAAAAGGATAATTCTTAGTGATCATCTATTCCATAAGGGTTTTAAGGCTGCTCGTGACTGTGAGCACGTCTGATATACCAGTTTTACACTCTGTAGAGGTTGTACACTTTCACTGTGAGTCGTGATACCCATATATCCGGGTTAATTACTCCCAAAATACTTCCAAGGTGAGCAGACATGGTTCACTATGAAGCCTTTCAAAGGTTCGTCTAACAAGTTAGGGCCATTAGATTTACTCGGCAAACAGACATAGGAACCCCCTGTCGAATGGCATAATTCCATCATGACTATACACATAAGAGTAGAGGCTGTCCTATACCCGATTCGTCAAGCCATTCTTATGCCAATAAAGGTAACCACTAACAAGCTTGAAAAGGTCATCATATTGAGCTAAAGCCAGAGCCATGTAGCCCTCACAGCTGTACTGTAAGTTCTGGATGATCACTTACAGATAAGTCCTTTGAGAGAGGAATCTGAAGCATTTAGAAAGTAGCTAAATACCCCAGCCCCCTATTTCCAAGTTGCTAAAAAGTCATGTTTTAATATTTATTGCATATACCATTAGTCAGGTTATAAGATCATGGTTTAGTTGAGCACTAGCAAAGCTATCCAATGCATATCCCATAGGAGTCAAGGTATCAGTTCAATACTAGGGAATCCCTATCAAGGTGACACATGTAATATGAATTAAATGTATTAAAATTGATAGGAAAAAAGGATAATCCCATGCTATATTTGCCTTGAACAAAGTGCTCCTGCTATTCCTACTCGTCAAAGTAGTACTCTTGATTAGCTACGAATTGCTCACCATCTATACTCGATATTCATAGCAACATAGAAGCATCTAGAAGCAATCATGCATAGTAAACAAAAGATCTAAATTAGAACAGTATACCAATCAGCATAAAATCAAAATGAAAAGTTTGTAAAACGAATCTACGTCTCGCTATGAACACACAGATGCGAAAATCACAAAAATCAGAGCTAAAATGAAGAAGTTATGAATTAAACAAGATTTCCTTTAATAAAATAATAAATTAAATCTAACCTCAAATTTTAAAAGTTGAAAACATGCTTAACAATAGTATGAACATGTAGATTACTCAATTACAACCTAACGTAATTTGAACGGATCAAATCGGAGTTAAAACAAAGATTTTAGGGCTAAAACAAAATCAGTGGCACTTCTGTAAATAAACAGAACTCAATTTTGATTTAAAATAAATAAAATCAGATTTTGAATTCAGGCCGGGGACTGCGGGTTTAAAATCAGCAAAGTTGAGGGACTCTTATGCAAAATTTCTAACCAAAGGGGTATCGTGAATCCTGGACCGTTGGATCTAATCTGGACGGCTTAGATTAGACGAGGGATGGAGAGAGCGCGATCCGGTCGGCCGGAACAGTGCCGGCGCGGCGGCTTCCATGGCCGACGGCGAAGAAACTCGTCGGCGCACATGGTTAGGGCCCTAGAGGCCACGACAGAGTAAACCAAGAGCTCGGGAAGCAAGAGGAGGCGATGGCGAACTCACCCAAGTAGTTTTCGTGGTCGGAAATGGCTCGGAGGAGACGCGAGATGCGGCGGAGCGGACCGCGAACACGGCGGCGCTAGGTTTCGCAGCGGCGTGGTGATTCAGCGAGGTGGCTGCGACTCCGAAGCTTGGGATGGGAGTGGCACGATGTGGGCAGCTGGTATTTAAGGCCTGGGGAACCTTGGGCTACACAGCAAGGCGGCAAGGCGTAGGCGGAGCGGATTCCAAGGCGGCGGCGGTCGTAATCGAGGCAGAGACGAGCCGGGGTAGAAAAACAGTTCCGCTGATGCGTGGGGCCGGCTGTTAGTGGCACAGGGCGCGGAAGAGGGGAACGGCGCGGGCGCGGCTCGACTGGGCCGAAACAAAGAAGTGGGCCACGGGAGAGGGAAACTGGGCCGCGCTGAGGAATGAGGGCAGCTGCTGGGCCGCTGCGGGGAAGCAGGGCACGCTGAAACCAGACCGAGCTGGGCCAGTGAGTAAAAAGAACGCCGAGCGGGAGCTGGGCTGCTCGGGCCAAGTTCAAGAGGAGAAAAAAATAAATAAAACTCTTTTTCTATTTCCTTAACACATTTTCAAATTCAATTTAAACTCAAATTTAATTCTTTTACAAATTTCAATCAAACCAAAGCATCACAAAATAAATATACAACAAACACTATATTTTATTTTATTTTTAACAAAGTTATTATTTTTTCTAAATTTAAATGCTCACAAAATACATAATTAAATCATTTTATCTTATTTTAAAATTATGTAATTTTAGGGTGTTACAAATATGCTTGGCGTTGTGGTAACACGCTCTCTTCTAATAGTAAAGACATAATGAAAGAGAAGAAAGAAGATGATCATAAAATTTCAAACTCAATAATAGAGACGTAAAGAGGAGATGCATGTACACGTTAACGTTATTAGACGGCAGATGCTATAGCGCAGCGTCGTGTCGCCACATGCAGCAGCAATTATCACCACTACTTATCTCATTATTAGAACCACCAACTACCCTATAAAGTCAGGTTCACGTGAATAAATGAAAAAAAAAAAAAAAAGGGTTGTCACCATCTTACGAATATATGACAACAGTGATATGGCGGCACAGAGTGAACAATGCTGTCCCTCGATTAACAAAATGTAAACTCGTAAGAGAATAAAAGAGGATCTTGGTTTTTCCCTGTTGAACTACATGCTTTTAAGTTCAACTACAATTTAGCTGAAACCAACTTCAGTTTTCTTTTAGATGAGCAAGCAGTTTATTAACCACAGAAGAGTGTTACATAATTAAAGAAAAGAATAGACCAAAGTAGAAGCTAGCAGCTAAATGTCTCTATATATTACTACCTCTGTTATGAAAATTTCCTTAAGTCAAACCATTTTAAGTTACCCTCAGCGGGCCACGCAACTTTCCCCTCCCTCGCATCATCTCCCTCGGAGGCGACCCGAGGGCTCCCACCCGCCCGGCCAAGCGCCCCCCCCCTCGCGTCGTCGGCTCGGCCGCCGCCACTACATTGTCTCCGCGTTTGTGGTGGCGGCAGCCAAGGGGAGGAGGCTCAAAAAGGCTTCCTTCCTCGTCCTCTCCTCCTCTCTCACCACTGCCTCCTCCCTCTCCTCAACCCTAAATCCAGGTGCCGGATCCGTGCGAGGGGAGCAGATCTATGGAAGCTGGTGGTCCCCGTGTCATCCTCTGCGTGTTGGTCGGCGGCGGCGTCCTCTGCAGGTGCGGCGGCGGCTCCCGAGCCTGCGGCTGGCTCGGCCTGTGAGGAAGTGGTGGCCGCGCCCGCGGTAGGCTACACCTGCGCGGTGGCGGCACCCGCACCCGAGGCTGCTCGGCCGGCGCGCAGCATGCTCTGGTCCCACACTCCCAGGGCCGCTGCTGGGCGAAGGCGTGGCCGCGGCTGGGTCTGCAGCACGCGTACACGCCCGCGGTCAGCTAGGCTTGTGCGGCGGCGCCTGCGGCATGCAGGGGCAGCCTACTCTGGTTCCACGCCCCCGGGGGCACGTGCTGAGCGGGATGCGACCGAGGCCTAGCTTGCGGTGGTCGGCGGCCAGTGTGGGTCGCGCTCGCACTCCTGCCCCCCCCGTATCCGCCGGAGTGGAGCTATGGGCTGCTGAGCGTGCGTGGGGATGCTTGCTAGGTTGCCAGCTCTGCCCGCAAATGGATTCTGGGTGAAAACCCTCCTCGCCTGCTCTGGGCCAGCGGCGATAGCGTAGTTAGCGTCATCTATCTCCTTGGAGGCATCATTGAAGATTTCGTTCGTCGTGCGTGCCACGGTGACCCCAGGGCGAAAGCGCCACTTGTGTGCCTTTTCCATCGATGGTGGTGTCCGC
This sequence comes from Miscanthus lutarioriparius, assembly GCA_904845875.1. Lineage (NCBI taxonomy): Eukaryota > Viridiplantae > Streptophyta > Magnoliopsida > Poales > Poaceae > Miscanthus > Miscanthus lutarioriparius. Next base: position 52,711,925 of record CAJGYO010000015.1, read on the forward strand.
GGATGTCACTCCCCTTTGTGAAGGCATCATTGGAGCACTCTTGTGGTTGTGCCTCTGCTCCATCTTCCGCTTCTGTCACCGGAGCTGCTCCTTGCTGCGTGGTACCTGTGTGCTTCAAGCTCTTCTCTGCAATGGTCTGTCCAGCTGCTTGATGTTGCTACAACCGCCAGTTTTTGGTAGTGCATACTTCTCCGCTACTGCTCTTCTGACGGATACTTTGCCGTCGTTGCTACTCTGGCAGATGCTTTGCCGCCGAAGTCGTCGTCGTCATTGCTCTGGCGGATGCTTTGCCGCCGAAGTCGTCGTTGGCGGATGCTTTGACGCCGAAGTCGCCTTGGTCTCCCCTCTCTGGCAGATGCTTTGCTGCCGTGAGCATGATGGCCCCTCTTTGCTCGGGCGGATACTTTGCCGCCGTAGTCTCTTCTCTTGGTGGATACTTTGCCACCGCGGCTTCACCTCCTATGTTGGTAGCCTAGCGTTGATGTTTTTAATTTTGCAGGTACAACCAATTAGGGGAGTGGTGGACGGGCCTCTCCTTACCACCGTTCTTGCTGTTTTGTTGTCGTTTAGGTTCCTAACCACTTCCTCCGTGGTTCTGTAACCGGCACTATGGGTTCTCCTGTAGTTACGTTGTGTATGCCGTTCTTTCGGCACTCTTTCTTCTTAATGAAATATGCGTGAAGTCGTATTCTCGAAAAAAAACATTTTAAGTTTGATTAAATTATAGAAAAGAGTATCAATATTTTTACTCCAAATAGGGTATGTTATGAAAATATATTACATGATGATGAACATAGTCCATACTTATTTGGGAAATGTTTGTATTCTTTTATAAATTAAATTTTGTCAAATGTAAGGTAGTTTGACTTAAAACTATATATGTTAGAGTTGTACTCTTTTGAGACCGAGGTAGTAGGGAGAAGTATGCATCTAAATTTGTAAAAAAAAGGAGAATCGTACATCATCGACTACCATAATGGGTACTCTGTTTTTTTTATGTCACGTTAGTTTTGTCCTAATTCAAACATAGCTATCTTTGACCAATCATTTAAAAAAATCCTTAGAGTCTCACAACATATGAATTATATATTATAATAGTATTTCTTATAGTGAATCTAAAAACATAAATCTTATGACATGAATCTATATAATTTTTCTTGAAATCAATGGTCAAAGATACAAATGTTTGACTTATGACAAAGCTAATATGACATAGAAATGTTTGACTTAGGCGCTTATGATTCAATTATGTTTCCTTCAGACGAATACAGTAGCACAACGAATCTAGTCCAGAATGGTGGCACAATTCATCCCAGGTTGCATGTGGTACATTTCCTTTGCACGATCACGCCTCATCTAGCCCAAGTTGTGGCTTGATTCATCTCTTAGCTAGAGACACATGCAAAGATCAATCATGCATGAAACAACCTGCGGTCCGACTAGCTACTTACCCAGCCACTGGCGGCTCTGTGGCTATCTGAACAATGACAACTTCTAATGGTAGCTCTTTTAGCGAGTTCTTGGGGCAGTTTGAGTAATGTGTTCCAGACTTTTAATGGATCTGCATTGAGCCAAGACGCATGTCTGGCTATAAGAATAAGAACACTGTCCCATCCTGCAGGAGCTCATTTCAAAATTCTAACTGCTACCTAACCTATGCTTAGCTCATTGGCCTCACCTGTGACCTCTCACGGCACCTGCTTGGCTCCCTAATATTTCATAAATTACATCAATCACCTTGATTTTTTTTAATGGTGTATCTGTGCTTCATACATCTCGTATATACAAAATGATTCTGTGTAACACGTTTTCTTCGTACTTGATAATAGAGAAGTAGAGGAGAAGGAGATACATGTATGTACACACGTTAACGTTTACGTTAGACGGCAGATGCTAGCAGCGTCTTGTCGCTACATGCAGCAGCAATTATAACCACCTACTATCTCATTGAGGAGGACCACCAACCACCCTATAAAATCAGATTAGTGTGAACAGATGAAAACAAAAAGAAATAGATGTTGTCACTTGTCACCATCTTACCAAAATATGACGACATATGGCGCAGAGTGAGAAACAAAACTGTCCTTTGATTACATCAGATCTTAGAATTCATTTATACAAGTATCTATCCATAAAAAACAAAATACAAACTTGAAATTTATATGAAAGAAATCAATATTATATATGATCTAACCATTGGAATGCCAATAATAATCGATCTGCCACAGAATCAAAGATATATTACAGAGGAACCATGGTTGTTGCCATGATGTGGTGGGAACTATGACTAACTACTCCCTCGGTATTAAATTATTGGCTGTTTTAAGGTTTTCGAGGTATATAGCTTTTGTTATACGCCTAGATATAAGTTATGTCTAAATATATAGTATAAGTTTTGTATCTAGAAAAGCCAAAACGAACTATAATTTGGAACACAGGGAGTACCATTTTAATCCCTCTTGAATTGCATCCTTTTAAGTTGCGCTACAATTTAGCCTAAGGGATTTTATTTTTCTTTTAGATGAGGCAATTCATTATATCTCAGAAGAGTACTACATAATTAACCAAAGAATAGACCAAAGTAGAAGCAACTAGAAGTCTCTATGTATCACTGCCTCTCTACAAAAAAATAATACAACTTCAAATTTTCCATTAGTCAAACTGATGAATTTATAGAAAAGAGTACCAATATTTTTACTCCAAATATGTGTATCATGAAAATATATTACATGATGGTGAATATAGTGAAAAGCTTATTTGGTATAATAAATATTTGTATTCTTTTATAAATTATTTTAGTCAAATTTTAGATAATTTGATTTAAAACTATGCTAGAGTTGTATTCTTTTGAGATAAATTTATTGTCTCAATTAGTAGTGCAACCTACTTGGTTCGGTCCCATCGTATGTATGTAACATATACTCTATACATGCATCCACATTATTAATAATTATTAAAAAATAGTGTAGATTATCTACAGTGAGCAACTCCTTTTATAGAGATTTTGGTCAAAAATACCCTCCAATATCTTATATAGTTCGATATTTAAATATTACCATTCTCTATTGCATTTCTAATTTCTGCTAGCCAAAGATGAAGAGCGAGGCATACTCTCTAGAGTGTGCATAATGTATAGAGAAGCTATTAGAGGGTGGAAACATATATATAGAGAATGATTTTTATTTAAATGACTCTAAACGAGGATTTCGAGAGTTTAAGAAAAAGTTTTAGACATTGCTATGGGTACAATAAAAACTAAAAAAAGTCTTAGACATGCTCACTACAGGAAATAGGTGATTTGCCGAGTGCCAAAATATTTGCCGAGTGCTGCAGAAACCACACTCGGCAAAATAATGGCACTCGGCATACTAAACTCTTTGCCGAGTGCTGAAAAAAGAATACTCGGCAAAATAGAGACACATGGAAAAAACCGCCACGTGGATATCTGTCAGTTAGTGTGCCTGCCGTTAGGAGTTTGCCGAGTGTCTGTTAGTGGCGCTCGGCAAAGAAGTAAGTTTGCCGAGTGTTTTCCTTTAGCGCTCGACAAAGAAATAATTTTGCCGGGTGTTTTTTTTGCACTCGACAAATAAATAAGTTTTTTTTCTCTTCTGACCTTGAAACCTTTTCTATTCTCCACATTCAACATATGGTACTCCATGTTAAGATTTGATATATTTCTGGATCTGTTTGCTATATTTAATTAATTTATTGAATTGCAAGGAATTTTTTGGTATAAGTCAAATTTGAACTGCAAGTGATTCAAATAATAGAATAAAATGAGTAGAAAAATGATATTCATGTTATTGAGTCCGGTGTGAGGCCTTACCCGGAAAATGAAAAGAAATTTCGAAGATCTTGTTCAGGAAACACGACCACGAACGTGTGGTCGAATGGTTTTTAAATTCTAAAAAAAGCAAACGAAGTCTGTAAAACATGAGATTTGTCCAGATCTCATGATATCATACGCGGAGGCCATGGTAAAAAAATGAGAAGGTTTTGCACAATCTGTCACGTACGATGTTTATAAATCGAAGTATCTTAGAAGAAGAATCGTAGCATTGAGAAAGATTCGGTAGGATTTAGAGTCAAAGTGACGGTCGAATTGGGGTTTGACTTCAAAATTTTTTTATAGGCAATAGAGAACATAGATTGATTCATGTGAAATTTTGGTAATTTTTTGGATCTGTTTGATAATTTTAATTTATTAAGTACAATTATAGGATTTTAATTGATATAGATTGAATTTGAGCTATAACTGCACGAAGTAATAAGTTTTTTTTCTCTTCTAACCTTGAAGCTTTTTCTACTCTCCACATACAACACGTGGTACTCCATGTTAAGATTTGGTATATTTTTGTATCTGTTTGCTATATTTAATTAATTTATTGAATTTCATGGAATTTTTTTGTATAAGTCAAATTTGAACTGCAAGTGATTCAAATAATAGAATAAAATGAGTAGAAAAATGATATTCATATTATTGAGTCCGGTGTGAAACCTTACCCATGAAATTAAAAGAAATTTCAAAGATCTTGTCCAGGAAACACGACCACGAACGTGTGGCCGAATGATTTTTAAATTCTAAAAAAAACAAACAAAGTCTAAAAATCATGAGACTCGGCAAAACTGAGGAAAACAAATTATGAAAAGGAGGAAAATGAAAAAAAAAACGTTTGCCAAGTGCATATGATCTGACACTCAGCAAAACTAGGATTTGCCGAGTGTCAGACCTGGAACACTCGGCAAATCGCTTCACGGCCCCACACATGCACAGTACTTTATGGTTCGAAAATGAAAAACAAAACAAAACGGGTTTGCCGAGTGCCCGCAATCTAGCACTCAGCAAACCTCCATCGTACACAGCCCCGGCCGCACACACACACACACACACACACTCACACCCACGCACGCACACACACGCAGCCAGCCGCCGGCACCGCGCCCACGCCCATGCCAGCCGCCGGCCCCGTGATGCTCCCATGCCACGCTTGCGCCAGCTGCCGGCTTCCCGCGCCTGGCCTCCCACGCGTCGCCGCTAGCCCCACGCCCGCGCCTGCCCCGCTCTAGTGGTTGGCACCGACCGCCCCGCTCGGCTATGCCTTTGCCAGCTCATGGTGTCATGCACGTGACCGCGCCCCTCTCGCTCTTGTCCCAGCGCCCAAGCCTAGCAAGAGCAAGCGAGCCGCCCCATGCATAGCCACCCTCGCCGCCCCGTGCACCCTCCCCCTAGCGCCCTACCCCACGGCCGCCGCCCCCAACGCCACGGCTGCGGCCGCCGCGCCGTAGCCGCCGTCCCCCGGCCTCGGCCCTGGCCCCGCCGCCCCCTACACCTTGATCAGGTAATTGCATGCACTAGAATTTGATATCGTTGTGTGAGCATCATTTAATTAGCACAACTCCATCTGTTTTCACCTAAAATAGTTACACGTTTTGGAGCACATGATGTGTCAAATGAGGATGAAGCTACATAGCAAATGCTAACATGATTTTGCCTACTGGGATTGGAAGCAGTATAAACTCTTGTGTACTTTGATATCTGAATCTGGATAGTACTTGCTATTGCTAGATGTTCGATTAGATTTTATTCTTAGTTCGATCTGATGGTCTGATGAGTGTTATATTGCTGTGTATGTGGTTGTCGGCCATCGTGCCATTGGTTTATTGTAGGATTTGGTTACCTCACCGTGCAGGGGAGGTGATGCCAAAATTTACAATTGACACTATTATGTTCCTTTGTTGCAGGAGAGGCTATTACAAAGATCATTCCCCACCGTCCTCGACTCATCACTTTGCAGGACAGCAAGGTGAGGCATCATACACCCCTCTTTCCATATGATGTTCGTATATCATGTAACCTAGCTAGGTGTCTCCCGTTCGAAAGAGATACGGTTGGAAATATACAGATCTTTGCATATCTATAACCGTATCTGTTTCAAATTATCCATGTTTTTTGGACAGCCCGAGTATGTGTAGATGGGGTTAGTTTCCATGCTGTACTCTGATCTGAGACAGAGTTTCAGCAGTATCTCCCTGTTGTTCTCCGGATACACAATCTCCCTGCCAGGACGTGTATTTAGAGAACAGCGGGGAGGTGCTGCCGAAATTCTATCTCGAATAGGAGTAGAGCATGGAAATTAACCCCATCTACACATCCTCGGGTGGGATTAGAACCTATCTTCACCTATTAGACCGCCACGTAGGGACTTGTAGATGCAATTGATTTTTATATTACTTGCTGATATGTTAGAGGATGGATGACCGTGAGTGGATGTACACGGGCCGCTCTAGTCAGGGTTCGTTGACCGATGAATGGATTGAGAAGACCGATGCTTTCTTGGAACTAGCATTTGCAAGGGTTAAAGGAGCGCGTGCCACTTGGTGTCCCTACAGCATTTGTGCAAACATGCGTCGACAAACAAAGGTGGTCATGGGTAAATATCTTTGCAAGAATGGATTTACGACAGACTATACCCAGTGGATCTACCATGGTGAATCTGATTGTGTGAGAGACAAGGTCGTGAGACAACACATCGAGGATTATGATGCTGATGCCGGGTAGGAGACATGTTAAATGACTATCATGAAGCACACTTCGATGAAGAACGTAGGGAGGAGGAGCCAGAGCCAACCACAAAGGTGTATTATGATATGTTGTTTGCGGCATAGCAACCCGTTCACGGGCATGCCAAGGTTTCTCAACTGGATGCCATTGCACACCTAATAGCCATAAAGTCCCAATTTAGCTTGAGTCGAGGAGCCTTTGATGTTATGCTGACAGTTGTTGCTAGCCTGCTCCCGGATGGTCACATCCTACCAAAGAGCATGTATGAGGCACGAAAACTCCTTCGTGCACTTAAGATGCCATATGTGTAGATTCATGCTTGTCCGAAGGGATGCATCTTATTTAGGAAAGAACATGCAGACGCAAAGTACTGTGTGAAGTGTAAATCATCTAGGTTCCTGAAGGTAGACTCTAGTGATGGAAAGAAGAGGTAGCTCACCGTCCCCATGAAGATCCTACAATACCTTCCATTCATACCGAGGATCCAACGACTTTATATGACTGAGGAATCCGCGAAACAGATGACATGGCACAAATATGGATGTCGATACAATCCTGAGAAGCTGGTGCATCCATCCGATGGTGAAGCATGGACAATGTTTGATATGATTCATCATGAGAAAGCTCTAGAGGCTCGTAATGTATGTGTTGCGCTGGCAACAAATGGGTTCAATCCTTATGAAATGGCGGCTGCCTCATACACTTGTTGGCCCATGTTTGTTATCCCTCTCAATCTCCCCCCTGGCGTCCTCTTTCAACGACAGAACATATTCTTGTCGTTGATAATTCTTGAACACCTAGGGAATAATATGAGTGTGTACATGGAGCCTCTGATTGATGATTTGGTCCATGCATGGGAGGAAGGGGTATGGACATACGACCGAGCTACAAAGACAAACTTCAAAATGTATGTTTGGTAGCAGTACTCCCTGCATGAGTTTCTGGCGTATGGGATATTCTGCGGCTGGTGTGTTCATGGGAAGTTCTCATGCCTAGGGTGGCAAGTATTCTTCATTCGACAAACATCGACAATTCCTCCCTTTTGACCATCCATTTAGACGAGACATCTAGAACTTTATGAAAGATGTAGTAGTTGAATGCCCTGCACCCCAGATGATGATTGGTGCCGCGGTTCATGCTCAGTTAGACGCTCTCGAGGTCAATGACCAAGGAGATCGTTTTCTCGGATATGGTGAGCAACATGCATGGACTCACAGGTCGTGCTTGTGGAACCTCCCCTATTTTGATGACCTTCTACTTCCACATAACATTGATGTAATGCACACTGAAAAGAATGTCGCTGAGGCAATTTTTGGTACAATCATGGACACTCCTGATAAGACAAAGGATAATGTTAAGGCTAGAGTGGATCAAGCGAGGTTATGCAATAGACCAAAGCTAGACATGGCGCCTCCTAGAGGCGAGAAGTCATGGAGAAAGCCTAAGGCCAATTTCGTTTTGATGAGGGCCCAAAGGAGGGAAGTACTAGAATGATTACAAACGTTAATGTTCCCTGATGGGTATGTAGCGAATCTGAAGAGGGGAGTAAACTTAGCTACTTTGTGAATCAATGGGCTCAAGAGTCATGACTACCACACATGGCTTGAGCGGCTACTGTCGGTGATGGTTCGAGGCTATGTCCCTGAGCATGTCTGGATAGTGCTGGCGGAGTTGAGCAATTTCTTCCGCCAACTTTGTGCTAAGGAGTTATCTCATACCATGGTTGCAGACATGGAAATAATGGCGCTTGTGTTGCTCTGTAGGTTGGAGAAGATCTTTCCACCTAGCTTCTTTAATCTGATGCAGCATTTGATTTTGCACCTCCCATATGAGGCACGAATGGGGGGGCCTATGCAGGGCTGTTGGTGCTAGTCAATTGAGAGATTTCAAAAGGTTCTTTGAACTAAATGTAAAAATAAATGCAAAATTGAAGCATCCATAGCAGAGGCATACATTCTGGAGGAGGTGTCAAACTTCACAACAAAATACTATGCTGACAACCTTCCTAGCATGCATAATCCACCCCCTAGTTACAATGCTAGCGAAGATGAATCGAACCTTAGAATTTTCTGAGGGCAACTAGGAAGTGCAAGTGGTGCGACTAACAAGACCTTAAAACATGAAGAGTGGAGCACTATTATGCTATATGTGTTGACCAACCTATCCGAAGTGGAGCCGTACATGCTGTAAGTTCTCAACAAACTTTTTCTCAAGTAGTCACAATTATGTGTCCACCTCCGTTGTTTCTCATTGGTACAGGGAATTTCATCAACAATTCTGGCGTGAATCAAGGGAACCTACCCCACAGGAAACTTTGACCCTTCTTAGAGAGGGTGCGAGAAATGGAATGCCTGATTTCATTTCTTGGTTCAAACAGAAGGTACTATCCAATTTGGCTTGTACTTAGTTTGACATTACAAGTTGCTCATACGTGCGACTAATATAACGAACTACCCTGCGTGAATTTGTAGGGACAAACCGATGCATCTATGAGTGCCGAGTTGAGACAGGTTGCCGATGGTTGTGCCTATTGGGTTAGGTCATTTACCGGTTATGACGTGAATGGATATCGCTTTCACACAACAAGCCACGAGCAGAGTCGGCCCAATCAAAGAACCACAAATACCGGAGTTTTTACGCAAGGCTTAGATGGGGTTGAGTATTACGGAAGAATTGAAGAAATATACGAACTCATGTTTCGTGGTTGCAAACCTCTTAATCCTGTTATATTCAAATGCCATTAGTTTGATCTTGAAGTAGTGAGGCGGACCCCTAATCTTGGGCTAGTTGAAATTCGATAATCATCCATCTTACTAGGAGACGATGTCTATATTGTGGCTCAACAGGCCATGCAAGTTTATTATCTCTCATACCCATGCCAAACTGTAGACTGTCTTAAGGGTTGGGATGTTGTGTACAAGGTATCGCCACACGGTAAACTACCTGTCCCAAATAATCAAGATTACAACATAGTTCCCGAACACATATGACGGAGAGTTCTTTCAAGAAGATGGGCTCGAAGGGAGTTTTGAGATAGACTTAACCGAAGCTCAGGGTATGGAAGTAGACAATGAAAGTGGTGCTGACGAGGACGCCATAGACGAGGTTCAGAATGTGAAGGACTTAGAATTACTTCAGCGATTACATCTAAGCAATGACGGTGATGACGACATTCCTCCTTCGGAGCATGGGGATGATTATATCGACATGCATGATAGTGATGATGAGACTTATGATCCAACTAATCCTGATCATGATGATTATTTCTAATACATGTATGATCCGTGCTAATTGATTTATTATTTGTCATACCATGTTATTTTCTAAGTATGTTTTGTTTATTTTGCATCTATTTTGATGTATTATCTATGCTAATTGGTTTACTCTTTTTAATTGCAAGTGATTGAACAATGGTGGGCGGTATGAAGAGGATAACATCGCTTTACTCAAAAGCGACAGCGATGCATAAAGGGTCCGATGCAGCTGAGGGGTCCACGAAGAGACCTCAGGGTAGACCTAGGGGTCGAGGAAGGGTGGAGGCAAGACGAGGCCACCGTCGCCTATACCTTCATCGCCATTCGAGTTACCTTCTGCTCACTCATCCTTTGAGGAGGAGGAGGTATAGGTGGAGGAGGAGGAGGCAGTGGTGGAGGAGGAGACAGGGGTACCTCTTCCTCTACTTTGTCACGTGTGTGGTTACGAGGTCCCTCGACCCTCCTAAGGCGACCGATACCTCTTGAGAGACGCTCGCTGATTCGATCCGATAGAGACAAGTAAGTAACTTTAGATGTTATCACTAATTTTTTGTTTGATATGTTCAAAATTACAATAGAAACTAATAATTTATGTTAGTCACTTGGGTAGGGGTTGGAGGAAGGTCAGTGAGGGGTGATAATGCACGCCATGTGAATGGCATCCTTGGTCTTTTGATCAAGGAAAAGTTCCCTGGCCTAGTGCAGTTCGGTGGAACTATCGAGCCAGCCTACACGTGGGCCCACTATGCCGCCGTCCCCGACGCCCCTGATCGGGATGGCAGGGTATTCACCGACAAGGCACAGCGTGTCAAGGCTGAGTTTTGGGTAAGTCTTTCTTGTACTACATTGCTCAATACATCTCATTGATTGGACATTCTTGAAATAATGACTGGATACATCACGTCTATATGCAGGATTTCTTTAGATGCAAGGAGGGATACAAGGCCAAGGCGGATGTTGTGGCTGACAAAGCCACCAAGAAACTCGTTAAGGACATGCACTACGAGGTGCGCATCTAGGCCGTGATCCAATACCACACGGAAATTCTTAGAGTGAGACTCCCTAAAAGTGCGGCAAGAACCATGAGGCTGACCCTAGAACAATACCTGAAGGAAAATATAGAATATTAATACTTATTTTTTCTGAGATTAATTATGCTTAATTTCATCTTCTTATATGTCATATACTTGATGACGTAGGTGCCTCCATGGTGGTGCACCTACGATCTGCAGTGCTAGGCCCAGATGGTGGATAGGTGGTGCGACCCTGCGTGGAAGGAGAATCACAACGCTTGCTGGGAGCGGCGTTTGCTGATGCCAGGTGCACCACACCATCAAGGCAACCTCAACCTCTCAGAATACGTAGCTAGATGGGTACACGAATTCATTTCTTTATTCTAACGCTCAACTCTGCATAATTTCAAATCATATTAATTTTTTTGAAGTCGGCGGCACATGGTGGCGAGCCTTGCTCCTAGTTCATGGCATATGCTTTGGCCCACAAGGGCAAGGCGACGGCCGATGTCACCTAAAACTCGGAGGACCTGCCCTTAGCGTACAACAACGAGTCCGTCTACAGCCGGCTCGATGGATACACATCGATGGCAAGGGCGGTCCATGGCCTAGAGTATGATCCGAGCACCCATGACCTTGATGGAGAAGTGGTCATGAGGGCAGGAGGAGGAAAGAAGTATGGCTGGTTCTAGATTGGCGATGGCACAATCGACATGGCCAGTACTCCCACTCTCTCCCAGATTCAAGCACGGAGCACGAGTTCCAGCCCGGCGATACGCCCACGGCTGGACTCTACACAGTTCTAGATGAACGCACTCTAGGTTATTTCTGCTTTATTGATCGTTCATTGATTTTTACATACTTTTGTATTGCATTATAACATTGGGATGAAATATTGTAGGCTCAGCAAGAACAAGAAATAAGGAGCCGGGAGGAGCTAGAGACGAAGATGGAGGTAGAGCGGCAGAGGATGGAGGCAGAGCAGCTGCAGATGTTTGAATATATGAGGGGTGTTTATGGTGCAATAGGTCAACCTCTGCCACCGATGCCAATCCCTCAACCTGCTACAAATACTATTTCAGGCACTGTGAGTCACTTTACAACCTTATAATCACCATTTCTAGTTTATGCAGAATCAATCTTACAAAGATGCCTAGACACTAGAAACTTAGTGACTAATGCTATATGTTTGTTACCAACTAGTAATTAAGCAATCATACTATAGCACAATGCAACTGAGAAGATATTGCTGATAGTTGCAAGGGTTATACTAGGTAGGTAGTAGAGAGACCATACGTGTTGTTCAATCTTGTCTCACACATGCAATCTCTTCTCCTTTGTGCAGAATCAATTGGCAGCATCGAATGAGCCTAATGACCCAGCGTGGTCGCAGTGGAACCTAGGGCCTAAGTGACTACTTGTGATTTTATTTGCATTTGCATTTGTGGATTACCTATGACTACTTGTGACTATCTGTGGTTGTGAATGAACCTACTAGTGATTCTGAAGTTTATTTGCATTTATGTGTTGTCAATATATCTATATGAACTGCATGTGATGCTTATTGTGAACTATGTGTTGTGCCTATAATGTTTATTTGAGTGGGGTACGTTATACATGACCGAACAATAAAAACAGGGAATATATGGTCGCTTTGTCGAGTGTTACACTCGGTAAAGAGGCCTTTTGCCGAGTGCCAGGGTAAAAACACTCGGCAAAGCGGACATGTGGCAAATTTTTGTGCATTCTGAGACTAAAATGGCTTCTTTGCTGACACTCAGCAAAGAAGCCAACATTTGTACGTTCTGGGCTAGTCTTTGCCGAGTGTCCAATATTTGACACTCAGCAAAGAAGGCAGGTTTGCCGAGTGCCCAGGATTTGACACTCGGCAAAGAAGGTAGGTTTGCTGAGTGTCAGGTCCGGGACACTCGACAAACGCGCCGTGGCCGTCTCCGTGCCATCGCGTTACTTTTTTTCACCGAGCGTCGGTTTCAGCTCTCGGCAAAATATTTGCCGAGTGCCCGATTATCGGGGACCAATACCAGGGTACCCAAAGAGGTGGAGCTAATAACCATCAATGTTAATTCATCCGAACGGCCAAGGGCATGACTTCAGCTCTTGCCGACCCCTAGGTATGCAAGCTCCGCCTCGCCTGGCCTCTGAGGACCGGTTCCACCTCGCCCGGCCTCTGAGGGCTAGTTCCACCTTGACCGACCTCTGAGGGTAGGGCTCCACCTCGCCTGACCCTCGGGTCCAAGCTCCGCCTCGCCCGGCCCTTGGGTCCATGCTCCTCCTCGCCCAACCTTCGAGGGCCGGTTCCGCCTCGCCTGACCTCTGAGGGCAGGGCTCTACCTCGCCCGACCCTTGGGTCCAAGCTCTGCCTTGCCCGACCTTTGGGTCCACTCACCTCCTCACCTGACCTCCGAGGGCCAACTCTGCCTCGCCCGACCCTTGGGTCCATGCTCCGCATCACCCGACCTCCGAGGGCTGGCTTTGCCTCGCCCAACCTCTGAGGGTAGGGCTCCACCTTGCCCAACCCTAGGGTCCATGCTCCTCCTTGCTCGACCTCCGAGGGCTAGCTCCGCCTTGCCCGACCCTTGGGTCCGCGCTTCGCCTCGCCCGACCTCCGAGGGCTGGTTTCACCTCGCCCTACCTCTGAGGGCTAGGCTCTGCCTTGCCTCGACCCTCGGGTCCAAGCTCTGTCTCGCCCGACCCTTGGGTCCGCACTCCTCCTTGCCCGACCTTCGAGGGCTAGCTCCGCCATGCCCAACCCTTGGGTTGTTGCTCCGCCTCGCCCGACCTCCGAGGGTAGGGCTCCGCCTCGCCTGATCCTTAGGGCCAAGCTCCACCTCGCCTGACCCTTGGGTCCGCACTCCACCTCGCCTGGCCTCTGGGCTGGTTCTGCCTTGCCTGACCTTTGAGGGCAGGGCTCCACCTCGTCTGACCCTCGGGTCCAAGCTCTGCCTTGCCCGACCGTTGGGTCCGCGCTCCGCCTCACTCGACAAAAACCCATACCGCCGCCAACCACTCTAGGTCCAAGCTTATGGGTCTGGGTCAAAGCTCTGACACCAAGGAAGTGACCGGCACACCCCGATATAACCCATGGCCATGATGGGCCATACCTGGGGACTCACATCAGGAACAGCGTCTTGTGTACCGATACTGTTCTGCCTAACCCTTGTACGAACACTGACAGACGCGTTAGTTCACCACGTTGTCCGCCAGGATGACGTGGAGCGCTAGGACCCGTAGACGACGCCTGCATGTGGCACCAGTGATGGAGAGGACCATGATAGGAAGCTATCCCTATTGACGTCTACAGGGTCAGCGGGACCCGCATAGAGAAGAAGAAGGACCCGATGATTCTGGAGGAATCTTCTCCTTCTCATTTTCTCCTATTTTCCCTCCGCTATAACCCCTGCTTTCCCTTAGCCTAGAAAAGGAAAGGCAGGGCGTCCCATTAAAGGCAGGGCAAAGCCAGGCCTCGGAGGTCAGCCGAGGTCTGCGCACGGAGAAGACTACGATGGATCAGACCTTCCATGCGCTGGAAGGTGATGTCGGAGCTCTGAGGGCAGGTCTTTGCCTCGCCCGACCCTCGGGTCCAAGCTCCGCCTCGCCCAACCCTTAGGTCCACGCTCCTCCTCGCCCGACCTCCGAGGGCTCGTTTTGCCTCGACCTGACCTCTGAGGGTAGGGCTCTGCCTCGCCCGACCCTTGGGTCCACGCTCCTCCTCACCCGACCTCCGAGGGCCAGCCCTGCCTTGCTAGACCCTTGGGTCCGCGCTCCACCTCGCCCGACCTCCGAGAGCTGGCTTCACCTCACCCAACCTCTGAGGGTCGGCTCCACCTCACCCGACCCTCAGGTCCAAGCTACGCCTCGCTCGACCCTTGGGTCCGCGCTCCTCCTCGCCCGACCTCGAGGGCCAGCTCTGCCTCACCCGACCCTTGGGTCCGCGCTCCGCCTTGCCTGACCTCCGAGGACTGGCTTTGCCTCGCTCGACCTCTGAGGGTAGGGCTCCGCCTCGCCTGACCCTCAGGTCCAAGCTCCGCCTCGCTCGACCTCCGAGGGCCAGCTCCGCCTCGCCCGACCCTTGGGTCCGCACTCCGCCTCACCCGACTTCTGAGGGCTAGCTTCGCCTCGCCTAACCTTTGAGGCCAGGGCTCTGCCTCACTCGACCATTGGGTCCATGCTCCGCCTCGCCCGGCCTCTGGGCTGGTTCCGCCTTGCCCGACCTCTGAGGGCAGGGCTCCGCCTCGCCTGACCCTCAGGTCCGTGCCCCGCCTCGCTCGACCCTTGGCTCCACGCTCCGCCTCGCCCGACGAAGACCCATACCGCCGCCAACCACTATAGGTTCAAGCGTATGGGTCTGGGTCAAAGCTCTGACGCTAGGGAAGTGACCGGCATGCCCCAATATAACCCGTGGCCGTGACGGGCCATACCTGGGGACTCACATCAGAAACAGCGTCGTACGTACCAGTACTGTTCTGCCTAACCCTCATACGAACACTGACAGACACGTCAGTTCACCACGATGTCCTCCAGGACAAAGTGGAGCGCCATGACCGGCATATGACGCCTGCACGTGGTGCCAGTGATGGACAGAACCGCGATGGGAAGCTATCCCTATTGATGTCTACAGGGTCGGCAGGACCCGCATAGAGAAGAAGAAGGACCTGATGATCCTGGAGGAGTTCTTCTCCTTTTTCCCTCCACTGTAACCCCTGCTTTCCCTTAGCCTATAAATGGGAAGGCAAGGCGTCCAATTAAAGGACATCGGACCATCGATCCCACATCCGAACACATCTGAGCTCGACTCAAATCTGAACCGATCGGAACTCATCGCAACACACCACCAGAGACTTAGGACCCGTCCCTCTCTTGACCGTTTGTAACCCCTACTACGAACTTTCAGTGCTAGTAACATGAGCAGCAGAAACAAACTAGATGTAGGGACATTTTGCCCGAACCAGTGCATGAGCATCTTGGTCGCAACTGTGACGCACGTGACACCCTCAACGCTCGTAGACATACCCATGATGATCTAAGAGAGGGAGCTAGCCATAGCTATCACCCCCATCATGGCTGACGCTATGACAGCAGCGAGGACCGAAGCCCGAGCCCTAGCCTACCGGGGCCTTAGTCCTACGGCCGACACGTCCTCAACGCTGCCTTCCTACCAAGGTACCGACCACAAACCAACATCCCAAAATACTTTGGGGAAATGAACCCTGGACTGTGGCTCGATGATTATTGGCTTGCCTGCCAAGCCGATGGAGCGGATAATGACAATTTCATTATCCGCAACCTTCCATTGCTCCTGGCCGATTCGGCGCGAACATGGTTGGAACACCTACTGCCCAACAGGATCCAAAGTTGGGTGGACCTGAAAGAGATCTTCGTTGGGAACTTCTAGGGCACATACAAACACCCTGGGAACCCATGAGATCTCAAGAACTACCAACAAAAGTCCAGAGAAACCCTTTGTGGGTACATCTAGTGCTTCTCCCAGTAGTGCAATGAGCTACCTAACATTGCCGATGCCGATGTTATAGGAGCTTTTCTGTATGGGACCACCTGTGAGTCCCTAGTTCACAAGCTAGGACATAAGGGCCCGCAAACCACCAAGGAGCTCCTCAACATCGCCATCAGCCACACCTCGGGTGAGGAGGCGGTTGGAGCTATCTTCAATCGCCTAAAGGGCAAGGCGAAATGGGATGAGGACGTCTGCGAAGGCGCCTCCAACCATCTCATCAAGAAGAAGAGCAAGCAGCGGCACAAGAGTCACTCAGGGCCACCGCAGACCGTAGGGGGGGTCGAAAGCCCACGGAGGGCACCCTAAACCACTTTGAGAAGCTGCTCGAGGGGCCTTGCCCGAACCATGCCCTCCCCGTCAAGCATCTGTACATGAATTCATGAAGCGGTTCTTGTCTAGAGGCTCCAACAAAGGGGAGCATGGGAAGGACCCTGACCCAACCACGGATGACACCGAGGGGAAGGATGGCGGCTTTCCGACGCCGGATGGCTGCCTCATGATCTTTGGAGGGTCGGTAGCCTACGACTCCAACCGCCATCAGAAGCTCGCGTGCCGCGAGGTCTATACGGCCAAGCCGGCCGCACCTACCTTCCTTTGGTGGTCAGAGTCCACCATAACCTTTGATTGGACTGACCACCTGGAGAGCGTCCCACAACCGGGGAGATACCCGCTCATGGTCGACCCAACCATCGGCACAAAGCGGCTCACTAAGGTACTAATAGATGGAGGCAGCGGCCTCAACATCATGTACGTCGAGACGCTCGACGCTATGGGCATTGACTGAGCGCGCATCCGACCGATTGGATTGCCTTTCCATGGCATCATGCCTAGAAAATAGGCCATGCCACTTGGGCAGATCGATCTACCCGTCACCTTTGGGGGTCCGTCCAACTATAGGATGGAGACCCTCACCTTCGAAGTGGTTGGGTTCCATGGAACCTACCACGCCATCCTAGGACGACCATAATACGCAATGTTTATGGCCGTCCCCAACTACACCTACCTAAAGCTGAAGATGCCAGGCCTAGGTGGGGTCATCACCATAGGCACCTCCTTCCAACGTGCCTACGAGTGCGAGGTCGAGTGCTGCAATCACGCCGCGCTAATCGTCGCCTTCAGAGAGCTCACGACCATCACGAAGGAGGTCACCAAAGAAACACCCAACCCCAAGCGATAGGCCGGGTCTTTTGAGCCAATGGAGGGCGCCAAGGAGGTCCTCATAGACCCTGGCAACCCCAAAGGCAAAGTGGTGCGCATTGGTGCCACGCTTTCCTCCAAATAGGAAAGCGCGCTCATTGGCTTCCTCTGCGCCAATAGAGACATCTTTGCATGGAAACCCTCAGATATGTTGGGCATTCTGAGGGAAGTTGCTAAGCATGCCTTGAAGATCCACCCAGGCTCCAAGCCGGTGAAGCAATGCCTATGTCGCTTCGACGAGGGGAAACGCAGGACCATCGGCGAGGAGATCGTGAAGCTTTGGCGGCTGGGTTCATTAAGGAAGTGTACCACCCCGAGTGGTTAGCCAATCCCGTTCTTGTACTAAAGAAGAGTGGGAAATGGAAGATGTGTTTTCACTGCATGGGTCTCAACAAAGCATGCCCAAAGGATCCATTTCCTTTGTCACGCATAGACCAAATAGTCGACTCTACCTCAGGGTGCGAAACCCTTTGCTTCCTTGATGCGTACTACGGGTACCATCAAATCACGATGAAAGAGTTCGACCAGCTCACGACATCTTTCATAACCCCCTTTGGATCATTCTGCTATGTCATAATGCCGTTCGGTCTGAAGAACACTGGGGCTACGTACCAGCATTATATGCTCAAGTGTTTCAGAGACCTCATCGGGCGGACCGTTGAGGCCTACATAGACGACATCGTGGTCAAGTCCAAATGGGCTGACCAGCTCGTAGCTGATCTTGAGTAGACCTTCACAAAACTTTGAGCAAATGGCATTAAGCTCAACCCCAAGAAGTGTGTTTTCGGGGTCCCAAGGGGTATGCTGCTTGGTTTCATTATCTCTGAGCGTGGCATCAAAGCCAACCCGGAGAAGATCTTAGCCATCACAAGGATGGGCCCGATTCAGAACATGAAGGGAGTACAAAAAGTTACCGGGTGCCTCACCGTGCTCAGCCGCTTCATCTCACGCCTCGGCGAATGAGGTCTCCCCCTCTATCAGCTTTTGAAGAAGGCCGACCGCTTCAAATGGACACCCAAGGCCCAGGAGGCACTTGACATAGTCAAGCAGCTTCTGATAAAGGCCTCGATCTTGGTTCCTTCGACCAACAGAGAACCCCTTCTGCTCTACATTGCGGCCACCACGCAAGTGGTCAGCGCCGCCCTAGTAGTGGAGCGAGAAGAAGAGGGGCATGCCCTCAAAGTACAGCGCCCTGTGTACTTCATTAGCAAGGTCCTATCCGATTCCAAGACCCGCTACCCCCAAATCCGAAGCTCCTGTACGCCATCCTCATCGCCAAGAGGAAGCTGCACCACTACATCGAGTCACATCCAGTGACGGTTGTGATGTCCTTCCCCCTTGGTGAGGTCATCCAAAACTAGGATGCCATGGGAAGAATCGCGAAGTGGGCACTCGAGCTGATGGGTCAGGGCATTGTGTATGCCTCCCAAATAGCCATCAAGTCCCAGGTGTTGGCTGATTTTGTTGCAGAGTGGACCAAGGTCCAAATGCCACCAGCGGTCATCAACCAAGAGTACTGGATGATGTACTTCGATGGATCGCTGATGAAGAAAGGCGTCGGTGCAGGGCGAGTCTTCGTCTTGCCTCTTAGGGTATGCATGAGGTACATGGTTTGCCTCCATTTTCCCCTCCTCCAACAATGTGGCCGAATATGAGGCGCTCATCAATGGCCTACGTATCGCCATCGAGTTGGGCATCCGACGCCTCGACGTCTGGGGTGACTCCCAGCTGGTCATGGACCAAGTCATGAAGGAGTTGAGCTGCCACGATGCCAAGATGGCTGTATATTGCCGAGAAGTCCGCCAGCTGGAGGACAAGTTTGATGGCCTTGAGCTCAACCACATATCGAGTTGTCTCAATGAGGCGGCCGACACACTAGCGAAGGCGGCGTCCGGGCAAGAGCCGATGCCAACGAGCATCTTCGCCAGCAATCAGCGCAAGCCCTCGGTTCACTATGAGGGGTTGGAACAAGCCAGTGATGGTCCACCTGCCCTGGGCTCAGGGGCTAACCAACCTCGACTCCATCTGACCCTGAAGTCATGGAGCTCAAACAGGACCCAGCGACAGAGCCCAACCCTCTGGTCGACTGGAGGACGCTCTACTTGACTACCTCCTCCGTGAGGCGCTGTTGATGGATAAGATGGAGGCTCGATGGCTCACGCATAGCACCAAGTCCTTTGTTCGGGTTGAGGGCAAACTCTATAAGCAAAGCCAAACCGGGATCCTGCAGCGCTGCATCCCCATCAAACAGGGGAAGCATTTACTGAGCGATATCCATGGTGGGGTCTGCGGTCACCATGCCATGCCTAGAACCCTGATCAAAAACACATTCTGACAAGGCTTCTACTGGCCGACTGTAGTAGCCGATGCTGAGCAGATTATGCGCACCCACGAAGGGTGTCAGTACTACACTTGGTAGACTCACCTACCGGCCCAAGCGCTCCAGACGATCCCCATCACGTGGCCATTCATGGTCTAGGGGCTTGATCGGGTCAGACCTCTCAAAAGGGCGCCTGGGGGCTACACCCACTTGCTTGTCATCATAGACAAGTTTACAAAGTGGATAGAGGCCCGGCCGATCTCCGCGATCAAGTCCGAGCAAGCCGTGCTGTTCTTCCTTGACATCGTCCATCACTTTGGAGTCCCGAACTCCATCATCACGGACAATGGCATGCAATTTACCAGAAAGAAGGTCCTCTAATTCTATGATGAATACCACATCCGGGTCGATTGGGCTGCTATGGCGCACCCTGCACGAATGGGCAGGTCGGGCGCCCAAACGGCATGGTCCTACAGGGCCTCAAGCCTAGGATCTTCAACCGGTTGAACAAGTTTGGTGGATGATCGGTCATTGAGCTTCCCACAGTGCTGTAGAGCCTGAGGACGACCCTAGCCGGGCCACCGGCTACACACCATTCTTCATGGTCTATGGTTGCGAGGATGTCCTCCCAACCGACCTCGACTATGGAGCACCAAGGGTCAGGGCATACGATGAACAGGGAGCCAAGATATCAATCGAGGATGCCATGGACCAGCTGGATGAAGCGCGTGATGTTGCCCTCCTCTGCTCGGCCAAGTACCAGTAGGCGTTGCGACGGTACCACAGCCGACGAGTGCGGGGTCGGGCCTTCAACGTCGAAGACCTGGTCCACCACCTCGTCTAGAGCAGCAAGGACCGCCACAAGCTTTCCCCGCCATGGGAAGGATCGTACATCATCGCGGAGGTGCTCCGGCCAGGCGCCTACAAGCTTAGGACCATCGACGGTGAGGTGTTCACCAATGACTGGAACATCGAGCAGCTATGTTGTTTTTACCCTTAATAAATGCACACTTTCTCTTATCAGTATCATTATTGAACCCCTGACCTTTAGTGACACCCAACCCCAGCAATAGCAGGGGGTCGGGCCTCACTCGGGGGCAAATAAGAGCATATCTATCTGGTAGATAGTCTCTACATCCGACCCTTTCTCACGATTAAGACCCAAAAGCGAAGTTTGCGGAAACAAACACTGAGTAAAACTGGTCAGACTGCGAGAAACCTATGCCTCGGTGGCTATGGCACCTTTGGTCACTAGCGTAATCAGAGTTTCTTTTCCGCACCCCAGGCTTTTTGGCCTTAGCCACGGAAAGAACCGGTACGCGTTTAAGATTCTATCCGCCTAGCAAACATTCTCTATGCCTGACCCCATATCATGTTAAGACCTAGGAGCTAGGGTTGCGGGAATAGGCTCTGAGTATAACTGGTCGAATTGCGAGAGACCTACGCCTCAGTGGCTATGGTGCCTTCGCTCACCAGCGTGATTAGAGTTTGTTCACCTGCACCCCGACCTTTATGACCTTAATGACGAAAAGGGTCAGAATGCACTAACATTTTTATACAAAAGGGGAGGAGGGCTAAAAAGCTATTTTGCTATAACGTAATTTAAGAGCTTGTCCATTTATTACAAGTTTTCCGCCTGGCTTATCTGCCTAACTAAATTCTTGCATGGGATGTTCTCATCCTCTATCTCCGTAGGTAAGTCTTGTCTTAGCAGGTAACGCAAGTCGATTGGACGGCTCGGCCACTGCCAAGAAACAGGTAGGGAGTAGTAGGATGCCCCACGTGGGTTATGCCGACCCCGTCACGAACGACGGACCCAAATCCTGCTCGATCATATCCGGTAAGACCTCCCCGAACCCATCACTCTTACCATCGAGGTAAATCATGTGCCTAGGTCGATCGAACAGCTCAAAGTCACTGCCGAGAGACGAGCCACCCTTACTTTACGTGCATTAATTTCGCTACCAAGCCTTCAACCCTAGCAATGGCAGAGGGTCGAGCATCTCTCGGGGGCTGGCAAGAGTGTCTATTCGGTAGGCATTCTCTATGCCCGACCCCTCCTCACGTTAAAAAACTAGGAGGCAGGGTGTGCGGAGACAAGCATTGAGTAAAGCTGGTTGGACTGCGAGAAACCTATGCCCCGAGGGCTATGACGTCTTTGCTCACCAGCGATGATCAGAGCCTTTGTCCCCACACCCCGAGCTTTAGTCTCCACCTTCTTAGGAAGGGTTTGGAGGGGCTCACTTGTGGAATCTCCATCGAGGAGAGGCCAGCAGGTTGCCCAGGTCAATCGAACGGCTCAAACCACTAACGAGAGATGGATAGGGAGTTGTGGGATGCCCCATGTAGGTTATGCCAGCTCCATCACAAACCTTAGACCCGGACCCCAGACGGACATATCCGGTAAGAGCTCTCTGAACCTATCACTCAAGCCATCAAGGTAACTTTACCGACCCCCACCTTTCTTTTTCCATTGCATGATCATTCATTTATCCATTCTCATGCATGCATTCATTCATTCATTCATTCATCCCATACATCAAAGCATTACATATGCAATTGCTGCATCACAACGCTTCTTGTCGCATCACGAATCGGTAGTCATCATATTCGATATGAGCGGCGACCGACCGAGGTTCGAAGGCCGGCCTGCGAAGGGCCCAAGGCTGCCTCATGTCAAACAAGAGCCAAGGGAGAAAACACAAATGAGCCCCAGCGGCCTTCGCCCAACCCGCCTAGAAGCGGATAGGGTCATCTCAACCTTCTTGTTTGATCCTAACCTCCAGCCGAGCCCATAGAATCCCCATTAAGAGGAGGCCATCGGTCCACCTGAGTCGCCCTCCGGAATGACTTGAGCATCTACTAGAAGGCAGGTTAAGGAGCAGTGGGATGCCCCACATAGGCTTTGCCGACCTTGTCATGAATGACGAACCTAGATTCCACTCGAACATGCCCGTTAGCGAGCTCACCGAGCGCGTCACTTGAACCATCGAGGCAAGTGGCGTTAGCTCAACCCCTCCGGTTGCAGAAAACCAAGGATGGGGTGACACATGAAACATGCCCGACCCCTATCGAGCGCCATGGGGCTCGGGGGATTGAGCCACCCGACCCTAAATCGAGAGACCAGGGTTCAAAGACCGGCCCACAAAGGGTCCGAGGCCGCCTCGTGTCGAACAAGAGCTAGGGGAGAAAATGTAGATGAGCCCTAGCGGCCTTCACCTGACCCACCTAGAAGCGGACAGGGTCATCTCAACCTTCTCATTCAATCCTAACCTCCAGTTGAGCCCAAGAATCCCCATTAAGGGGAGGCCATCAAGCCACCTAAGTCACCCTCCAGAATGGCTCGAGCATCTATTGGAAGGCAGGTTAAGGAGCAGTGGGATGCCCCACGCGGGCTTTGCCGACCCCGTCACAAACAACAGACCCGGATTCCACTCGAATATGCCTATTAGCGAGCTCACCGAGCACATCACTCGAGCCATTGAGGCAAGTGACGTTAGCTCAACCCCTCCGGTTGCTGAAACCGTGGATGGGACAATGATCACAAAGATGAGCCGACCCTCGACCGCACCCCTGCTACGCATGGGGGCTCAAGGAAAGTTGGACTCGCAAGGAGACTGAACACGCGGTCGTAGAACGATAGCTCAAATCCTAGGGAGGGGGTACGTGCGAAAACAA
Organism: Miscanthus lutarioriparius; assembly: GCA_904845875.1. Lineage (NCBI taxonomy): Eukaryota > Viridiplantae > Streptophyta > Magnoliopsida > Poales > Poaceae > Miscanthus > Miscanthus lutarioriparius. Next base: position 52,735,482 of record CAJGYO010000015.1, read on the forward strand.
GAGACGCTTTCTCCTAGTAGTTTCACTATCCTCTCCTCGACCTTTAGTGACACCTAACCCCAGCAACTACAAGGGGTCGGGCCTCACTCAGGGGCTGATAAGGGTATACATACACCCTTTCTAAAATGGTCGCAGCACCCGACCCCTTCCTCATGTTAAACCTAGTGGCAAGGTTCACGGAAACAAACGCTGAGTAAGGCTGATCAAACTACGAGAAACCTACACCCTAGCGGCTACGGCACTCTTGCTTACTAGCATGATCAGAGTTTCCCTCCTATACCTCAGGCCCCACGGTCTTAACAAACAGAAGGGTCGGAGCACATGAACCCCTTTTCACACATAAAAAGGGAGGAAAAACAAATTCAATCAAACAAAACAAAATGATAAGTTTGTTCAGATAGTACAGAGAGGTCGGAGGTTGTCTGCTTGTTACATGAATAATTTCCTAACCTATCTGGCTAACTAACCCCTCCGGGGAGAACTATGCTTTTTATTCTGTCTGCCAGGTCCTACGAAAGGGGAGCCACCACCGTCTCCATCTCCTCCAGCTCATGGGCTTCATAGCCAGGCGCGAAGACGTGGCTTATCATCTCTAGGTCGATGCTGTCCCCGTAATGAGAATGAGCAATCGCAAAGGATTGATTAACCCTAGCGCGAAGGGCGTTTCTCTCAAGCTGGCGCACCCGCACTGTGATCTCGATGGCACGGGCCGCGAGCGAACTGGTCCCCTCCGACCGCACCACCTCAAGGTCATCATAGACCATTCTAAGGGCGGTGCTCAGGATATCGAGCTCATCGCTCTCCGCCTAAAGGTTCCTCCTCGCCTCGGCGAGTTTCGCGGCCAGCCCGGCAGAGACACTCTCAGCCTCCAGCTTCTGGGTCGTCGCAGTTCCAAGCTCAGCATGGAATGAGTCAACCTTCTGCTGCACATCGTCGTGCTCTTGATAGGCCTAGTCATGCTCTCGGAGGGCCTGGTTGCACTCCTCATGAGCCGCTTCATGCTCTGAGCAGAGCCTCTCCGTGGTTTGGAGTAGCTCATCCCGCTCCTTGTGTAGCCGGGCAACTGCCACGGCATCCAGACTCGAACCTCTTCTCTAGTGTCGTGAGCTTCACCTTGGCCCCCAGCTTTAGCTCTCGCTCCTTCTCAACCTCGGTTAGGAGGTCGAGAATCCACTGGCGGGTCTCGGCATTCTTCTAGAGTAGCTCGTCCTGCTCCTTCCTGACCTTGGCGGCCTCCTCCTCGTCCCTCTGCGATCTCGCCAACAGGGCCTCAAACACCCTCTCGGCCTCGTCAGCATGACGACGGGCCTCAGCCACCCACGACCGAAGATTATCCGCCTCCTCGGTAAGGGGAGTCAGCTCGGTGACCCTCTGCTGGGTGGCAACAAGCTAAGCGATCACCTCCCTACGCAGCCGTGCCTCCTTGATGAGGCGGTCCTAAGTTTCCTTCTGATCACGAAGGAACCGAGACTTCCCCCGAATACGAGCGATAAGGGACTAAAAGGAGATGATGGTCAGAATACAAAAAATATATAGAGAAATAAAAGGGCGAGAAGCAGGATCAAGAGAATACCCGGCCGGAAGGAACGAAAACATCGCACAAGGCACCCTGGTTGTGGTCCCAGGCTTCGAGCACGAACGCGATCCCCATGTCAAGGCTTTCCTGCTCTATGGTCTCTGCGACGTCATCGAGAGTGAAGAGCATCGACGTCGGATCCTCTGCACTCGCCCATCGGAGCAGGGGCTCACCCCGCATAGGCGAGTCACTGCCCACCGATGTCAGGGCCAGGGATGGCTCTCCGTCGGCCCCGATCGCTGCCGACCCTCCTCGTCGTGATGTCCCCACCGGGACACTCCCCCCAGCGATGGAAGGGGTCAGCGGCATGGACGCTGGCCCCTCTCCCAGCACCACGACCTCTGGGGACACCTTGGCCGCATCCCCCTTTGTCTAGCCCATGCCAGACACCATCGCCCGAGCCACCAGTGGCATGGGACACGCCGGTGCCTCAGGCCCATCACGGTTGCGTTCGGCTATGCCCTGCCTGTCACAGCCGCCTCCACCCCCACTTGCTTCAGTGGGACCTCGACCGGTTGCGTCACACCCGCCACAGTGGGCGCCATAGGTGTGGTCGGTAGTCCCATCTGCCCCGTCATCGACAGCGGTATTGCCTCCATTGCCCGCTCCTCTGCGACCTCCAAAGGCATCCGTTGAGCCCTCACGTCCGCCCATCCCGCCGAGGGCACAGGCACCACCGGGGGCATCGCCCGATCGGCCGACGATGCAGTCACACCGGCGTCTCTCCCACGCAAAATGGGTGCGACGCCAACCGATGGCTGTCGCCTCGCTTGAAGGGCGACGCTCTTGTTTAGCGCCGGCGCCAAAAGATTACGCTGCCTCCCGACACTGCAAGAAACAAAAAGCATAAGTCACAATGAAATTCGACCAAAACAGGGAAAAATAGAGGACCTGATGACTCACCACGGTGCCATCGGGCGGCAGATACGTTTGGGGGGCAAACCCCTCGACCTCTGCTCTGCCTCATTAGGGCAAGGCTGTTTTGAGCCTGCCCCCTGCTCCTGGGCAGAGGGGCTCACTTCCCTTGGATTTTGGGGTGCAATGGCGGAGCCACCCACCTCCGCTGGCACCTCGGGCACAGCGACAGAGCCACCCACCCCTATTGACTCTAGGGGCAGGCCGATGATATGGTTCATCTCTGCTGGCTCCCCAGACGTGTCCTCCCCTCTGTGGAATGGGAGGGGTGCTGACTCCTACAAGGATGGGTCGATACCTATTAGCACATCCTCATTCTCTAGGTCATCCCACTCGATGTCGTCGACTACCTCATCATCATCATCGTCGTTGTTGGTGTCCTCCCCTCGCTCCCACGCCTGTAGCTTCCACTGCTGCTTCTTCCTCTTGTCCTCCTTTGCCTTCCTTAGCCGCTCACCCGCGGCGTGATTCGCCGCCCTCACGGATGAATCCCTTGGCAATGGCACCAGGTGATCCATGAGGATGAGGTCCCTCGGCTGGTCCTGCCCCTCTCAAAGTTAATATCAAGAGGTTGGGAAGTCAATTGAGGAGGAGGTGTGAGGAAAGGAAAATAACGAAGACGACATGGCCTGGCTCCGGCCGCATTGGAGGATGTCCCAGCACCGGGTAGATGAAATCGAGGGGGCGCCCGCATCATCCCACAAAGGCTCCATCGCCTCCTTGATGCGTTGCGCGACCTCGGAGTGGGGGAGCGCTCCCTCGGCAAGCACCATTCCGTCGAACGATGCCTCGGGCGCCATCGTGTACAGCGGGAGCACGCGCATCATCAACGGCGCCACCCTCCTTGCGTGGTAGGCCTTGATGACACCCGACCCCTTTAGGCCGCTCTCCTTTAGGATATGGATGGCGGCGATGTGGTCCTGGATCTTCATCTTGTCCTTCTCTAGGACACCCCACTTCCTCCATGACTCCAGGACCTCTTTGATCAGGCGCCCGGTGAACTCCGACAGAGGGTCGACGACGTCGTTCTTGAGGTAGAACCACTACGAATGCCACCCCTTGTTGGACGTCAACAGACTACGATGGGCAGTAGCCACTCCTCGGCCGAGGTCTGCGCATGGAGAAGACTATAATGGATGAGACCTTCCATGCGCTGGAAGGTGATGTCGGAGCTCTGAGGGCAGGGCTTCGCCTCACCCAACCCTCGGGTCCAAGCTTCGCCTCGCCCAACCCTTGGGTCCGCGCTCCTCCTCACCCGACCTCCGAGGGCTGGTTTTGCCTCGCCTGACCTCTGAGGGTAGGGCTCCGCCTCGCCCGACCCTTGGGTCCACGCTCCTCCTCGCCTGACCTCCGAGGGCCAGCTCTGCCTTGCCAGACCCTTGGGTCCACGCTCCACCTCGCCCGACCTCCGAGAGCTGGCTTCGCCTCGCCCGACCTTTGAGGGTCGGGCTCCACCTCGCCCGACCCTCAGGTCCAAGCTACGCCTCGCCCGACCCTTGGGTCCGCGCTCCTCCTCGCCCGACCTCCGAGGGCCAGCTCTGCCTCACCCGACCCTTGGGTCCGCGCTCCGCCTCGCCTGACCTCCGAGGACTGGCTTTGCCTCACTCGACCTCTGAGGGTAGGGCTCCACCTCGCCTGACCCTCGGGTCCAAGCTCTGCCTCGCTCGACCTCCGAGGGCCAGCTCTGCCTCGCCCGACCCTTGGGTCCGCACTCCGCCTCGCCCGACTTCTGAGGGCTAGCTTCGCATCGCCTGACCTTTGAGGCCAGGGCTCTGCCTCGCTCGACCCTTGGGTCCATGCTCCGCCTCGCCCGGCCTCTGGGCTGGTTCCACCTTGCCCGACCTCTGAGGGTAGGGCTCCGCCTTGCCCGACCCTCGGGTCCGTGCTCCGCCTCGCTCGACCCTTGGCTCCACGCTCCACCTCGCCCGACAAAGACCCATACCGCCACCAACCACTCTAGGTCTAAGCGTATGGGTCTGGTTCAAAGCTCTGACGCCAGGGAAGTGACCGGCACGCCCCAATATAACCCGTGGCCGTGACGGGCCATACCTGAGGACTCACATCAGAAACAGCGTCGTACGTACCAGTACTGTTCTGCCTAACCCTCATACGAACACTGAAAGACACGTCAGTTCACCACGATGTCCGCCAGGACAAAGTGGAGCGCCATGACCGGCATACGACACCTGCACGTGGTGCTAGTGATGGACAGAACCGCGACGGGAAGCTATCCCTATTGATGTCTACAGGGTCGACAGGACCCGCATAGAGAAGAAGAAGGACCTGACGATTCTGGAGGAGTTCTTCTCCTTCTCATTTTCTCCTTTTTCTCTCCACTGTAACCCCTGCTTTCCCTTAGCCTATAAATGGGAAGGCAAGGCGTCCAATTAAAGGACATCGGACCATCGATCCCACATCCGAACACATCCGAGCTTGACTCAAATCCGAACCGATCGGAACTCATCGCAACACACCACCAGAGACTTGGGACCCGTCCCTCTCTCGACCGTTTGTAACCCCTACTATGAACTTTTAGTACTAGTAACACGAGCAGCAGCAACGAACTGGACGTAGGAACATTCTGCCCGAACCAGTATAAACCTTATGTCCTCTTAGCACACCATCCGGGCTAGATTCGTAATATTAGAAATTTACTTGTTGATGGCAACTCGAAACACCGACACCGATAGAAAACACTCAACAAATAGACATTTGTCGTTACTGTAGATGCTGTGTGCTGTTTGTCGAGTGTTGCATTCGGTAAAAGCTTTGCCGAGTGCTTGTGGTCGGTGCTGCCAATACCTAGCTGCCGAGCACTTGTGCTAGAACTGGAGATGTGAACCAGTTGGTTTTGTTCACTAAAAAATTCTAACTGCTACCTAACCTATGCTTAGCTCATTGGCCTCACCTGTGACCTCTCACGGCACCTGCTTGGCTCCCTAATATTTCATAAATTACATCAATCACCTTGATTTTTTTAATGGTGTATCTGTGCTTCATAGTTCTCGTATATACATAATGATTCTGTGTAACACGTTTTCTTCGTACTTGATAATAGAGAAGTAGAGGAGAAGGAGATACATGTATGTACACACGTTAACGTTTACGTTAGACGGCAGATGCTAGCAGCGTCTTGTCGCTACATGCAGCAGCAATTATCGCCACCTACTATCTCATTGAGGAGGACCACCAACCACCCTATAAAATCAGATTAGTATGAACAGATGAAAACAAAAAGAAATAGATGTTGTCACTTGTCACCATCTTACGAAAATATGACGACATATGGCGCAGAGTGAGAAACAAAACTGTCCTTTGATTACATCAGATCTTAGAATTCATTTATACAAGTATCTATCCATAAGAAACAAAATACAAACTTGAAATTTATATGAAAGAAATCAATATTATATATGATCTAACCATTGGAATGCCAATAATAATCGATCTGCCACAGAATCAAAGATATATTACAGAGGAACCATGGTTGTTGCCATGATGTGGTGGGAACTATGACTAACTACTCCCTCGGTATTAAATTATTGGCTGTTTTAAGGTTTTCGAGGTATATAGCTTTTGCTATACGCCTAGATATAAGTTATGTCTAAATATATAGTATAAGTTTTGTATCTAGAAGAGCCAAAATAAACTATAATTTGGAACACATGGAGTACCATTTTAATCCCTCTTGAATTGCATCCTTTTAAGTTGCGCTATAATTTAGCCTAAGGGATTTTATTTTTCTTTTAGATGAGGCAATTCATTATATCTCAGAAGAGTACTACATAATTAACCAAAGAATAGACCAAAGTAGAAGCAACTAGAAGTCTCTATGTATCACTGCCTCTCTACAAAAAATAATACAACTTCAAATTTTTCATTAGTCAAACTGATGAATTTATAGAAAAGAGTACCAATATTTTTACTCCAAATATGTATATCATGAAAATATATTACATGATGGTGAATATAGTGAAAAGCTTATTTGGTATAATAAATATTTGTATTCTTTTATAAATTATTTTAGTCAAATTTTAGATAATTTGATTTAAAACTATGCTAGAGTTGTATTCTTTTGAGATAAATTTATTGTCTCGATTAGTAGTGCAACGTACTTGGTTCAGTCCCATCGTATGTATGTAACATATACTCTATACATGCATCCACATTATTAATAATTTTTAAAAAATAGTGGTAGATTATCTACAGTGAGCAACTCCTTTTATAGAGATTTTGGTAAAAAATATCCTCCAATATCTTATTTAGTTCGATATTTAAATATTATCATTCTCTATTACATTTCTAATTTCTGCTAGCCAAAGATGATGAGCGGGACGTACTCTCTAGAGTGTGCATAATGTATAGAGAAGCTATTAGAGGGTGGAAACATATATAGAGAGAATGATTTTTATTTAAATGACTCTAAACGAGGATTTCGAGAGTTTAAGAAAAAGTTTTAGACATTGCTATGGGTATAATAAAAACTAAAAAAAGTGTTAGACATGCTTACATGAAAACTATCTCATCTACTGCACGCACTTGATGCTGCCTTATTTCGGTCGCTTGTGATTCAAGTTTCTTTCCTTCACACGAATATAGTAGCACAATGAATCTTGTCCAGAATGAGGGCACAATTCATCCCAGGATGCATGTGGATATGCTACATTTCGTATTTGCACTGCACGATCACGTCTCATCTAGCCCAAAGTTGCGGCTTGATTCATCTCTATTGTACCTCTTAGAGACATGCAAAGATCAATCATGAAACAATCGTACCTATGGTCCTACTTAGCGAGTTCGTGAGCAGTTTGAGTAATGTGTTCTAGATTTTGTATGGATTTGAGCCAAGATATGCATGTCTGGTTACGAGAACTGTCAAGTAATTGTTAGTTGATCTCCATCAATAGGCCCAATGGCCTATTGGACCCTTGTCTCTGCTCCCTGATCGGGGGAGCCCAACCCTAATACGGTTGGTGGGCCCCTGTCGCACAGCACATATAAAAGGTAAGGAGGGGATCAGGGCTCGGACTGCGAGATTCAACGGAGCCGGCGTACCCACCTATAGAGAAAACCTAAACCGATCTAAAGCAGTGCTGCCAGCGACGGGAAGCTCCACCACACCACTGCCTCGCCTCTGCAGCCCACGGGATCACCACTGGACCTCGCCACCGAGCCAGAGCTTCCTCGACACCGGCGTCCACGAGGTTGCAGCACAACCAGGGCGAAATAGATGAACCCTAAAGAGGTCTACTCTGATCTACGGTTACACAAAGGTACACAACGATTCTAACAATAGTACCAGAGCCAGGTTGCTAGTGTGTAACCCTAACCCTAACTAGGTAAAAGCAAAGAGAAAAGGGACCGGGGGTGGCGGACGTCACTGGAACCCCGGTCACCACCGCCACCGCGCGGGGAAAAGATGTCGCACCGCCGTTCTCACCGGCGCACGATAAGAACAGAACAGATTTAGTTCGGATCTGAGGAAATGAGTAAAAGGAAAGAACAGTGGTTCCCCAACCCTAACACTAACTGGGTGAAGGGGAAGAACTACAATGAACCCGATTCGGATGAACTAACCCATCCTCATCCCAATCGGAATCAAAACCATGAAAAGAAATCAAAAGAAAAGGTTCAACCGAATCCTAACCCTAACTCGCATGAAGAAGGGGAAGGGAAGCGATCCGGATGAATTCTAAAAAGAAAAGAAATAAAAAGAAAAGTGCAAATCCCAAAACCCTAACCCTAGTACCCCAATCGGTTGAATCCGTAGAAAGAGAAACAAGATCCAAAAGAAAAGAAGAGGGATTCGGCCTAGAAAAGAGTCAAAGCCGAACCCTAAACCCGCGCACATCCTCTGGGGAAGAAGAACAGTGCAAATGTCGAAACCCTAACCCTAATTTTTAACCCCATCCCCAAATCGGGTTAATCCCAAAAGAAGAAGGGGAAAGGGAACAGGGAAGAGGGAGACCCAGAGGGCTTACCTCGCCGTCATGCAGACCGGCGCGTGGGGAGAAGAAGGCCGAGCCCGGGGGGAGCTGCTCGCCGGACTCAGGCCATAGGGGCACCGCGGCCAGGCCGCTCGACGGCGGCGCGCTCACCGGCTGGGGAGCGCGCACGCCGGCGAGGGCCGACGACGGTGTCGGGGCTCTCTGCTCACTCTCACCGTCGTTGCTTGTCTCTAGGGCTCGCTCGGCTGAGAGAGGGAGCGAAGAGGAGAGGCCGAATGGCCGCTAGGGTTCAGGAGAAGGCCGGCGGGGCGGTTTTGTTCGCCCGAAGACGCCACACAGCCGTTCGATGGGATCCAACGATGTCAGATGCATGGGCCCCATCACGCACAAAGCAGCTGGCTGGAGCTTTTGCTTGGCCCAGGCCCATGTTATGCTGCTGCACACATGAGAGATGGGCCGAGCCGTTTTTTTTGGTCAAATTTTGAGCAGCACGATATTCTTTTTGAATTAGTTTTTTTGTTTTTTCTTTTTCCGGTAAATGTGTATTTCCTGAAAATTGATTAATGGCTTAAAGAAAATAGAAAAGAGAATTTTTCCCTGTGGGTAAAATTCAAGAAATGAGTATATGTTTTCCACTGCCAAAGAAATAGTTGATTCTCCAGTTATTTTGAACCAACATGATATTTAATTGGAGAAAAAGAGAGTTTTTCCGCTGCTAAAGAAATTGTTTATTCTTGAGTTATTTTGAACCAATGTGATATTTAATTGGAGAAAAAGAAATTTTGATATGATTATGATGTTGTTATTTTCTGACCAGCGTTGTTAATAACAATATCGTAATTTTAATGATTTATGCATTAATTCTATTTCTGCCCAACGGTGATGTAGAATTAGTGTGTAAGAATAGTTGTAAATTTTAATGATTTATGCATTAATTCTATTTCTGCCCAACGGTGATGTAGAATTAGTGTGTAAGAAAGTTGTGAAAGTTAATGTTTTATGCATTAATTCTATTTCTGCCCAACGGTGATGTAGAATTAGTGTATAAGAATAATTGTATGTTTTGATTTTGACCAACGTTGGAATCAAGGCATGCAAATGGTGTTATTTTTATGTTAAGAAAAGGTTTGACCTGGTTTTCATCTTGTCTAAGGTGGACTGGGTAGTCACCTCACCGTGTTCCACTGATTCTGTGGCACCGGTGAGGGAGACAAAAGAGAATGATGCCGATTAGGCAACTAAAGAAAGGGATTTTGAATCACAAAAGATGTCATATGACTTTGAGCATAGGAAGTGGGTCACTGCCAACATGAAATGTTTGGCTATGATAAAGAACATGATTGAGAGTGCAATTGTGGGCTCAATCCCAGAGTGTGACATGGTCACCGAATACCTCGATAGAATAAAGAGTCAGTTCACTGGCTCTTCAAAGACATATGCTACCCAGCTGATAAAGTAGTTGGTGATAGAGAGTCACTCTGGAAATGGTGGCATAAGAGAGCTCACGATGCGTCGTCGAAATTATGGCACTGTCGTTTAGGCCATATTTCGAGGGGGGAATAGAAAGACAAGTTAAGAATGATATTCTTCCTCCATTAGAGCTCTCAGATTTAAAACAATGTAGAGAATGCATAAAAGGAAAGTATATAAAGAAAAGTAAGAAAGATGACAAACGAAGCGCATGAATTTTATAGATTATTCATATAGACATATGTGGTCATTTTCCTGTAAAGCGTGTGGATGGTTATGATTCGTTTATAACATTCACAGATGATTACTCCCGTTATGTCTACATTTATCCAATCAAAGAAAGAACAGAAACAAATAAATGTAGATATTTAAGGCAAAAGTTGAAATCCAATGCAATTTAAACATAAAGATAGTCAGGTCTGACCGTGGGGGAGTACTACAGTCGGCATACCCCATATGGCCAAGTTCCTAGACCTTATGCAGGGTTCTTACAGGAGAATGGCAAAGTAGCCCAGTATTCTATACCGCACGAACCTCAGCAGAATGGAGTAGCTGAAAGACGCAATCGTATAATGAATGGATATGGTGCGCAGTATGATAAGTTACTCCACCGTATAGTTGAGCCTATAAATGGAGGCGTTAAAACCGCCATTCATATTCTCAATAGAGTATCAAGAAAGTCTGTGCCCAAAACACCGTATGAGTTGTGGACAGAAAGAGTACCCTCACTAAACCACTTGCATGTTTGTGAGGGAGCCCTGCTAAGGCTAAAGTATTTTAACCCAAACATTGGGAAGTTACATCCCAAAATAGTAAGTTGCCATTTGTTTGGCTACCCAGAAAAGTCAAAAGGTTTTCGTTTTCTACTGTTCAGAGAGACATACAAAGTTTGTGCAAACGAGACACGCTGTCTTCCTAGAGGATGAATTGATGACGGGGAGCATGGTAGCTCGAGAAATTGACCTTGAAGTGAAGCGGGTGTATGCGCCCACTCCAATGATTCATGAGCCATTTTGCTCACTACCTGCTGTCGCTGCACCAATAGTGCAAGACACTATGGTGCCAACACCTGTTGTTATCCCACCTATGGCAACAATGAATGACGATGAGGAACCTGTTCTTTAGGATCCTATAGAACCTATTGCCACACATGAGGGGGAGCAACAACAGCCTCAAACAGAACATGTGCCAAATGTGAAGGCCCCTAGAAAGTCTCAAAGAGTTAGAAAATCAACTATTCCTGCTGATTATGAAGTGTACAACACTGAGGAATTTCAAATGGAGGATGATCCCACCTCATTTGAAGAACCCATGAGAAGTGATCATTCATCAAAGTGGCTTGAGGCCATAGAAGATGAAATGAAATCAATGAATGCAAATAAAGTTTGGGATTTGAAAATAATTCCTAAAGGGTAGGCTGTAAATGGGTCTACAGAACAAAATTTAACTCTCAAGGGAATATAGAGACATATAAAGCGTGACTTGTGGTAAAAGGCTTTATGCAAAGAGAAGGGATTGATTACAATGAGACCTTTCTCCAGTCTCATGTAAAGTTTCCTTCAGAATCATAATGGCATTAGTGGCACATTACGATTTAGAATTACATCAGATGGATATAAAGACGGCATTCCTCAATGGGGACTTAGAGGAAAATGTTTACATGGCACAACCGAAAAGTTTTGTCATGGAAGGAAAAGAACGAATGGGATGCCACCTAAAGAAATCCATTTATGGATTAAAACAAGCTTCAAGACAGTGGTACTTGAAGTTTGATCAGACAATAAACAATTTTGGGTTTAAAGAGAATGTAGAGGACAATTGTGTCTATACAAAGTTTAAGAATGGGAAGTTTATCTTTATTGTCCTGTATGTGGATGATATCTTACTTGCTAGTAGTGATGTCAGTCTACTACTGAAAACAAAGAAGTTTTGTCCTCAAAATTTGATATGAAAGATCTTGGTGAACCTTCGTTCGTTCTAGGGATCGAGATTCACCGAGATAAAAGTAAAGGGGTATTAGGACTGTCACAAAAGGCATACATAGAAAGAATAGTAAAGAAATTCAGTATGCACAAATGTAGTCCCTCACCTGCTCCTATAGTCAAGGGCGACAGATATGGGGATTTTCAATGCCCCAGGAACCAATATGAGCTCAATCAAATAAAAGTGGTTCCATATGCTTCAGCTGTCGGAAGCTTAGAACATGCTCAAGTATGTACGCGCCCTGACTTGGCATTTGTTACCGGGTTTTACTTGGCAGATTCCAGAGCAATTCTGGAATAGAACACTGAAATTGATAAAGAAAGTCTTGCGTTATTTGGAAGGAACGAAAGGCCTCATGATGACATATAGAAGATCTGATTCACTCCATATAGTGGGATATTCAGATTCTGATTATGCGAGAGATGATAGAAAATTAAGAAATGATATGAATTCACTCTCGCAAAGGGGGAGCTATTTCATGGAAAAGCTCAAAGCAAACCGTCACTATATCGTCCACAATGTATGACAGTTTGTAGCGTGTTATGAGGCAATGGGCAGGTGAACTGACTAAAGAAGTTCATACCCGGTTTGAAGGTGGTTGACGACATTTATAGACCACTTAAGTTATACTACGATTATAATCGGGCAGTACAGTATGCTCACAACATAAGTCAAGTGGTGCTGTCAAACATATTGACATAGAGTATTATGTTGTGATAGATAAAGTCCGGGATCAAGTCATAAGTCTTGAGCATATAAGTACAGAAAAGATGTTCGCGGATCCGCTTACAAAAGGCTTACCACCCAACGTGTTCAGAGAACATGGTGTTCAGAGAACATGTAGCTAGCATGGGTTTAAGGGAAAGCCTAAAATTCCTGGACAAAAGAAGACCCAAAGATAAGTATCTATTTCAGAACATAGTAGTGTGTTGTAGCTGTTAAGTCTATCAGCAATGGACCGTGATTATGAGACATGCTCTATGTGCTAATCTGTAATGGAATGAACAAAAGTAAATGAAATTGAAAGATGGTAGTGAGATCAAGGGGGAGAATGTTAGTTGATCTCCACGGCCTATTGGGCCCTTGTCTCTGCTCCCTAATCAGGGGAGCCCAACCCTAATATGGTTGGTGGGCCCCTGTCGCACAGCACATATAAAAGGTAAGGTGGGGATCAGGGCTCAGACTGCGAGGTTCAACGGAGCCGCCGTACCCACCTACAGAGAAAACCTAAACCGATCTAAAGCAGTGCTGCCAGCGACGGGAAGCTCCACCACACCACTGTCTCGCCTCTGCAGCCCATGGGATCACCACTGGACCTCGCCACCGAGCCGGAGCTGCCTCGACACCGGCGTCCACGAGGTTGCAGCGCAACCAGGGAGAAATAGATGAACCCTAAAGAGGTCTACTCCGATCTACCGTTACACAAAGGTACACAATGATTCTAACAGTAATCACGTTAACTCCTGATAGTAATGCTTAGCTGATGGACTTGGGGCTCCCTCAAAAAAAAAGGTGAGCCTAAACCTTTAAATGAAGAGAATTTTTGCAATGGTGGGAAAAAACATGAGCCATCCATTAGACGAGATTGGACGGTGAAAAAAAGGAGGTACCAATATGAAAGTACCTGAGGTACTAAATAAGTGGGGATAGTACCAAAATTAGGTGGGACAAGTACCAAAATATGCGGGACCAGTTTTCTTTTTTATTTTATTATTTTTTGGTTATGGGTAAATTGGTAATTGCCCTGCCTTCTTAGGAGAATCACGCACAGCTCCTCCACCTCCATTGCTGCTGCAGCTCGTCCTTGCGCTCACGTGGCTGTTTCCTTTGCCTTGCCGCCACAGCATCCTCGTGGCGCGCAGTCCACGGTAGTCACCCTGGTGGGAGCAGCATATGGTCCGCCGGTGGCGCTGCAACATCTGGTCGTCGTCGCCCGAGGATGCTCAGTGTCAGCGGACGGTGACGGTATGTCGATCACCACTGTTGCGTGCTCCTGCTCAAACGGCTCGCTTGGATTCTAACATGGCAGCCTGCTTTAGTCACACCGCTTGGTCCATGCTGAGCGCCGTTCGATGCTCTGGCGAGTTGGGACCTCATCGTCAGCGACCTCGCCCTCGCGCGGCACGCCTTGGGTGCCCCACCCCTCTGCTTGCCCGTGCCTGGCTCCCGCAGCAGCAGCATGTTGTGCAGCACAACGAGGAGGCATGTGCCAACGTCGGCCAACACGGCCGCCCACAGCACACGGGCCGCCACGCGACGGCCTGCACGAGGACGCCGGCCTTGGCGCCCACGGAGATGAGCACGTTGGTGGCTTTCCGGTTACAGCAGCCGTCTGAGAGGATCAAATCAAAGATGCTGAACACTGGTCTTTCACAACCATTGGGTGAGCTTCGGGGCTTAACGATGTTGCAGAGGGGCCAGGTGAGAGGGTTACGTGAAGGGCATAACCTCTGTTAACGACGTTGGCATTGTGCGACACACAAAGGAGGCCCAACACTAGGGATACGATAGTGGTAGAGGGGTTACTCAACTAGTGTCCCCTACTTCATTGGAGGAACACACAATAGAGCCATTTCGTTGGAGGTGTTGACAAGGCCTTTGCCACTGCACTGCCTCTTGGATCCACTTACTGCTTTTGCCATGTGTTCGACATTCCTAGTCAAAGCTTGTGGAGGTGAAGTCGAAGTTGCTTGTTGGGGGCGTGACAATGCTTGGCAATGATGATGCACGCCTGTCCATTCTGTTATATTATGTTTAGGTTTTGCATAGATTTTCCTTTAATTAACTGTGCGCCTTGTACAATTTTTGGGTCTAGTTTTCATCATAACGGGTCATTAAGTAAGCCTTGCAAAAGACACTTGTGAGCAGTGGTGCGCCCGGTGCAGCCGGGCAACCTCACTGACAATAATGCACAAGAGCAACAGTTATGTATACTTCAGGTTCAATTTATAAGACATTTCATGTATATCGTACTTTATAAACTTTGACCAATAATTTAGTCAACATTTTTAACTATTATAATACAAACTTGATACAATTCGATTTGTAATCAAATGTATTATTCAATAATCATAGGATTATAATCATGAACGATACAATATAGCATAAATGAATAGTCAAAGTATAATTTAAGAGATCGTGTTATGTCATACCGTGCCTTATAAATCAGACCGGATCGGAGAGAGTCTGTATTTATTTATTACTAGTTTTGTTGAGGTCCTCCTGGATGTGTGATTACCACGTCCTTAGAAACGCCGCCAAATCGTATCGATGGAGCTTCAGCTAATAGAGAACATATTCGTTTTGGTGAGTGATGACTCGGACGCTCATCACCACAGAACTGCCCATTCGCTGATTGGTACTATCGTAGTATACACACAAGAATCGACAAAGAGAACATTTTAATTTGTTGGATATATCCGCGCGTACAGACAAAAATGTCCCATTCTCCGTGGCGAAAAATCTCCGTGCTCGTGGGCTCCATTTTAACAAGGAATTGAGATGCTTTTATTGAGCATGCATCACTTTCTCGTGACCTCAGCTCATGACGACGTACGTGCGTGAGTGTGTCCCCCGGCCCGACCCAAGCATATTACGTCGAACGTGTTACTAACACATTTGTGTTCGTTTTGGACAAACACCACATTCAATTCGTGGCATGCATGGCTTAATTTCGTTTGGACACCTAGTATACTCTACTTTGCACGTTCTGGACACAAACAGATTAATCACCGACGCAAACCTACAGCAATTACAGTATTTTGTTTTTGTCGCGGCCAAATCAGTAAACTAAAGGACGAAATGTCGCCATATATATATATATATATATATATATATATATACTACCCTATAGCTGGCTACAAAATAACTTATTCTGTAGCCACTTTGAGTTACGATAATTACTATGTTAATTTACGAGATTATAGTAACTCCTTACTAAGTGGTTTACTATAACGTTATGGTAAATATCCCCATGTGATATAGTAACCCAACTATCGTAAATATGTATTGACATTATCGTAAAACATTATCGGCCATGTTCGCTGGTTGGTGCTGGTGCTGGTTTGGACTGGCTGGTGCTGGTTTTTTATGAGAGAAACACTGTTGGCTGGCTGGTTTGGGCTGGCTGAAACCAACAAGCGAACAGGCTGGATCGTAAATTAGTACATAAAATTATCGTAAATAGAGATGGCTATAGAATAACTTATTTTGTAGCTGACTGTTGAATATACTCTCCCTATATATATACACACACAATAAAGTAGTCAAGTGACCTATGATAAACCTACAAGTTTCCACGGACAAACTTGATGATCATGATTACTACGTGGTAATATATCCAACGAATAATGTCGTCTTGGGGGGGGTGTGGCACAAATGCGGCTGACTTTTCAACAAATGATCCTTCAAGACGTGTGTGTAAAAGTGTAATGATCAAGCAAATTGGATAATTCACTCCACCTTTGGGTTCTTCCCCGGCCGGCCCAGATGTTGTTCGACGATGCCTTTGTTGCCTTCTTCGATCCGCTTATTGCTTCTTTTGTGCGCGTGGCCATCATTATAGGTTTAAGCTTCCCGACGAGCAATCGAAGTGGCTTCATGGCAAAGGCTCGGGCACGCATAGGGAACAAAGCTCTCACTAGTACCGAACCAATTTGTAGAGACCATCAAAATCGGTTAGTAGAGGCGGCTGTCACGTTCGTCTCTATAAAAATCTCCTTCCTCTCGATCTAAACCATCCTCTAGTAGTTGTTGTAGCTTAATAATACTTAGGTCTCGTTCGGTACACGTCCACTTCACCACTGACGTCGTGTTTTGGGCTTCAACTCCATAAGTAGCACTACTGATGGAGCTGGAGCTGTTTTCATGTACTGTCTAGCAAAATAGCACTTCATAATTCAGATATGGAGGATCGATCCCCGCCTGTTTCTAGTGGATGACAAAAAAAATTCAACGATGCCTGTATATCAAGTAATTAAGGTCGTTATTTTGTTGACAAGATGAAGTAAGGTCGCGGGCAAGAGCTTGGACGTGTGCATTTCAGCATTGGCACCCACCAGTAAGTAATAATAGACGGATCTAGAGCAGACTTTATTGTGCGTTCAAAATAATGCAGGGGCATCCGGGCATGCTTCCATTTTGCCTTGGTCGGCTAGCTTCTGGAATAGTATTTAATTTAATTGCATGCATTGGACCTCTTCCTGGTGCAATCCATTATATTGTTTAATTTGGGGAGGTGGCAGCTAGCTAGCGCAGATGTTAACGACTCGTCTCATCACTTCATCAGGCAGGACCGCCTCGGAGTAAACAGATCATATATATCCATCCAGATGCTTCATTCCTTCCTAGCATATATATACTACATATAATAATATAGTTTCATGATGAACACTGAGCATCATGCACGCAAGCATGCAGATGGCCTGAATGGCAGCGATCATTTGTGACTCCAGCTGAAACTGAAATGCTAGCTTCTCAACCAACCGATCGAACCGTGTCCGTGTGTTATTTCCTCATTCCCCTTTCTCTGATTCTGCGCATCTGCTGCTCGTCTTCATGACGTCCGGCTGCGATGCTTGTGGTTGCCGGCGAGGACGCTAAAATCTGGCCGCGGCTGACGCGAAGGGACCACCGAAGTCCAAAGGTGAGGCCAGAGGCGGAGAGGAGGAGAAATGATTTCTTATTGCGTATGGGCGGGCTTTGTATGCAAGGACTACTTTCGGTCTGACAATCTTTTAGACCGGTCAAAGAAATTACTCACAATCTTACTATTTCTAATTTACCAATTGGAGGGTTCAACGGAGACACCACGTTAACTCTCATGAAACTTGTTAGGAAAAAAGATAAATCCTACAAATTCTCACAATAATCATAAACATCTTGCCTTTAATTTAATAGACTCTAATCATCATCACCAATAATAGCTATTGGATCTATTGTAGTTTACTATAAAAATTACCCACCATTGCCATTATAAAAAATACATAAAGTAAAACCCTAATTTTACATATGAATTACCCATCTTTGCCATTACAAAAGATAATTCAAAATAACTCCCTATATTTATATATAAATTACCCACATATGCTATTATTAAAAATAATTCAAAATAACCCCCTAAATTTGCATCCAAATTATCCACATTGACCATTATGAAACAATAATTTAAAATAACCCTTTAGCATTGCATCTAAATTACACAGCTTTGTCATTATGAAAGATAATTTAAAATAATCTTTAACTTTGTATCTAAATTACCCACATCAACTATTGAAAATATAATAAAATACCTCCAATTCATTTTATAAATTATCCACATTTATCATTATAAAAGATAATGCAAAGCAATATTCTAAGTTTTGACCTATCCATATATGTCATTGTGAAAGATAATATAAGGTATTACCTTTATATTTATATGTACCTTAACCACTATAAAAAATAAACAAAAAAATAAATCAATATCCATAAAGTATGATACATGTATATATTTCTAAATAAATATAGATTTCTATTATCGTGAAATATACTATGTATCAAATAAACATGTATACATTAGGATAAATATTCATTTTAGCAACTTATGAAACATGGAAAAATGTTCACTTAACAAACCTTGTAGCAATAACACATTATATTACTCCATGATAATAAAATTTATAAGTTATAGAGGCCCCACGGAGGCACCTCGTTAACTCTCATGAGACGCGCTAGGAAAAAAAGATAACTCCTACAAATTCTCATAATAATCAGAAACATCTGGCCTTTAATTTGATAAACTCTAATCATCATCACCAATAATAGCCATTTGATCTATTGTAGTTTATTAAAAAATTACCCACCATTACCATTATGAAAAATACATAAAGTAACCCCCTAATTTTGCATATGAATTACCCACCTTTGCCATTATAAAAGATAATTTAAAATAACCCCCTATATTTATATATAAATTACCCAACTATGCTATTATTAAAAATAATTCAAAATAACCCCTTAAATTTGCATCTAAATTATCCACCTTGACCATTATGAAACAATAATTTAAAATAACCCAATAGTATTGTATCTAAATTACCTAGCTTTGTCATTATGAAAGATAATTTAAAATAATTCTCTAACTTTGTATCTAAATTACCCACATCTACTATTATAAAAGATAATAAAATACCACCTATTCATTTTATAAATTATCCACATTTATCATTATAAAAGATAATGCAAAGCAATATTCTAAGTTTTGACCTATCCATATATGTCATTGTGAAACATAATATAAGGTATTACCTTTATATTTATATGTACCTCAGCCACTATAAGAAATAAACAAAAAATAAATCAATATCCATAAAGTACGATACATGTATATATTTCTAAATTATTATAGACTTCTATTATCATGAAATATACTATGTATCAAATAAACATGTATACATTAGGATAAATATTCATTTTAGCAACTTATGAAACATGGAAAAATGTTCACTTAACAAACCATGTAGCAATAACACATTATATTACTCAATGATAATAAATTTTATAAGTTATAGAGGCCCCACGGAGGCACCTCGTTAACTCTCACGAGATGCGCTAGGAAAAAAGATAACTCCTACAAATTCTCACAATAATCAGAAATATCTGGCCTTTAATTTGATAGACTCTAATCATCATCACCAATAATAGCCATTGGATCTATTGTAGTTTATTAAAAAATTAACCACCATTACCATTATAAAAAATACATAAAGTAACCCCCTAATTTTGCATATGAATTACCCACCTTTGCCATTATAAAAGATAATTTAAAATAACCCCCTATATTTATATATAAATTACCCACATATGCTATTATTAAAAATAATTCAAAATAACCCCTTAAATTTGCATCCAAATTATCCAACTTGACCATTATGAAACAATAATTTAAAATAACCAAATAGTATTGCATCTAAATTACCTAGCTTTGTCATTATGAAAGATAATTTAAAATAATCCTCTAACTTTGTATCTAAATTACCCACATCTACTATTATAAAATATAATAAAATACCTCATATTCATTTTATAAATTATCCACATTTATCATTATAAAAGATAATGCAAAGCAATATTCTAAGTTTTGACCTATCCATATATGTCATTGTGAAACATAATATAAGGTATTACTTTTATATTTATATGTACCTCAGCCACTATAAGAAATAAACAAAAAATAAATCAATATCCATAAAGTATGATACATGTATATATTTCTAAATTATTAGACTTCTATTATCGTGAAATATACTATGTATCAAATAAACATGTATACATTAGGATAAATATTCATTTTAGCAACTTATGAAACATGGAAAAATGTTCACTTAACAGACCATGTAGCAATAACACATTATATTACTCCATGATAATAAATTTTATAAGTTATTATTTTAAATAAGTTTATACATTTAGACTGAAACATTATGTAATATCAATATTATTAATTTAATTTTATGCACTCTACGACATATAAATAATGCTACACATATAATCCTATGATATAATAAATTCAACATGTTTAGTGTTGGGATGCAAGCCAGGTTTTACCTTATGTGGAAAACAATAGTATTAAGACCTAGACTCTTTCTAATAAAAACAATTTTTTAATAAAAGATAAATGAATACTAGAATTTCTAATTAAAATGTGAAAAAATTCAACTTGATTTAGTTAAAAGATAAAGTATAGATTTATAGAGTCACAAAAAGGGTTGTATCAAGAGTTTATATATCTTAAGACTTGATTTCAACTGAATACATATCACACTAATAAATATGTGATAAAACACGAGAAATTCTAACTAGAGGCCCCCACTGGAGCATGCATATTAATCCTCTCAAAACTTGATAGAAAAACAAAAGATAGATCCTAAAAATTCTCATAAAAATCAAAAGCATCTTTACCATCAATTAGTTATAACCTAATCACCATTGATATAGTAATAGATATTGGATATTTTCTATTTTCTAAATAATCACCCACTTCTGTTATTGTGTGAATCAATATAAACTAACTTATGACTCTAATTTATATTACCCACATATGTTGTTAAGAAACATGATCTAAAGTAGACCTAAATTTGCATTTAATTACCAATGTCCTCTTATTATGATCGATAATTTAATAACTCAATTTTCATCTTATTATTAGAAAAATTAAATACCCCCTCGAATCTACATCTAAATTATCAAAGTCTCTAATACAAAAAAAAATTGTTTAGATAATTAATAGAGCATATATGTGTTTCTACACCTCTATCAATATTAATATAGTAAGATTTAATTAAAATAAATATATGCGTCGTGCCAACATGCATGAGAAATAAAATACGTGTTATGTTTCATCACATAAAAAATATTTTCTTCATAGCTCATATATTAACGATACTAACAAATTATTTAAAACCATATTAGTTACCATAACATATAATTTATTTCGATTGTTACTTTAGATATATTTATGTATTTTAACTAAAAATATTTTACATGTCTATATTGATAGTATAACGATAATTGCAAATATAATTCCTTGACAAGAAAATTCAATCATCTTAAGAAGTGTGGGAGATCATTGTGTCACACCCAATTTTAAGGATAAAATTGAATGCACTAAACTCATGTGTGCCCAGGGATCAGTCACACACATAAGTTGATAAATTATAAAAAGTATCATCACGGCGTATCTTACATAACCAATAATAGCATCACATTAACTTACATAACACAACGGAAGATAAAAAGATAACTCTCTCGTGGAACTCCATCACAGGGATGGTCGACTGGTTGACCACAAGCCTAATAATCCTCAGGAAACTCCTTATATTCGTTGTCATCTGTTACCCATCTGGGATTTTTATCCAAGTAAAGAAAATAAACAAGTGTAAGTACATTCCGTACTTAGCAAGCTAACATGGGGTTATGAAGCTCAAAAAGGATAGACTCTGGTTTACTGCAGTTAGCATTTTTAATAGGTCAAGCTTTTATTCTCAAGTATTATCAAGTTATGTTTAAGCTCCCATTTAATTCCTATAAGAACATATATCAGAGTCATGTGTACCATATATCATCACTAAACAACTTTATAAGATCATCATCAAGTATCCAGTTATTCTGTGAGTTTTCTAGGCCGCTCGAAACCGTGAGCATGGCTGTTATAACAGTTTGTTACCCTCTACAGAGGTGGTGCACATTCACCGCGAGTCGTGATCCCCATATGCCCGGGTTAATTACTCCCATGTCACTACCAAAGTGAGCGGGCAGGGTACACTATGAAGCCATTTCATAGGTTTCTCTAACAAGTTAGGGCCGCTAGGTTTCCTTGGCAGGCAGATGTAGGAACCCCCCTTTCCTATGGCACATATCCATCGCGGCTATACACATAGGAACAGAGACAGCCCTATACCCAACATGGCAAGCCCCATTTGCGCCAAAAAGGTAACCTCTAACTAGCTAGAAAAGGTCCTATTACTGAGCTAAAGTCAGAGCCATATGACTCTCCCGGTTGCACTGTCAGTCCCAGCTTTTGCCGACAGATAAGTCCTTATAGAGGGCCGGGAGCAACATGAACAAAGGTCATTTGCACTTTCGCCCTATAGAACAGTTGTTATAAATCATGTTACTCACTTTGTTCCATAGTATCATTCATCGACATGTATATCAAGTTCAGTTAGAGCACTAGCAATCTACCCATATGCATTTAACCCATAGGAGACAAGGAACAGGATAAACAATCACTAGGATGTCCTTACGGGTATCAAAATTAGACACATACAAATGAGTAATTGATTAAAGTGAAATAGGACATCAAGGAAGGCCCATGCTATACTTCTCCTTGGTTCACAAACTCGTGCTGGTCCTGCTGGCCGTCGAAGAGTTCTTGGTCTCCCACGTTTTCCTCACCGTCTGAACGCGATCAACACAGCAACATACAACATTCCAAAACCATTCATGCAAAGCAAACATTCCTATCATTAGAACAGTACACCAATAGTATTGAAATCAAGATAAAATGTTTGTAAAACTAATCTACGTCTCGCTACGATCACGTCAACGCGAAGTTCACGAAAAACGGAGCTAAAATGCGAAAGTTATGATTTAAACGGGTTTTCCTATAGCTATATATTTAATTAAATCTAATCATGAAATTAAAAAGTTCCAAACTTGACTAACAGTAGCTCCAACATGTAGCTTATGAAATTACGAAGCTAACGCGATTTGAATGGATTAATTCGGAGCTAAAACGACAATTTTATAAGCAAAACAGTTCAAATGGCATTTCTGTAATTACTGAAAACATATTTTTGACTTAAGCCGTGGAGTTTACGCTTTCCAAACGGGATTATGCATTCGGGAAATACGCTTTGGGCTGCGGTTAGACTTAGAAAAGTCCAGGACTCTTTAGCAAAATTACCCGCGAAGGGTAACTTCTAATCTCGGCCGCTGATCTCGCGATGGGTGGCTAGGATCGGCCTGGGGAGGGACGGCCGGCCGGAACAGTGTCTCCGGCGGCCAGGCGCCATTGCCGGCGACGTGGAGGTCACGGTCGCGCGCGGTTAGTGTCTAGAGTTCACCAAATGGACCTCCAAGGGCACCGGTGAGCGCGGGGGAAGAAGGGGTCGCAGCAACCATGCCGCTTTGGCCGGCCGGGAACGGCGGCTAAGCGGTGGCCGCCATGGCCGGCGACCATGGCTCGCGGAGCTCATGCCAAGGCTCGAGAAGCCAAAAACGAGAAATAAACTGCTCGGAGAGATAGAGGGGAGAACGGCGAGTCTCATCGCGGTGAAAACCGGAGCGGAGGCGGCTCGGTGATGGAGGTTCGCGCGGAGGTCCTGAGCTCGACGATGGCGGATTTCCGGCGACCTTCGGGGCGGCGGTTGTAGCCTCGCTGGGTGAATGGAAAAAATGGGGCGGAGGCGCAGGGAGGGGGGAGATGGGCTCGGTGCCGATTTAAAGCGGCCGGGCGCGGGGGCGCCCCACGATGACGCTCGTGGATTGTTACAGCATGCCAGGCCGGGCGGTTCCGAGGCGCTCGGGGTGAAGACGGCGCCGACAAGCGGGCCAGGCGGTCGGCCGCCGGTCAAGGGCGGGGGCGGTTACTGGCGGCATCTCTTGGCCGAAGGGTCATGCTGGGCAAAGCCAACAATGAAAGGGAAAAAGGGAGAGGGGAGCTGGGCCGGCGGTTGCCAGGAAAAGAAAACTCACGGGCCGAAAACAAGGAAGGAGGGGGAGAAAAGAAAAAGAATTCTTTTTCTTTTTATTTTCCAAACAAATTTTCCAAAAGCATTTTCCAATAATTTCTGAATTCATTTGAACTTTAATTTAAGAACAATCATCACATGAATAAATATTGCAGCAGCATGTATGCATCAAAAGTTTCAAATCTTATAATTGATTTTAATTCCCCAAAAATTATTAGTTTCCTATAATTGAATGCACACTTAATAACATAATTAAATCAAATTTACTTATTTTAAAAGAATGAAAAATTTTGGGTGTTACACATTGGTGGCTATATTTTCTAGGCCCTTTAAGAATACTTTAGAGTAAAAAGACGATCATTATTAGGTTTAAGTATTGAGATTCTCTTGAGTTTAGCACCGTTACCCTGTCCGAGATCTCACTTTAAGCTCTATGACTTATCTTAAGCAATATGGTGCATGTTTCAAATAATGGCTTATGCTATTGTAGTACTTAAGAACATACTCTATGACCTACAATTATTATTTTTAAAAAGTGGAAAAAAGAGATTTAATTAGAAATACAATAAGCAGAAGAGTTTCAACTTAACTTGAGGAGAGAGAAAAAATACATAGCAGTCGATACGAATAAAATTTGAAAAATAAAAACTTAGATTCATGACTTCATAAGATACATGATGTAACAAGAGCCACCACGATTAATGGTAAGGCTTCAAAGTAATTGCATATTTAAAATATATAGTGGTGCCATGCAAAGGAAAAAATATAAATATAGATAAAAAATATAGATTAGTTTTTAAAAAAATAGTAATTAATAAGTTTATGACAGTTAAACATAGACTACATAGTACCTATTATTTCTATTGTGTTAGAAGAAAACTAGAAAAACATACGATTTAAATTAAGTAATTTTTATAGTCAGATGTAGTCCTTCGTTCTAAATTATAAGACGTTTTGAGTTTTCTAAATATATAGCTTTTGCTATACACTTAGTTGTACTGTTTGGGTGTATAGTAAAAACAATGTATATCTAAAAATTCAAAATATCTTATAATTTGGAACGAAGTGATTATTAAACAATACAAAATACTTTATATTTCCTAAAATTATAGACCATGCAAGAGCACGGGTTGATGGACTTGTGCATATAGTCGAAGAAACTTAATTCTATTAATAAAGTCTACGACACATACGTATACGTCAAACAGAATATATGGGATCCGCCATGGAATTTGAAGCAACCACGTACTACGTTGATTATTTTTTTCTAATCTAAACTGCACTTATTAGACATAGATAGAGATACAAGTGCACTACCCCACGAACCCATCTTTTGTGGGCTAGCCCGGCCCGTTTGCATCCTCTAGGCTCTACTGCTCTAGGAGTCTGCACGACTGCACCCACACGATCCAACAAGCAGGCCGTTCGGCTGGCTGGCTGGCTGGCTCTGCCACTCACGAAATCACTGTTTACGTCCTGTTAGAACAGTATTTTTCTCTTATAACAATCAGCCAGAACAGTATTTTTCACTCCTGCCGAACAAGCCCCTTGGCTGTACAGTCACCGCACGTGCCTTCTCCTGTTATGGCAGGTCCGCTAGGATGCCCAAACCGCCAATTACAGCTTACTACACTGTATACGGCCACGGCCCAATGAGCACCAGAAAGAGCTGGCCCAACACGGCGGCCTCTAACCATGTATATATATCAGTACATACGCGTAGGCTTTTCAGAAATACAGTACATGGATGTTGGCTTATTTCAGTTGTGATCATCCCCATACCAGGCCCAGACTATGTCCTTCAGCCCTGGCCGGATGTCCTCTTCCAACAGTTTCTGGTACTCAACTGAATCACCACTTGTTTGTTTCATCTCAATGAGATGGTAGGATGGTGTAATCTCAAAGATCTCCGTGTCAAACTGAAGGACACCATTCCTCCCCTCCCTCCTCCCTTGAATCTTGACAATGCCATTATCCTTCTTCCTTATCCTGAGATTCAGTGCTTTTGCAACCTCTTCAAGCTTTGAGATGATGGCCAAGGCAGGCTTATCTGAAGTGAACCTTGTCTCCTTTCTGCACTCCTTTTTGATAAATAGACCAGACAGGTCCAACCCTGTTGAGAATGAGATAATTTCAAAGGCATTTAGGTTTGTGGCAGCCAGGGGCTTCAAATCTTCGTGAGCAATCTTCTTACGCCTAGTAGCAAGCACTGGGGCAGCATTTGTGGTGGCATTCTCATTAAGAATTTTCTCCTTTACTGCGCGGATCTCCCCAGGACCCTTTCGGAACCAGGTAGACTCTTTTATCTTCTGAATTGAAATTCTTGTGCTCGGGTTGGGGTCGAGGATCTTGTACAACAGCTTCTTGAGTTTGTGTGAAAACCAACTGGGGCACCTGAAATCACCATGCTGTATCTTCCTATACATCTCCATCAAGTTTGGGCCCTGGAAAGGGAGATAGCCAGCAGCAAGAACAAACAGGACAACACCACAAGACCAGATGTCTGATTTTGCACCATCATAGCCTATCTTGCTGATCACCTCTGGAGCTACATACGCCGGTGTTCCACAGGCAGTATGGAGCAGGCCATCTTGCCTCTTTGACTCTGAAAGTGCGCTCAGTCCAAAATCTGTCACCTTGAGGTTCTCATTCTCATCCAGCAGCAGGTTCTCAGGCTTCAAGTCCCGGTGATAGACACCTCGGCTGTGGCAGTGATCCACTGCGCTAATGAGCTGCTGGAAGTATTTGTGTGCAGCAGCCTCTGTGAGCTTGCCACTCTTGTCAATCTTGTCAAAGAGCTCACCACCTTTCACATACTCCATGACAATATATATCTTGTTTCTTGTCGCCATGACCTCATGAAGATGAACAATGTTCTTATGCGCCACTAACCGCATTGTTGTGATCTCACGCTTTATCTGCTCAGAAAGCCCGACCTTGAGCACTCTGTCCTTGTCCATCATCTTGATAGCAACGCTCTGGTTGGACTCAAGGTTCCTTCCATAGTGCACCTTGCCAAACGTGCCTTTCCCCAGCAACCTCCCTAGCTCATACCGCTCCATCAAAGTCTTTCCTCTGCTCTCCATATCTTTATCTTGAAAAGTATACAAAACACAGGGCTACCTTTGTGTTGCCAAATCAGGTGGACAGCAGAGATTCAGCCCTCCTCCCCCATGTCATGGTCCATGACGGTGAACAGCATTCTTATGGCTTGGTCGTGTCGGAGTCTGAAGGGTGTGGAGTTGATGCAGATGCAGGTGAGACGATCGCTCACATCAAGAGACGAGCAGGCTAGCAGACCTTGCGGGACAGCGAGGTCCTTGATGTTGCAGCAGAGATCTCTTCTATGAAAGCACATCTTTCAGCATTCCCTGAGTTTTTTGCTTCTTGTTATGGATCCAGTACCTCTGCTTGTACGTTTCCTCTTCTTCGGAAATTGCTACCGTGCAAGGATCGCCGCAGTAGCACATCGGCACTGGCACACCACTAGGCAGTGGCAAACGGGTGAAGACAGTTCCCACCACCGTCCTATTCCACAAATAGAACCAATTTTGTTCTAAAAACCGAAAGCAATCAACTGTATAAATCAACCTAGGGTATCCATTTCTTGCACATTGATATATTAACAGCAAAATAGAACACGATGGACAGAGGTTACCTTGGTTTACTAGATTTACCATGCCTTGGCATCGTAGCACGAGAGAAAGAGGGCGCCGTCGTACCTACGGTTGCATAATACACATAGCACTAATTGCTTCGAACCCTAAGTAATGACGTACCTACGGTGGCATAATACACGTAATATAGACCAAATCAATGCGTGCAAATTGAGGAGGGAGCATAGGATACCTTGCTCTTAAAGATTTATGGATCAAATTAAAGTTTCCGAGATTCAATATGTCGATTGTAGAGGTTGGGAGGAATGGGGAGAGGGATAAACCGAGAGAGTGCAAACAAATGCAACAAGGCTCGGTCAGGAAAGGCTGGGGCGACGTTTTTGATTCCATGGTCGGCGCTATGGATCTTGGCGCCGACCTCGGAGCCATGGTAGCCGGCGCCTACCTTGGCGCCACGGATATCAGCGCCAAGACCCACGGCGCCGAGCTAGGCTGCCACGTCACCCCCATGCATGGCACCGCCCTCGCACCTAGGTGCCAAAGCAATTGGCGTCAAGACGTGTAATCTCGGCGCCAATTGCAACGGCGCCAACCGCAGGGTCTAGTTTTTAAAGGATTCCTCTAGGGATGCATTTGTGAAAATCTTTAAAAAAAAGGCAAAAAAAAAAATCGGGGAAGTAGCAGGGCTAATCATAGGATTTGACGATAATGACCCTGGCCGCTGCTACGTTTCCTGCGCACCGCATCGCACATCCAGGATCCAGGTCCACCCGGATATTCGCTGTGGCTGCGAGAAACTTGTACTACTCCTACTCCGGCATCTGAGCAACAGCTAGGCCCATAATGTCGCCATTCGGGTACAGCACAGAGCCTTGGACCGACTCGAGTTAGCTAGTAGGACAAAGGGGCTGTTTGGAACTGCTCCGCTCTCGTTTTTCTAGCTCCGCTCCACTAATTCCACCATGAAGCAGCTCCACCATAGAGTTTATAGATTAAGTGGTACTGTTTGGCATACAAGTTAGCTCCAGCTCTAAAAATAAATTGTTTTCATACAAATGGTCCATTATGTCCTTGATTGAAATTGCACTCGATATTTTCTAAAAAAATAGAAAACAAATGATAGAAAAATTAACAAAGTCCATAACTCGATATAAAAGAAGTAGCAGTATATATAAGACATCTTTGTGATTGCATCTTGAATAACAAGTGTAGTGGTTGACTTAGCCTTCTTTTTCGGATCAGCAGCTACACCAGGGCATTTTCCTGCAGGTGCACTAGGCGTAACAACCAGGGGCTTGGCCGTTGGTGCCATGGCCACCAGGAGGCACTGCAGCGCGGCCCGGTGCCTGGCCACTGGCTAACCGAGGCAGGAGAGGACCAGCCAGCGTAGGAGGCCGGCGTAGAGAAGAAAAAGTCGTCTTTTTTCTCGCGGCGTCCATACGGGAGTCGAAGAGAGGGAACCTATGATTAGAGAGTGACATAATTATTCCTCAATTCTACGTGGGAGTATAAAACTTCAAAAACTAGAGTATTCCTTGAGGTGCTCAAAAAAAATGTGAAGTTACCTTCTAACTTCACGTTTTTCTTAGAGCGGAGTTCCTGGAGGCGTTTGGCAATACGGAGCTAGAGCGGAACTGAAAAAACAGCAGCGGAGCAGTCCTAAACACCCTCTAACTAGCCTAGCCAAGCCAGTTTCGTTTGCTTCTTCACCTGCAATCATCAAGTAGTTAAAAAGACTACCATTTTTTTTTTCTTTTTACTCTATGAGGTATTGTTTGAATGTTGTTGTATTGATCTCAATCCACGTATATTGGTGTAAATTAGGGTGAAATTTAGTTTAGGTTTTACTTTAATTTACCTCAACACACGTAGATTAAGGTGGATAGCTTGTTTTCGGTTATTCAGATTAGTAGGACTATTAACGGAGCAACGATGGTTGGTCTGGTCTCGAGTCTCACGATCTCATCCTGTGCTGAGCTGTTATCTCAAAAAAAAAAAAATCTCCTGTGCTGAGCTGCTGAGCTGTGCCTGTTGCATGTACTACCTTGGATCACTTGTCCTGTCCACCCGTATGACTCGTGTCCACGTGTGCTGGATCACTTGCCATTCAGGCTGTGTTTAGTTCGCGAATTTTGGGAATTTGACTACTGTAGTACTTTTGTTTTTATTTGGCAATTAGTGTTCAATCATGGACTAATTAGGCTCAAAACGTTCGTCTCGCAATTTCCAACCAAACTGTGCAATTAGTTTTTTTCGTCTACATTTAATGCTCCATGCACGTATCGTAAGATTCGATGTAATGGCTACTATAGAACTTTTTGGGAAACTTTTAGAGGACTAAACAAGCACTCAGTGATCTTGTTTGTAACTGGGCACTTCATTCTAAATGGCAAGTTGTTCTAAAATTCTAACTTTTCTACACACATAGCTTTTGTTACGCATCTAAACACGCATTATATCTAGATACGTAATAAAAAAACCATGTACCTAGAAAAAAATCCAAACAACTTATAATTTAAAATTGAGGGAGTAGGTGGGGCGGAGGGGTAGTAAGCATACTTGCCGATCGTTATCCTCCCTAAACATTTTTTCAAGTGCTGATAAAGTATTCTTCCCATTTCAAATTATAAGTCATTCTGATTTATTTTAAAGATACATAGCTTTTATTATGTCTCTAAACATAATGTATATTTAGATGTGTAGCAAAAACTATGTACCTATAAAATCTAGGACGATTTATAACTTGGGACGGAGGGAGAAAATTGTAAGTCATTTTGGCTTTTCACTAATTTTGTTCACGTATCTAAACATTTGTTTTCATTATTGATATTTACAGCCATTACAAAACTGTAAAAATCTTCGGAATGTAACACAACAACTCAACTTCTCAACAATTATTGCTCCACAAAATATAGCCTAACGGTTCACATCACCACCATGCTCCTCCAATACATAAAAAAAAATCTATGTGAGACATCCGAAGCTACTCCTGCTTTTGCTGCAGATCATCTCCATACCAGGCCCAGACTATGTCCTTCAGCCCTGGCCGGATGTCCTCTTCCAACAGTTTCTGGTACTCAACTGAATCACCGCTTGTTTGTTTCATCTCAATGAGATGGTAGGATGGTGTAATCTCAAAGATCTCCGTGTCAAACTGAAGGACACCATTCCTCCCCTCCCTCCTCCCTTGAATCTTGACAATGCCATTATCCTTCTTCCTTATCCTGAGATTCAGTGCTTTTGCAACCTCTTCAAGCTTTGAGATGATGGCCAAGGCAGGCTTATCTGAAGTGAACCTTGTCTCCTTTCTACACTCCTTTTTGATAAATAGACCAGACAGGTCCAACCCTGTTGAGAATGAGATAATTTCAAAGGCATTTAGGTTTGTGGCAGCCAGGTGCTTCATATCTTCGTGAGCAATCTTCTTACGCCTAGTAGCAAGCACTGGGGCAGCATTTGTGGTGGCATTCTCATTAAGAATTTTCTCCTTTACTGCGCGGATCTCCCCAGGACCCTTTCGGAACCAGGTAGACTCTTTTATCTTCTGAATTGAAATTCTTGTGCTCGGGTTGGGGTCGAGGATCTTGTACAACAGCTTCTTGAGTTTGTGTGAAAACCAACTGGGGCACCTGAAATCACCATGCTGTATCTTCCTATACATCTCCATCAAGTTTGGGCCCTGGAAAGGGAGATAGCCAGCAGCAAGAACAAACAGGACAACACCACAAGACCAGATGTCTGATTTTGCACCATCATAGCCTATCTTGCTGATCACCTCTGGAGCTACATACGCCGGTGTTCCACAGGTAGTATGGAGCAGGCCATCTTGCCTCTTTGACTCTGAAAGTGCGCTCAGTCCAAAATCTGTCACCTTGAGGTTCTCATTCTCATCCAGCAGCAGGTTCTCAGGCTTCAAGTCCCGGTGATAGACACCTCGGCTGTGGCAGTGATCCACTGCACTAATGAGCTGCTGGAAGTATTTGTGTGCAGCAGCCTCTGTGAGCTTGCCACTCTTGTCAATCTTGTCAAAGAGCTCACCACCTTTCACATACTCCATGACAATATATAGCTTGTTTCTTGTCGCCATGACCTCATGAAGATGAACAATGTTCTTATGCGCCACTAACCGCATTGTTGTGATCTCACGCTTTATCTGCTCAGAAAGCCCGACCTTGAGCACTCTGTCCTTGTCCATCATCTTGATAGCAACGCTCTGGTTGGACTCAAGGTTCCTTCCATAGTGCACCTTGCCAAACGTGCCTTTCCCCAGCAACCTCCCTAGCTCATACCGCTCCATCAAAGTCTTTCCTCTGCTCTCCATATCTTTATTATCTTGAAAAGTATACAAAACACAGGGCTACCTTTGTGTTGCCAAATCAGGTGGACAGCAGAGATTCAGCCCTCCTCCCCCATGTCATGGTCCATGACGGTGAACAGCATTCTTATGGCTTGGTCGTGTCGGAGTCTGAAGGGTGTGGAGTTGATGCAGATGCAGGTGAGACGATCGCTCACATCAAGAGACGAGCAGGCTAGCAGACCTTGCGGGACAGCGAGGTCCTTGATGTTGCAGCAGAGATCTCTTCTATGAAAGCACATCTTTCAGCATTCCCTGAGTTTTTTGCTTCTTGTTATGGATGTTGTAATCTGCACAAAAGAAAAGAAGCATTATTAGATTCTGCAATCGAGGACCACATGAAAAGCTAACAGTTTTCTATTAGCTAAGGGCCGGATAACAACAAAATCAACCAAATAAGTGCTTCACATAAAAAATTAAAAGTGCTGACTGCTGAGTGCGTATGTAAATCAACGATACAGTATAAAGTGTCAGGTAACGGAATAAG
This sequence comes from Miscanthus lutarioriparius, assembly GCA_904845875.1. Taxonomy (NCBI): domain Eukaryota; kingdom Viridiplantae; phylum Streptophyta; class Magnoliopsida; order Poales; family Poaceae; genus Miscanthus; species Miscanthus lutarioriparius. Next base: position 52,768,065 of record CAJGYO010000015.1, read on the forward strand.
ACAACAAGTTAGAAGAGGCCAACAAACGACAGCATCACTCATCATTCATCAATAGAAGGGGTAAAAAGAAGGCAAAGAGCAGGATCTAGGGAATCTGAATTTACTTTTTCTGCAAAGTGGTTATTTGGGTCCCAGAAAAATGCTATTCTGGTTTCTAAGAAACCAAGCCACAGCACAGTATATGTAGTGGCAACAGTTGACAGGGTATTAGGAAATCTAAGGCAACCACCACAGGATGCCAACACTCTGCATTAAAAATCCACTCGTTCACATCCACAAACAGAACTGGAGCGCGTGGTGGCGGCCGGCGGCTGGCATGAACTAAAACTGAAAGTGCAAGTAGATAAATAAGGAGACAGAGAGGGATGGATGGGTTGGTTGTTTACCTTGCGACGCCACGAAGACGAAGAGGACGATGAAGAGGGGAGTGAGGACGACGCGACAAGAGAACCAAAGCTTTGTGCGGGGGCTACACTTTTTTTCTGGCCTCCGGAATATATGGCCGTTGCCTGAGTTCCTCTGAGCTCGGCGACAACGAGGAGAGGAGGCTCCTCCTCTTATACAGGGGAGCCAGGGGTAGCAGCAGGGCTAATCATAGGATTTGACGATAATGACCCTGGCCGCTGCTGCGTTTCCTGCGCACCGCATCGCACGTCCAGGTCCGCCCGGATATTCGCCGTGGCTGCGAGAAACTTGTGCTACTGGATCTGGGCAACAGCTAGGCCCATAATGTCGCCATCCGGATAGACTCGAGCAGTCGAGCTAGCCATCTTCGATTCCCTTTTTTTTTTCGTCTGCAATCAAGGCAGTAGTTAAAAAGACTGCCTTTTCTTCTTTCCCCCCTCTCTGAACGAGGTTTGGTTTCAGTTATTCAGATTAGTATGTAGGAGTATTAACAGAGCAAAGATGGTTGGTCTGGTCGTGAGTCTCACGACCTCATCCTCCGCTGAGCTGCTGAGCTGTGCCTGTTCCATGTACTACCTTGGACCTCTTGTCCTGTCCAGTGTCCACCCATATGACTCATGTCCACGTGTGCTGGATCTGACCATTCAGTGATCTTGTTTGTAACTACTCGGTTCGATTTAAATTGCAAGTCATTCTGACTTTTCTAGATACATGACTTCTATTACACATCTTTATATGCATTATGTCGAGTTAAATAGTAAAAATATTAATCTAGAAAAAATCAAAACAACTTATAATTTGAAATAGAGGGAGTACTAAGCATACTTGCCAATTGCCATCCTCCCTAATCATTTTTTTTGTAACTACTGATAAAGTACTTTTCCCATTCTAAATTTTAAGATGTTCTGACTTTTTTAAATATATAGCTTTTATTATGTATCCAGACATAATATATATCTAGATGCGTTCAAAAAGTTATGTACCTAGAAAAGCCATAACGACTAAGACAGAGGGAGAAAATTGTAAGTCAGATATAGTTTTTCACTAACTTTATTATGTATCTACACATAGCATATATCTAGGTGTATAGAAAATATATATATAAAAAGTTAAACGGATTTATGATTTCGAACGAAGGGACGACAAATGGTGAATGCAGTGATATGATCTTTTTAGCCTATGCGATCCATATTACCGAAAAACATCTATGTTCTAGAGAAATACCATGTTCACCCTTGCGGCAAAGTACCATCTCCGTTGCGCTTCGTGGGCAAGCTCAATTAACAAGCTCAGCAATAATCTCAACAATGTAACACTAAGAATAGTGGCGGATCTAAAAACTTAGAAGAAGTGATTAAGTCATCTTCAACTTGTAGAGCCTCTCTTTTCTTTCTTCCATGTCTACAAAAACTGGAAGAGGCTCTATTGGCTTGAAAGCAGTAGGGGGGGCGGGCTTGAGCCCCCACGTCCTATTAGAGATGGCAATGGCCCCCAATCCCCGACTTCCCGCGAAGAATTCTTCTATTAGGGGATGGACATGCGGCCAATTTAATCTCCACGGGCATTGAAATGGGAAAAAATTTAGTCATTGTTGGATTCGTGGGGATGGGGTTGGTTCCGTCCCTTGAACTCGCTCTTACTCTAAATTAGCCTGTTAGCCTATTAAAATTCTACCAAATGTTCAACACGCAACCCTGTAGATAGCAAACTAAACTCTAAAGTAGATGTTTCTTATCATAAATGAAATCTTACTTATTCAATTTACATCAATTTGATATTATGAATTTGTTTTTGCTTCTCAAATATTATATTTGTAATGGGGATGGGTTCCCAGCATGGAAACAGAGATGAGAGAAAAAGTTCCATGTGACTCCACAAGCGTTCGTGGGATGGGGACGGGGAATTTTACTTTCAGGAGAGACAGGAATAGAGAGCTATGCTCGATGCGAAATTCCTCATTGACATCTCTACGCCCCACCACCACTGCTAGATCCACCCGTGACTAGGAAGTAAAGAACGTTGGATGCGCATACTCATTGAAGAAAAGCGAATTCAACGACCTTAATGCCAACTTAACAAAGACATAAAACGGCGAGAAATCAACACTAAAGACCAGTAGACCTGATCAAATGTCGAACTCAGGCCAAGCAAACAAAACAAAAAACGTCAGATCAAAATTTTGAACCCACACCCAACCGACGACAGATTGGTCAGGTCGGGTGGCCCATTGTGAGGTCTGTTAGAGACTGTTACTACTCGTGGGCTCGCAACCACACCCACCAGCTTGCCTAATCATCACATGATTTGGCGATAATGTCCCTGGCTGACTGCTGCTGCTGCTGATTCTGCCGACGCTGCGTTTCCTACGCACCGCATCACACGTCAGGAGGACCGGATATGCTCTGCAAGCGCATCGCCTTCGTCCTGTTTGCACGATTGGGCTTCATTCACACATGCTGCAACAGCTAGACATGTCACGTCGCCGTTGGGATACAGCACACGGTATTGGACGCAATCCAGCCAGCCACAATTAAGGAGGTTGTTAACTTGTTGCGAGCGGTTTTCCCGTGCGATAAACACTGCATGCATGACCAGTACTCTGATGCTCATCCTTTGCTGAGCCAGGGAGGCCAGGGGGGCACCGCACGTGTTGATCCATGGATGGACTAGGACAAAACCATATGTGCTGCTGGACCTTATTTGTTCAGGGTTCAGCAGTAATTAAGGGCCTCTTTGATGCATGAGTTAACTGTTGGCTGCTAGCTGCTAAAAAATATCCCTAGCTCATCAAACAGGTGGGATAAATAGACCAGCTAACTATTACGACCTCTTTTGGATCACTGGACTAACCTTAGCCACATATCACTTGAAGTTTAGTGGTAGGCCATCCAAACGTTGCACTGAATGGTGGGATAGTAGTTTCAAGTTGAACCTAACTAGTTGGTATATGGTAGTCCAGTCTATGTACTCTTTTTTTCTCCGAAGGTCACTCTATGTATTCAAATAACATAGGGCTGAATTTTAGTTGCCTAAACTTTTACCTAAACTTTAACAACTAGTCCATATCATCCAAATAATCGCTTAACCAAATAGTTAGCTCATTAGCTTTTTTATCCTAGCTAAAAGAGCTAATGGGTAGCAAAAGGTCCACTCCACCCTCCCACCTAACCCTACAAGAGCCTGTAAATAAACAGAACTCAATTTTGATTTAAAATAAATAAAATCAGATTTTGAATTCGGGCCAGGGACTACGGGTTCAAAATCAGCAAACTAGAGGGGCTCTTATGCAAAATTTTCAGCCGAAGGGGTATCATGAATCCTGGACCGTTGGATCTAACCTGGACGGCTCAGATTAGACGAGGGAGAGAGAGAGCGCGATCTGGTCGGTCGGAACAGTGCTGGCGCAGCGGCTTCCATGGCCGGCGGCAAAGAAACTCGTCGGCGCACATGGTTTGGGCCCTAGAGGCCACGACAGAGTAAACCAAGAGCTTGGGAAGCAAGAGGAGGCGATGGCGAACTCACCCAAGTAGTTTTCGTGGTCGGAAACAACTCGGAGGCGACGCAAGATGCGGCGGAGCGGACGGCGAACACGGCGGCGCTAGGTTTCGCGGTGGCGCAGCGATTCGGCGAGGTGGCTGTGACTCCGAAGCTTGGGATGGGAGCGGCACCATACGGGCAGCTGGTATTTAAGGCCCGGGGAACCTTGGGCTACACGGCAAGGCGTAGGCAGATTCCAGGGCGGCGGCGGTCGTAACCGAGGCGGAGACGAGCCAGGGTAGAAATATAGTACCGCTGACGCGTGGGGCCAGCTGTCAGTGGCACAGGGCATGGAAGAGGGGAACCGCGCGGGCGTGGCTCGAATGGGCCGAAACAAAGAAGCAGGCCGTGGGAGAGGGAAACTGGGCCGTGCTGAGGAATGAGGGCAGCTGCTGGGCCGCTGCGGGGAAGCAGGCCACGCGGAAACCAGACCGAGCTGGGCCAGTGAGTAAAAAGAAGGCCGAGCGGGAGCTGGGCTGCTCGGGCCAAATTCAAGAGAAGGAGAGAAAAATAAATAAAACTCATTTTCTATTTCCTTAACACATTTTCAAATCTAATTTAAACTCAAATTCAATTCTTTTGCAAATTTCAATCAAACCAAAGCATCACAAAATAAATATGCAGCAGCATGTATGCACATACATGTATGTAGACCTTGTATTTGATTTTATTTTTAACAAGGTTATTATTTTTTCTAAATTTAAATGCTCACAAAATGCATAATTAAATCATTTTCTCCTATTCAAAATCATGTAATTTTTAGGGTGTTACAATTCTATCCCCTTAAAATGAATCTCGTCATCGAGATTCGGACGATGCTTACTCAAAAAGCTACGGATATATTTTCCTCAAATGCTCTTCTCTTTTTCAAGTAGCCTCATCTTCTGTATATCGATTCCACTGAACCTTATACATCTTTATAACTCGGCTCCTTGTAACCCTTTATGTGGTCTCCAAAATCCTTATCAGAAATTCGTCATAGGTGAGATCTTCCTTAACTGTATGCTCCTCTAATGGTATCTACACCTCAGGTATACGCAAACATTTCTTTAATTGAGACACATGGAACACATCATGTACACCTGACAAACTCCCATGCAATTCTAACTGATAAGCTACCTCTCCACGTCTCTCTAAGATCTTGAAAGGCCCAATATACCTTGGTGCTAACTTTCCCTTCATGTTAAACCTTCTCACACTTCTCATTGGTGATACTTTTAGGTAAATATAATCCCCTATTTTGAAAACCAATTCTCTTCTCCGAGTGTCAGCATAACTCTTCCTGTCGAGACTGTGCCACTCTCAAGTTATCTCTAATCATCCTTACTTGCTCTTCTGCGTCTCTTAAAACATCCGGTCCGAACACTTGAGTTTCTCCCATTTGATTCCAAAACAACGGGGTTCTACACTTTCGTCCATACAAAGCTTCGAAAGGTGCCATATTGAGACTCTTCTAATAACTGTTGTTATACGAGAACTCTGCATAAGGCAAACTCTTGTCCCAACTTGTACCGTACTGCAACACACAAGATCTCAATATGTCCTCTAGAATATGATTAGTTCTCTCAGTTTGTCCATCTGCCTGAGGATGATATGCTGTACTAAAATTCAACTTGATTTCCAATGAACTATGTACTTGCTGCCAAAAAAGAGATGTAAATTGAGTACCCCGATCAGACACAATTTTGTTGGGAAATCCATATAGACACAGTATCTTCTCCATATATAATCCACCTCGGTCCATTATAAGTAGTCTTGACAGGTATAAAGTGAGCAACTTTAGTTAACCGATCCACTATCACCCATATTGAATCATAACCTCCCTGAGTGCATGGTAACCCAACAATAAAATCCATATCAATTTCTTTCCACTTCCACTCGGGTATCTTCATTGGTTGTAATAATCCTGCAGGTCTTTGATGTTTAGCTTTTACCCTCTGACATGTATCACATAAAGAAACATATTCAGCCACATCCCTCTTAAGTCCATACCACCAACACTTCTCCTTTAGATCCAAGTATATCTTAGTACTCCCGGGATGTATAGAGTAAGCAAACTCATGTGCCTCATGAAGAATTGCATCTCGTATATCCTTATTCTCCGGCACACATAGTCTTTTCCCAAACCACAGAGTTGCATTATCATCCATACGAAAACCTGATGCCTTACCAATCACTTGTTCTCCACGATTTTCTTTAACCTCATATCCTGTAACCCTTGCATATCTCTAGCTCTAATGTAGGCTCTATCACCAACTCTATCGCATTAGTGACGAAACCCAAGTTTAGTTCCTTAAGTTAAGCAAACAACTCACTTGACATAGATGCCATTTGCACCTCATTAGCATAACTCTTCCTACTAAGAGCATCGGCAACAACGTTCGTCTTTCCAGGATGATAGTGTACTTCCAAATCATAATCCTTAATCAACTCCAACCATAGACGCTGTCCCATATTCAGATATGTCTGAGTGAAAATGTACTTTAGACTCTTATGATCAGTATAGATATCACTCTTATGTCCGATAAGATAGTGCCTCCATATTTTCAGAGCATGAACCACTGCTGCTAACTCCAAATTATGAGTAGGATAGTTTAGCTCATGCTTTCTCAATTGTCGGGATGCATAGGCCACTACTCTTCCTTCTTGCATAAGAACACATCCGAGACCTTGACGAGATGCATCACAATAGATAGAAAAGTTCTTGCTCAAATCTAGCAAAACCAATACTAGGGCTGTAGTCAACCTCTTCTTCAATTCTTTAAAGTTAGCCTGGCACTTTTTAGACCACACAAACTTAGCATTCTTCTCCAATAGAGCTGTCATAGGCTTAGCAAGTTTAGAAAACCCTTCTATGAACCTTCTGTAGTATCCAACTAATCTCAAGAAACTTCAAATCTCTCCCACATCGATTGATGGTTTCAATTCAACACATCTCTCACCTTGCTCGAATCTACTGCTATTCCACCATTAGAGATAACATGGCCTAGGAAAGAAACTTCCTTCAACCAAAACTCACACTTGCTTCACTTAGCATACAACTTGTGTTCTCTGAGCTTCTACAAGACCAACCTTAGATGTTTAGCGTGCTCTTCTTCCGTTTTGGAGAATACCAATATATCATCGATAAATACCACCACAAACTTATCCAAGAACTCCATGAACACCTTATTCATCAAGTACATAAAGTATGTAGGTGCATTGGTCAAACCAAAGGACATAACTGTGTACTCATATAAACCATACCTCATAGTAAAAGCTATCTTGGGTATGTCAGTTGCTCAAATCTTGAACCGATGATAACCAGAACGAAGATCAATCTTAGAGAAAACACAAGCACCTCTCAACTGATCAAACAAGTCATCAATTCTAGGTAGCAGGTACTTGTTCTTGATAGTAACCTCATTTAGTGACCGATAATCAATACACATCCTCTGTGTATTATCCTTCTTGTCAACAAATATAACCGGTGCTCCCCAAGGTGACGAACTAGGACGAATGAAGCCTTTCTCCTGTAACTCCTTTATTTGTTTCTTAAGTTCCTCTAATTCATTAACCCCCATTCTGTATGGACGCTTAGCTATAGGTGTAGTTCTACGTAATAATTCAATAATAAACTCAATGTCATGGTCAGGTGGCATACCTGGCTAGTCATTGAGGAACACATCTGGAAACTCATCCACTACTGGGTCCTTCTTGTTGACGCGATCATCAAGTTGGTTCAGTGTGGCTATCGGTTGTGCTTGTACTACAATGTTGACACTGATTCTATCCCTATCCAATGCGGTCACAACAACTACCTTGTCCTTACACTGAATTACCGCTTGTTGTTGCATCATGCAATCCATACCTAGAATCACACCAATACTAGATGTTCTCAACACAATAGAGCTCACTTTGTACTCTACCGCTCTTAAGGATAGACTAGTTGGAAGACAATGATAAGAAGCTTGCATACTACCTCCTGGTGAGTTTACTAATATGGGATCTTTCATGGCACATAAGGGTATGCCATGTGTTCTAACAACTGCTTGTGATATGAAAGAATGCGAAGTTCCAGAATAAAAAAGAACAGTGGTAGGAGTGGATTTAACATCAAACGTACCGAGCATGACTTCTAGTTCTGTAAGCACCGTCTCTGTAGACACATGATTCACCTTTCTGGTGTTGGGTGCTGGCTTCTGAGGCATTCCTTTTGGATTACTATGCTGACCCTGGGGTGTTAGCTAATTCTGCTTTCTGGGGCAATGGTTGGCATAATGCCCAACTCCTCCACAACGATAGCATATGTTGGGGGTGCTAGGTGCACTGGTCTTCATGGGAGTGTTGTCAGGCACTCCCTGTCATTGTGTCTGCTGGCCACTCTACTGCTGGGGACGTTGATTGCCATTCTGCTGCTGGTATGGTGGACGCTGCGAGAATTGATTGCGCTGAGGGTACCGACCACGATTCCACTGATTGGGTGGTCCCTGGTACCTTTGCTGAAAGCCTTGCTGAGGATTGGTGCATGGACGAGTATTGCTTCTAGAGGCCTATGCCCTAAAGCCTCCTCTTCTTAGCCTCCATCTCTTTGCGCTTATTGTCAATAACACTAGCGCGATTCACCAGCGTCTGGAAATTAGGGTATGTATTGGACATAAGCTGGAGTTGCAGACCATCATACAACCCCTTGAGAAAGCAACGTTGCTTATCAGCATCATCAGCCACCTCATTCGGAGCGTAACGTGACAACTGAGCAAATTTGTCATGATACTCAGCTACATACATGGATCCCTGTTTGAAAGCCTTGAATTCCTCCTACTTGAGCTCTATCAATCCTTTAGGTATATGGTAAGATCTAAATTCTCTCTAAATTCCTGCTAGGTGATAGGAGGAGCATTAGTGGGACGTCCATACTCAAATGCCTCCCACCAGTCTTGAGCTTCTCCCTGGAGTTGTCCTAACGTGTACAACACCTTCTGCTGGTCATCGTATTGCGCTATGTTGAATTGCTTTTCCACTACACGAAGCCAATCATCTGCTTCTAGTGGATCAGTGGCATAAGAAAACATCGGGGCGGTGTGGCAGAACTGCCTAATCTAATGCCTCTCACGAGTGCTTGTCTTCCATTAGACACTAAGCACTCAAGGGATAACACCAAATTACATAGTTTCGTCGGGCATACCCCAGGAGAGAACCCGAAAATCCACATTTTCCATCAGGATCACAAATGAGAGAATAAAACTTACAACATTTTAGCCATTTCTTACATCACTTTGCATACAATATTAGAGTATAATATTTATTGTTATAACAATGGAATATAATCATATTATCAGAGTTATGAACAATTTAATTGAACAGCGGAATATAAACATGTGATCAGAATTACAGCGGAAATAAATATCTATTCATGAAATGATGACGCATTGATATATAAACTATGCCAACAGATTATAAAACTTTCATTTATAAAAACATTTAGTGAGAGTTATAAATAAAAACTATGATCGCAGCGACAAAGGAATCCTCGCTAAGCCCACCAAGAGGTATCAACACAAAAGAGTCAGCTCTAGCATCCGCCTGTCACCTGCAACAGGGGGAAATAAAACCCTGAGTACTCAATTGTACTCAGCAAGACTTACCCGATAGGAGGAAAGAAAAGACTCCAAGGATATGCAATGCTATCTAGCTTGTGGGTTTATTGCATCTGCAGGAAGCATTACTAAGCGTGCGTCCTTATATTCGATTTTATTAGCAGTCGCATTAGTTCATTAACCAACCATTCTATGTAAGCACCTACCTCCTATCACAGGGCCAAGGTCCTCGTCCAAATTAGGACTCTAAGCCCCTGTCCTTGAGTCCCGGACTCAGTGCGGTGAAAGGACCTCCACCCAAAAACCACCCTAACAGTCAATTCAAAAAAAGCCGGAACCTATGACAAGAGAGTAACAAGTCTTTTCTACGCCCATACCCAAGTATGTGCTCGGGATAATAAGTCTATGACTTACCTAGAGTCGAATGCAACGGCCGGTCCTTAACCGGCACAGATAGGGAAAACAGTGTAACCAAGCTATGTCCCATTGGCCGCAGGACACAACCTCTTAGACCCACCAATACCCAAAACATATCCTTGCCCGGTCACCATTTTTCCTTTCTACCATCTATATTTTTCATGTGATAATAATATAGTAATATATTTCCTATCTCTCGTGAGTGACATGCAATCACTTAACTTCTACCGGAGTCCTGTAGCATAGTAATTTACACGATCCGGTCATACTAGTAAGACTTATATGATAAAGATTTATATATGCAAGTGGGTTTCATTCAACTCCTTAAAACTTAATGCATAAATATAATTTAAAGTGCAAAACAGTAGGGGTTATGCACCGGGGCTTGACTGGGTAAGATTTAATCAGAAGTTAGCTTTCCATCATGGCAACATGACCTCCAAAAGTACCATTTCTCCAGCAACTCCAGATGACTCTATGATCCATCGACGTCCCTATTATGATATGCAGTGCGATGCAATGCAATGACATAATTAATCAACTACAACTGCGACTCGTAAAATACGATTTACGCCTCTTAAGTTAACGAGCTAGTTCTAACGACGACCATACTTAGGCTACATATCCATGTTGTCGAATAAGGTGTTATTTCCCAACAAATGTTTTAGTTATACAATTCTATGGTGTTTCTTTATTCTATCCTACCAATTTAATCTTTATTCGAAATAGGGTACCATTACGTATCTAGCAAACTAATTATTCTGGAGCTATAAAAATTACAGTGAGCTACTATTAATAGTAGGAATTTATTGTAAAATTTTTAGAGTCAACACTATCATCATTTTACCACAAAAATTTCTACAAGTTCACCTTTTAGCAATTTTAAGCATTTAAAAAATAATTAGAGCAACCCTGGAACATTTTAAAACTAGATGAACCAATTACCCTAATAGACAGATCACGATTCTAGAAACTCAATGAAATTTGTTTCATAATTTTTGGACACCTAAACAATTTTATTTTGCATTTACAAATTTACCTTATAAGCTAAATTAGAATTTGCTCTATAAATCGAAAAGGCCGGTGGCAACGACCTCGGCCCAACGGCCCAGCACGAGCCTAGACCAGCGACCAAGGCAGCCCAGGCGGACGGGTGCGCGGCGGCCCAGGCATCCAGCATGCCATAGCCTAGCAGCCCCAACGCGGCCCGCGTGAAGCGGCCACGTGCGCAGCAGGCCGGACCAGCGAGTGGCCCATGGCATGGTGGCGATAGGCCAGCCCAACGGAGGCTGGCGGCCCACTAGGCGCACACGCGGCAGTGGTCCACGCAGCCAAGGCAGCCCAAACGGGCAAGGCACGCGCGCGGACGTGAGCGGTCCAACAGGTCGGGCCACGCTGTGTGGCCCAGGCATAGGCGCACATTTTTGTAGAAAGAACCCGTGTTTTTTTTCTATTCAACCCAAAATCCATAATCGCTGTGATGCACTATTCATTAGAGTCACACAATTTGCATTCGAACTCTGAAGAATTATCTATTTCAATATTCTCACCTGCTCTCTCTCCCCAAAAGTAGAGCACGGAGTGGAGGCACCAACCGACGGCGGCGGTAACGGCGCTATGGGGCCGGGGAAGGCACGTCGGTGGCGAAAAACCCACCGGCGAGCTGCATTGGAACCCATGCGGCCTCGGGCTAGCCACGGCAAGACCCAAGCTGGCCCCCGGTAGTTTGCCCGCGTGAGCCGATGTGGCGAGCACGCCGGCCGGGGCAGTACCGGCCAGGCGGGGACGACGGGAAGGCGGGTGGGGCAATGGCGGCTTTACCCGCACGCATGGGTGGCAACCATACAACCGGCACAGTTAGTGGGGCACCCACGGCGAGCATCAGCGGTAGGATTGGCCCAGCGCGGACGACGATGGACGGGCGGCGCGGCACGGTGCGCTCGCGAGTGCGGTGGCGGCGGTGGAAGCGGTCACGGCGGGGCGCGATGGTGGCTGTGAGCAGCGGAACAGTGGTAGAGGTGCTTCACCGGTTCCAGGCAGCAGGCAGACGTAGGCCAGCGTGGATGGGGCAGCGCAGAGGTCTGCAGCTCCAACGCGGGGCCTTGGTGGTGCGCACGCACGATGATGACGGCCCGACGTAGGAGAGCAAGCCACGGGGAGGGAGAAGCGTAGCTCGGGATGGCCACATCATAGTGCTGACTCGGGCACGTGGCGTCAGGCCCGACCATGGTGCATCCACGGCCGGCTGGAGTGCGACTGCAGGACCCGATGACGGCGCCTCTTTCTGGAGGGAGCGAGGGCAAGGATGAGGAGAACGAGTGCGCGGTAGGAAGAGAAAAGCAGCACGAGGATTCGGCCTCCACTTGAGCGTGAACGTAGGGGCATCACAGAGATAATGCAGAGGTAGACAAACAGAGGCAGCAGCAGAGACAAGCAAGGCAGGCAACAAAGGCAAGACAAGAGGCATTGATGGTGCTGCAGGGTGAAGCGACGGAACTGGCAGTCGGACGGTGGCGCTTAGCAGGGATGGCAACAACTGAGGCTTGCCCATATTGCGATGGCGTGAAATCGTTAGGGTGCTCCCACTGAGCGCTGCTAGTACTATGAGCTGCTAATGATGCATGCATATTTGCTCTATGCGCCGGTGGCTTCGGCAACTCGAGTAGATGGAACGAACGACCGAGAGCGAGTGAGGCGAGGTAGCTGAGGTGAGTGGCCAAGATCGTTCGCTATAGTTGCCAGTTCATGGACAAAGTGCCAATGACACGTCCCCAACGCGTTCTATATTATTGTCGCTCTATAAAAATCACTTTTCAAATTGACTATTATTTATCGACACAAACTATGAACGGGTTTTCATTTTTGTTCCTTTTCAAACTAATTTTTGAAACTAACAAACATCACAGCAATACTCGAAACAAACATACTAACACACACACGATGTTCGTACCTTGGTGGTGACATAATTTTTCTACCCACATTATATATCCTTATAGCTCTCAAATATTCATTTTCAAGCCGACTATATATATTTTCAAACACGGCTAAATCACTAAAGTTTGTTACTCGATATTTTAAATGCAACAAAAATCATGCTCCAAATTTTACTTAAGTACTATATACCAGTCATATCATATTTTTGTTTATAAAATTATTTTTGATGCTCAATCCAACAAAACAAGCCATTCACCATTTACTCGCTAGAATCGTTATCGGACATTCCTAAATATCTTTACGCACTGAGTAATTTAACTTGGGCGTTTATTTAAGTCTACAAAACTGAGTCACACTTGATTCCTTATCACTTTAAGTATGTTTTAAATAAAAATTCAAGAAACTCATTTTTGGAAATTTTTCTTAGGCCTAAATCTCGGTGCTAAACGAGCTCGTGACACCAGAGGTGTTACAACCAACCCCCCTAAAAAGAATCTCTTTCCAAGATTCGGAGCAATAGTCAGAAGAGGGGAAACACGATTACATTTCACAAATCAGAAATGACACAAAAGATTACACGATTTTGAATACTAAACCACACGGGATTTAGTGATACATGGTTAAGAGCAACCTAATACAACCGAGACTTAATCCAAAAGTCAAGATAGATGAGGGCAATGGAGAAACAACAAGATAATGATTATCCAAAACATAGCGTATGACCAACAGATCCAGAAACATGAGACTGAGAAGTCAAACATCATGAACCCTAAGACCAACTAACTAATGGGAACTTGAACTTCTTTGGAAACCAGATCCTTTCTTCTCAGATTACACCATCACCTCAGACTGATGAACCTAGCTCCATAATACCGTCTAGATCTCGTAGCTCTGCGTCGGGTTCGAGGGGATGGGGATGAAGAAGAAGAGAAACGACCAAGGGTATCTTATAGTGGCGAACGGAGGTGGAACACAACGCACCGGAAGTGGGGACGACATGGATGGGATACACAGACGAGTCATGCTGTGGGGATAAACTTCGGCCATGGTGCGCTCCCTGCGTAAGCGAGCGGAGTTGAAATAAAGGAGGGGAGATAAGAGGGTGCACTCGATGAGAGAGGCATGTGGGCGGCCGTGTCCCCAAAAGAAGAAAGAAGGGAGGGGAAAGGGGGGGGGTCCAGTACGGGGGACGAGGCGTGGGAGTCGAGAGCCGACCGGATGCCAGGAAAAGAAGAAACACATAGTGCACAAAGACGACGAGTGCGGCATGATGCCACGGCTACGCGAGAACGGTGCGCTAATGGACCCGACACAGACGGCGTCCGTAGGGCACACAGCGAAATAACCCATCATCACTACACCACAGCCTAAATATAGCGTCACACGGTGGGTCGTTATAAGCCATTTCAATGACTTACGGTCCGACGTTATAAACTTATAGCGTCAGATATATTAGCCGTTGATACTGGCGATGCTAAAAATCTATAACGTCGGACCAACTTTTAACGTCGAACCGTCTGACTTTATATAAAAGATATAATGTTGGACTGTCTGACGTCTTTTCTAAACTTATAACGTCGCACTGTCTGATGATATAGGTTTATAGCGACCCACTGTCCCTCACTATGCATACAAGGAAACAACACATAATATCTGTACTGTTTAGCTGTTAACCATATAATCAACACTGCCATGTCATACATTCAAACAATACAGTCAAGAACACATAAACTGGACCAAGATAGAGCTCACAAGTTATATTAAAGTCATCATGATGTGTCATGCCATTTTACACATAATTCATGGCATACAAAAGCTAAGATGAAATAAGTTTGGCCAAATGCCAGACTAGGCAACCCGTGTCTCATAGTTTGCTTCCACTCTTTACAAAATGATCCACCTCTAGTAAGGCCAAACAAAAGTTATCATCTATAGCTAAAATGTCCAAAACACGTCGTCATGAGCACTTTGATCCAATCATTGGCTGCAGTCCACTTCCAACTATTTCCTCCCACCACCTGTAAATAAAAGTTGAAATTCATAAAAAAAAGACACAACATAAAACTTCATAAGATAGTTTGATTTGTCGTCCTAGATCAGTTAATAACTTTACTCAGTTTTCCATTAACACAATCAGCATGCTTGCCAAGCTTTGCGACTAGCTTAAAATGTATTTTGGGCAAAGGTTAAGATTGCTAGATCACTAGAAAGACAAGCTGAAGGCAATGCAACAAGTTCAATTAAAAGTGCTTAAAGAATATGGAACAAGCTAAAAAAAGGCTACATAAAGTATACAATACACTAATCACTAGGATCAATACTAACTTCATATCTCTTGTTAGTTACAGAACCTATAAACTGAATATGTTGCCTTATAACTATGGTCCTTCTGACTTTCTTGTTGGGTTTAAAATTTTGGCACGTCAATGAATATATTCTAAACATTTTAAAATCAGCACACTCACAATATACTTGGGAATAGTGCACAAGTAAATTTTTCACATCTAAGAAAATATGTAAGTTCTTCACTACTGAATTACACTAACACAGTCCTAAAATTTTAAAATGTTGGCTAAGTTAGAGCTTTACAGACCTGTTCCATGGGATGATTTCTTAGAATTGCAGACCTTGAGCTGTTAGAAATATCAATGATTAGAAAATCTGGGCACTCATTACATATGAAAAAAACAAACAATGACAAGTTGTGTTTGTTACCCTTTTATATGGCCAAGCAATTGCCATGTCCTTAGCATCAGCCATCTCTTCCACACCAGGATATGGGCGAGGTAGCTTTGCATCCCTTTTCATCACACATCTGATAACAACTAGACAGTGCTTCTTTCCAAGAGCTTGTCCTGCGTGCACGGTGACAAGATTAACTGAAATAATTGTTCCCTTGGCCACAGGTTCATCTCTCTGGAGTGCATAGAGTATAATTTCATTGCCGATCTGAAGCAAACAATGTATTTATGAGAATTGTATACATTAAAAAATCACCATTGGACTAGAAGAAAAAAAAATTGAAAAGCGATGAGAACATTACAAGGTCGTCATGTGAGATGTGATTTGCATCACCATTCCTTGATGGGCTGCTGCACCGTCGAGCTACTAGAGGGACCCAACAGTAGGATTCTCAGAGGAATGGGGCTAGGCTGAGGGGGTTGAACAAGCTGTGGTTGTAGGAATGGGGCTAGAGTGATGGTCTTTGCATAAATGAGGCTGCGGGAGATGTGTTGGGCTGCACAACCCCAGGGAGCCTCTTTGGACCGGTGGGGCTGCTTTGGACTGGGTGGGGCTAAGTTAGTCCTATGCACAAGCACGTATTCATACTCATTAGAGTTATTTGCATAGGCACCATCTTCATGAAATTCAACAACTTGATTTGTCTCAGATCTTGGGCTCTATAAACATAAAAGTGGGAAGTTAGAGACATTCGGAACAACACATGAACTTAGGGTGCAAATATTTATGAGTAATGCATATATATTCTCGAGTGCTTAGAGACAAGTGACTTGGTAACATATTAATGATCTCATGCAGAATGCATCTTCTATGTAAATCAGGGAGATCAAGCAAGGCTAATACCAATATGAGCCAATTATCTAGCCATAGAATCAAGGACCATAATTGAAATTAGAGAATGTACAAATAATTTACCTCATGGTGACGTGAGTTAGAGCCATTTTGGGAGACATTTTCCATACTTGACCTTTCACGTGCCAACCTTTCATGCGCCAATTCAAACTTCTAATTACGCTATCGTTGTTCTAGAGCTGTTTGGTGACTTTCTAGAAGCTGCTATATGACTTTCTTTCCTTTTACACTCTCGATCTTGCATTTGAAGCGTCGTTGGAGTGTAACCCTTGACCCCAATGTACCAACAGTTTGGGGAGTTGGTCCTAGGACCAAAACCCGAACACGTCCTTTTGGTTCCTTTTTTCCACAAGCAGCAGAAAACACATCACCTTCTTGGATGGATTTTTCGGTCAATTCAGTGGGCTTCAATAACTGATTTAAGTTTATTCAACACAAATAGGATATCATTGTAAATATGCCAAAACTAATATTTCAAAAGTGATACTTGTTCAATGAAAACTTACAATAATTGGTTACGCATTCCTTGATGGAATTCCATTTTTTTCTTGTATGTGTTTTGATATAGAGTTCGTCCCTTCGAGGAGTGCGCCCTAGTTCATTAGCCTACAAGTGTTTCACTTTTAGTACTTAATGCAAAGACGTTACGTATTGAAAAAAAAAATCATTTGACATACCAGTTCATGCCTCATTATAAGCAAAGCTCTTGCTACCGGTTGTATGATGTATGGACAGCTTTGCACAGATTGGCTTTGGCAATTTCAGTTTGAGCCTATGATAGATATGGCTATATCGGAAAGATCAATGCAAGCAACAAGCAACAAAGATGGCTGTAACCAAACAAGCAAAACTAGGAGTAGTACTCACTGCAGATTCTTGGGTTGACCAATGGTTTTGAGAAAGTTCCAATCATCATCATTCAGGTCTTTTACCTTGTTTTGTCCTTAAATTTTCCTCTGTTTATTTCACCTTTAAAAACTGTCTCTTGGGTTTGCTTTAAAATCCTTCCATTTCTTTCCAAAGAAACATCCAAAACCCAATCATAGGCTTTATCATCAATATCAAAGTATTCCTAGTGTGAAGAGAAAGTAGCAAATGAGTACTTATCATGAAGTGAGAAAATAATGAAGGCCTACAAATAAAACTAGAGCAGCTACCTTCATGTCTAACCATACTGCATCCTTTAAGTCCTCATCAACAAGCCTCCAATCAGCACAGGCAATTGATATTTTTTGTGTCACATGTACCCCAACAGCACCAGAAAACCTCCTAGCATTCTCACCAACAGGCTGACCATATTCATTGACCATAACTTTGATTTTAGGCATCTCGGGTTTCCTTGCAAAGACTACATCCAATCTCTCGATACCTCTTCCATTCCTCTTCTCTTGTGTATTATTATTTGAAAATCTGCTATAAATAAATGGAGAAATTAGAAGGTGGCATAACAAAATCTACTATAAATAACTTGAGAAAATCTACTAGGATATACAAGACCTTCATTATCACATAAGAAATCTCCAATCGATTCAAATTCCCAATCATCTTCTTCACTACATCTTCTTCACTACATCTTCTTCACCTTGCCCATTCACATTCATTGCATGGTTTGTTTGTGGCCTTGGCATGATTATGAATCTGGTTGCTTGAACACTTGTGTTATGAGTTCTCTAAAAGAAGTAGTAGAACAATATCAGCAATATTAAATGAGCAAAGTCAACGTAGTAGAACAATTTATACAAGAGATGACCTTTGCTCTTTTCCTAGGTTCATTGCACTTCATCTCTTGCGCCCATATGAACGAGACCAAGTGATGCCATCATCTCTTCGTTCTCTGCAACATTTTCATCCCTCTCCGACTCATACAAGGTCTTGCCCCATTGCTACTGTTTCCTCTTAGCTTTCCATTTGTTTTCCTGAAACAAAGAACCCAAATATGAGCAGTCTATGAAAGGGTTCAATAAAACAATCAATAACAAATATATGCAGCAGGCATCACTTAAACAACACTTACTTTGTAGACTTTTTTTAGGCTTTTTCTTTTGGGGAACAACAAGTGTTCCATCTATATCAGTTCTAAAAGAAGGGACTACCCCATTTACAATATCCACTGTCACATTTGCACTTAGATCATGCAATGGCCATGCTACTCCATTGCCATTATCCATGTGCTCATTCTCTAAATTATCTAAGTCATACACATCTCTTGCTTTTGACTGAACAACAGCAGCCCACTCATGATAAATTGCTTCGGGAACATAGTATACTTGAATTGCTTGTGATGCTAAAATGAAAGGCTCATCTGATATCTTTTCGCCTGTATTGAATAAATGCTTAAAGTTAACAGATGTAACCCCCAAATTATCAGTTTGTACACATTTGTCCTGCACACGGTTGTCAACCCAATCACACTTGAAAAGAACCACATTTCCTTTGTGATGATAATTTAGTTCAACAATTTCCTTTATAATTCCATAATAGGCATTGTTTGTTATTCTACTATGATCATTATTGCCCATATCAAAGGTTGTTGCCTCAGCAACTACAGCAACCCCACTATTTTGAATAGGTCTTCCCTCATCATAGGATTTTGTGTGGAAACAGAATCCGCTAATACTATAGCTGCTATACTTGCGTGCATTCAACATTGGCCCCTTGGCCAAAATTTTTATCTCATCTGGTGCTTCCTCACACATTTCTCCCACCTGTGATTATGAAAGACTGCTATTAAAATGTGTAAAATCTATCACAAATAGCAAGTCTTCAGTTTTACTTTCACTTACATGCAACCTAAACCACTCATGAAAGGATTCATGACGCATCCGGTTGATGTCCCGTTTATTTCGATGGCCAATGGAGGAAAGATATTCATCATGCTTACTGCAAAGGTTATTGTGACTTTAGAATGCAGGGGAATTTGATTATATGATGCAAGTGGTTTCGATAACTTACTCCAAGTAAGGCGCAATGTTGTCATTGTTGAACAAAACATATCTATGAGCTTGCACCCATGTCTTGTGGTCTAAACTAAATGTGCATTTTCCAGCCAAGCCTTGACCAATGCTACGGAAGAAAGGAGGTGTACTGTCATCTTCATCTATTCTAGGTTGACGGGTAATCTGTCCCACGCCATGTAGATAGCGAGAACAAAGTGTAAGGCACCCATTGAAATTAGCCCACTCCATAATTGATCCCTCCGGATGACTTTTTGTACGTACAGAACCCTTTAGTCTCATTAGAAACCTATACATAAAAATAATAGGCACATTAATTGACACTGGTATATAACTAGTAGGTTTGTATATGTCTTCAGTAAGACACATGGCCTAAGATAGTTACCTCTCCACAGGCCACATGCTGCGAAAATGGACTGGACCAGCTATTTTTGCTTGGGCAGGAAGATGTACCATCAAGTGTACCATAATGTCGAAAAAAGATGGAAGGAATATAGTCTCAAGAAGGCTCAAGGTTTCAGCAATGTCAGCCTGTAGACTTTCCATATCACTTATTCGAATGACAGGTGTAGAAAGTTTCTTGAAGAAGTTGGATATACGAATCACTCCAGCACTGACTATTTCTGGTAGTATTTTTCTCACAGCAAGTGGTAGCAAATCTTGTAGAATAATGTGGCACTCATGACTCTTCAGCCCAAATACCTTCCTCTCACCGACATGTACATTTTATCGTATATTTGATGCGTAACCATCAGGAAACTTCACCCCTTTTAGTACTTGACAAAATAATTTTATCTCATCAAGACTAATTGAGTAGGGGGCTAGTGGTAAATAAAATTGGTCCTCTACTTCAATTGGGTGAAGATCAGTTCGAAGACCAAGAGCTTGAAGATCTAAGCGAGAATTCAAGTTATCCTTAGATTTCCCAACAGTGCCCAAGAATGTGTTCAATAAACTTTCACAGACATTTTTGCCTATGTGCATAAAGTCAAAATTATGTCGCAACATCAAATCTTTCCAATATGGAAGCTTGAACCAAATAGATCTTTTAAAAATGACTAATGGTTCACCTTCCTTGCGTTTCTTTCTTGCTGGTTTCTTCCTAGATGGATCCTTGCCAAAACTAGTACTAAGGTCTTTAGTGCACTCCAAAATTTCCTCTCCAGAAAGTGGTTTAGGTGAAGGTCTGAACTCAGTTTTACCACCAAATTTATCGGCGTCAAACCTAAATGGATGATTTTCATGCAAGAATCTTCGATGACCCATATAGCATGTCTTGGAACCACTACCAAGTCTAATTGAATCAGTAAAGAAGTGGCAATCAGGACATGCTGCTTCACCAGATGTGACAGATCTAGACACATATCCTAGACCTAGGAAATCAGTAATAGTCCACAATACTGCTGCCCGTAGCTGGAAGTACTCACCCATGGAAGCATCATAAGTTCTAACACCATTTTCAAACATATCTAACAAGTCGTTGACAATTGGCTGACAAAAGAGATCAAAATTACCACAAGGAGAATCTTTCCCAGGAATGAGAAAAGACCAGATGAAATTTGATTGCTTCATGCACATTGAAGGTGGGAAATTGTAGGGAATACAAATGCCAGGCCAAATGCTATAGCTATTATTCATGGTTCTAAATGGATTGAAGCCATCGGTGGCAAATGCAAGACGGATATTGTGGCTATCCGCAGCGAAGGTTGGATGCTTTTCATCAAAGTCCTCCCATAGAGGGGAATCTGTAGGATGCCTTAGGAGACCATCTTTTTTCCGGCCTTCATCATGCCACCTCGTCAGGCTTGCTGTTTTAGAGGACAGAAATAACCTTTGGAGACACTTCTTTATTGGAAAGTAGCGGAGAACCTTCTTGGGAACATTATATACATGTTTCCCGTCTAGACTCTTCCTTGTTGATTTCCACCGTGAAACCTTACACTTTGGACATGAATTCAAATCTATGTTCTCCTTCCAATAGAGAATGCAATCATTTTCACAAGCATGAATACTAGTATACCCAATTCCTATGGATTTCACCAATTTCTTAGCTTCATGAAAGGTTTTGCTACTACCAACCATCTGGGAATGCATCATTGAGTAGTTTTAGTAGCAGGTTAAAAGATTTATCAGACCATCCTCCAAGGAGTTTGATGTGTAGTAATCTAATAAGAAATCAGAGTTGGGTATATTTCTTGCAAGTAGGGAACACATCCTTGCTATTCTCTTCAACCAGCTTTTGAATAGCAACTAGCCCCTCACAAGGATCTAGATCAGGACTATTTTCCTCAAAATCACCTCTATCATCTAAGCCACCTGCTAAGTCCCTAAGCAAACCAGAGATATCATCATCTTCATCAGGATCATCCATAACCTTAACACCATCAACATCAATGTCACAGTTCTCATGATTCACAGATGGGGTGGGTTCTCCATGTAAATTCCATGTTCTGTACCCTTTTAGAAACCCATCACATATTAAGTGTTCACGGACTTCACTAGCCTCATACCAGAAAGAGTTGGAACACTTTCTACAAGGACAAAGTATCTTGCTACCAACAGCTGCATTACTAAATGCAAAAGCTAAGAAACGGTTCACCCCCTGCAAATATGCCTTGCCATGCCTACATGAAAGTTTATGTTAAAAAGCCACTCAGCCTATGTATACCCCTTTCAATATCTATTAAGTTACTGTATTTACCTAGCATCATCATCAATCCAAGATTTATCCATCAACCTTTACTAGGGGGAACCAGAAGCTGACCAAACAAACTCTAAAAATATAAACACAAGAATAGATCATGGATCGATCTAGGCAAAACAAGATATATATATATATATATAAGCAACAGATCAACATGGCAGACTGGGAATGAATGAAGAATTAGCAGCTAAGCAACAGATCAACACGGCAGATCTGGCAGTGTTGTGGGACACATGGGGAGAGGAGGAACCAGGAGGGGGTGGGGGCACTTTCCACGAGAAGAGGAGGAACCAGGAGGGGGTTGGGGCGCTGTCCGGGAAGGGGACTGGGGCCGAGGAAGGGGCGAGCTGAGGTCACCGGCTGTGCTCACCTAGACACAGCGTCATTGGGGGTCGCCGACGGGAAGAACTACACTGAGGTCACTGGCCTGAGCTGTGGACGCCGACGGGATGGAGGGGCCAAGGTGAGGGAGGCCGACCGGAGGGCTACAGGCGGCCGGCAGAGGCCCGGCAGAGGCCGGGCGGCCGGCGGCAGAGAGGCGTGCAAAGGGCACGGCGGCGGAGGGTGAGGGACGCGCCAGCGCCAGCAGGCAACAAAGCCAGGCGCTTCTGTCCGTGTGGTGCGTGGCGTTCCTGCTCGGCGGGCGGTGGGCAGCAGGGTGGCGGCGCGATTACGCCGGATGGGGTAGCGCTTGGCGGGCAAAGTGGATTAAGCGGGATGGGGTAGCGCTTGGCGGCGGGCGGCGCGACCTTGAGCCCTCGATGTGAAGTGGCGGCGGCCGGGGGCTTGCGCGCTCGATGCGGATAGGGATTGGGTTTTTTTTCTTGAGGCGAGGGTGATGAGCGCTAGTAGGGGATGGGCTGTTGGCGGGCTGGATTGGCGGGCTCCAATTTTTTTCTGACAATGTGGGTCACATAAAATTTGGGCGGGAATTGGGCCAATATACTCCGCGCTAGGGCAGCCAATTCGTTGCAACGGACGGTGGGTCGCTAAAAGTAATATATAACGTCGGACCATCCGACGTTAAAGTTAAATAGAATTAACGTCGGATAGGCTGTGGTAAAAAACGAGATATAACAACACACCATCCGTTACCGATCTTTAACGTCCGACCTTCCGACATTAAATCGAAACTTTTAACGTCCCCCCACCGATGCTAATTTTGGGTTGTGGTGTAGTGCATGCATAGTGTGATCAAACTAAACACAGGGCTTGGGACATGGCGTCCACTTAGGCTTTTACAATCACTCCCGACTACCCACAGCTAGCTTTCCTTACTACTCTTCTTTTTCTTTCCCTTCCTTGACCACATCCGTCTTTCATGTAGACTAAGACCATATCATACGTTCTTCCTCCAAAACCAACTTCTCTTGCTTACCTTGAGAGAACACCGTTTCATCAACTGGTTGTGGATTTCCCATTCGAGCACCCAAATATTTCCAAGGAGAATATTTTGTAGCAAAAGCGATATGGCGGTGTAGCTTGGTAAAGGTACTTGGTCAACAACCTTGATACCAGTGTGTGTCGAGCAGCGTCACCATGTGGCAGCTGTTCCATAGGGGCCCTTGGTTTCGTTGTGGCACCATAAGCTATTAACTAGGCAACTATTACCAACTTACACGCCATGAAGGTGGTGGGGTTATAGACCATAGAATAAGAGGAGTATTGCAACGGAAGATTCAAACAACAAGGGTTCCCTTCACAACAAGGGACAAGGAATTCAAATTCAACGATGGATTTGATTTAAAGAGATTCAAGTGTTCTGCTGGGACATCCACAATTAGTCAGTACAGTGTCCTATGTTCTCCAATCACAACTAGTTTGCTAACCTTTGAATGGTAACTTCTCTTGTAACCCTCTTAGCATCATCCTTGAAAACCATAAGCACATCTACTGAGACATGGGGTAGATGGACGCAATAAACACAGTGAAATAAACAAAATGCACATTCCAACGGTCTTATACGGGTACAACGCACAGGCATTCAGTCTCCCATTCATGACACATCATTACCTTCCCTACTGACGGACGATCTCAACAACTACGGATGAAAAACAATGGCAAGAGTACAATATCAGAGAACAACAATGAAAAGCACTACTACTACGGGTACAACATCCCAAGGCAACTAATCTACTCTAGACCACGCATCTTCATTCCTAGGCTCGGCGGATTCTTCTACCGCCCTGGCTATGGATCTGCCTCCTCTTTGGGCAATGGCTAAGTGAGAGGAACCAAGGGTTCTACTTCAGACACTTTCGAGGGTGGAGGTGCTGGCGGTACTGCAACACCGGTTCTCCTTCTTTCTAGCGGGTGGATAGGGATTCCCTCCACGATTAAGGGATCCTGCCGTTCCGTAGCTAGCGTCCTCCGCTTGGCCCTGGTGATAAGATAGGCTTCTCCCAACTGATGGGCATGCCGATCTTTAGCCTCCTTCAGAGCTTCCGACATGGCAGTCTCCTGACTCTCCGTGGCTGCCGCACTGGCATGTGCTTCGGCGAGCTACACCTGGAGCATCCTGGAGAAGATCTCAGCTTCTTTGGCACACCAGAGGCACTTCCACATCTCCAAGGCTTGCCGGTCATACTGCTCATCCAGAGCAAGTAGGTACGTGGTCAACTGCACCATGGTTGGACTATCTTCTTGCGCATCCTGCCCTTGCAAAGCCTCCATGTGAGCCCTCCATGCCCGTCGATTCTTTTCCAAGGGTGGAAAGAACCTCATGGGGGTACGGGCAATGGGCTCTTCATAGATCTAGCAAAGGTACCGCAAGGCTTTGTGGGCCACAACCCGGTAGGTGTCGATGAAGCGGAACCTGGTTGCGGTCACATTCTAGGCTTCAGTGAGGTCGGGGAACTCTTCACTCTTTCCAATATAGACAGTAGCCTCACACTGCTCAGTGCCATGCTTCTCATACTCACGACCCTCATACTCAGGACGATCTTTGACTCCGAGCTTTTGCAGGGTGGCATGCAGGATTCCGGGAAAACACTCAACGTTCAGGCAATAACTACTAACCCAGGCTCCTGCCATCTCTAGCGGTGGTTGAGAGGAAGGATTGAGCAAAAAGCTTGCTCAAAGAAAAAGCTATATGAGCTAAAGTGTGTGGAGTGGTGGTACCAATGGCTAAGCCAGGCCCTGCATATAAAGGCAGAGCGGTCAGTGGTCCTACCGTAGTCCACCAGGGTTCCTACATGGGATCACTACGAATGAATCGACCAAATTTTTCACGCGTTCGAGGCGAGCGATGACCGAGGCCACTACTGACTAGTACGACTGTAGGGCAAGGGTCCGACAAGAGCATAGAAAAGGGATATGGGGAGACATGGGTCACGATAGGCGTGAACCATGGTGAACGCGGAGCATGAAGCCACAGTGCAGAAATAACTCCAGACCAAGAACAAGGCAGTCATGCATAATACGACAAGCATGACACCTATGGATGGCGTATCTACAAGCAATACGACACTATAATGCACAAAATGCATATCCTGTTGTGGGAGTGTTGTCAGGTGCTCCCTATCGTGGTGTCTGTTGGCTACTCTGCTGCTAGGGACGTTGATTGCCATTCTACTGCTGGTACGATGGACGTTGCGAGAACTGATTGCACTGAGGGTACTGACCACGATTCCACTGATTGGGTGGTCTCTGGTACCTCTACTGGAAGCCTTGCTGAAGATTGGTGCGTAGACGAGTATTGCTTCTAGAGGCCTATCCCTGAAGCCTCCTCTTCTTAGCCTCCATCTCTTTACGCTTATTGTCAATAACAATAGCGCGATTCACTAGTGTCTAGAAATTAGGATATGTATTGGACATAAATTGGAGTTGCAGACCATCATACAACCCCTTGAGAAAGCGGCGTTGCTTATCAGCATCATCAGCCACCTCATTCGAAGTGTAACATGACAACTAAGCAAATTTGTCACATACTCAGCTACATACATGGATCCCTGTTTCAAAGCCCTGAATTCCTCCTGCTTGAGCTCTATCAATCCTTCAGGTATATGGTATGGTCTAAAATTCTCTCTAAATTCCTGCCAGGTGACAGGAGGAGCATTAGTGGGACGTCCATACTCAAATGCCTCCCACTAGTCTTGAGCTTTTCCCTGGAGTTGTCCTGATGCGTACAACACCTTCTGCTTGTCATCGCACTGCGCTATGTTGAATTGCTTTTCCACTGCACGAAGCCAATCATCTACTTCTAGTAGATCAGTGGCATAAGAAAACACCAGGGGCGGTGTGGCAGAACTGCCTAATCTAATGCCTCCTAGAAGTGCTTGTCTTCCATTAGACAGTAAACACTCAAGGGATAACACCAAATTACACAGTTCCGTCGGGCACACCCCAGGGGAAAACCCGAAAATCAACATTTTTCTATCAGGATCACAAATGAGAGAATAAAGCTTATAATATTTTAGCCATTTCTTACATCACTTTGCATACAACATCAGAGTATAATATTTATTGTTATAACAGCGAAATGTAATCATATTATCAGAGTTATGAACAATTTAATTGAATAGTGGAATATAAATATGTGATCAGAATTACAGTGGGAATAAATATCTATTCATGAAATGATGAAGCATTGATATATAAACTATGACAACATATTATAAAACTTCCATTTATAAAGATATTTAGTGAGAGTTATAAATAAAAACTATGATCACAGCGTAAAGGAATCCTTGCTCTGAGCCCACCAGGTGGTATCCACACATAAGAGTCAGCTCTAGCATCCGCCTGTCACATGCAACGGGGGAATAAAAACCCTGAGTACTCAATTGTACTCAGCAAGACTTACCCGATAGGAGGAAAGAAAAGACTCCAAGGATATGCAAGGCTATCTAGCTTGTGGGTTTATTGCATCTGCAGGAAGCATTACTAAGCGTGCGTCCTTATATTCAATTTTTATTAGCAGTCGCATTAGTTCTTTAACCAACCATTCTATGTAAGCACCTACCTCCTGTCATAGGGTCGAGGTCCTCGTCCAAACTAGGACTCTAAGCCCCCGCCGCTGAGTCCCGGACTCAGTGCGGTGAAAGGACCTCCACCCAAAAACCACCCTAACAGTCAGTTCAAAAAAAGGCGGAACCCATGACAAGAGAGTAACAAGTCTTTCCTACGCCCATACCCAAGTATGTGCTCGGGATAATAAGTCTGTGACTTGCCTAGAGTCTAATGCAACGGTCGGTCCTTAACCGACACAAATAGGGAAAATAGTGTAACCAAGCTATGTCCCGTTGGCACAGGACACAACCTCTTACACCCACCAATACCCAAAACATATCCCTGTCCGGTCACCATTTTTCCTTTCCACCATCTATATTTTTCAAGTGATAATAATACAGTAATATATTTCCTATCTCTCGTGAGTGACAGGCAATCACTCGACTTCTGCCGGAGTCCTGTATCATATCAATCTACATGATCCTATCATACTAGTAATACTCATAGGATAAAGATTTATATATGCAAGTGGGTTTCATTCAACTCCTTAAAACTTAATGCATAAATATAATTTAAAGTGGAAAGCAGTAGGGGTTATGCACTGGGGCTTATCTAGGTAAGATTTAATTAGAAGTTAGCTTTCCATCATGGCGACAACGACCTCCAAAAGTACCATTTCTCCAACAACTCCAGATGACTCTGCGATCCATCGACGTCCCTATTATGATATGCAATGCGATGCAATGCAATGATGTAATTAATCAACTGCAACAGCGACTCATAAAATACGATTTACGCCTCTCAAGTTAACGAGCTAGTTCTAACGACGACCGTACTTAGGCTATATATCCATGTTGACGAATAAGGCATTATTTCCCAACAAATGTTTTAGTTATACAATTCCAAGGTGTTTCTTTATTCTATCCTACCGATTTAATCTTTATTCAAAATATGGTATCATTACCTATCTAGCAAACTAATTATTCTAGAGCTACAAAAATTACAGTGAGCCACTATAAATAGTAAGAATTTATTGTAAAATTTTCAAAGTCAACACTATCATCATTTTACCGCAAAAATTCCTACAAGATCACCTTTTAGCAATTTTAAGCATTTAAAAATAATTAGAGCAACCCTAGAACATTTTAAAACTAGATGAACCAATTACCCTAATAGATAGATCATGATTTTAGGAACTCAACGAAATTTGTTTCATAATTTTTGACACCTACACAATTTATTTTGAATTTACAAATTTATCTTATAAGCTAAATTAGAATTTGCTGTATAAATCAAAAAGGCTGGCGGCAATGACCTCGGCCCAACGGCCCAGCATGGCCTAGACCAATGGCCAAGGTAGCCTAGGCAGATGGGTGCGTGTCAGCCTAGGCGGGGATGGGGCGCGATGGCCTAGGCGGCCTGTTGGCCACAGCCCCAACTCGGCCCGCGTGAAGCAGCCACACGCGCAGCAGACGGAGGCAGCGGGTGGCTCTGCGGCATGGTGGCGATAGGCCAGCCCAGCGGAGGCCTGCGGCCCACTAGGCGCGCATGCACGCGGTAGCGGTCCACGCGGCCAAGGCAACCCAAATGGACAGGGCGCGTGCGCGGACGTGAGCGGCCCAACAGGTCGGCCCACGCGTCGTGGCCCAGGCATATTCACGCATTTTTGCAAAAAGAGCCCCGTGCTTTTCTCTATTCAACCTGAAATCCATAATCGATGTGATGCAGATTCATTAGAGTCACCCAATTTGCATTCGGAACCCTAAAGCATTATCTATTTCGATATTCTCACCTTCTCTCTCCCCTAAAAGTAGAGCACGGAGCGGAGGCAATGCCAGGTGGCGGCGGCAATGGCGCTATGGCACCGGGGAAGGCACGACAGTGGCGGAAAACCCACCGGCGAGCTGCACTAGAACCCATGTGGCCTTGGGCTGGCCGTGACAAGACCCGAGCCAGCCCCCAATAGTCTGCCCGCGCGAGCCGATGTGGCGAGCACACCGGCCATGGCGGCACCGGCCAGGCGGAGACGGCGGGACAACACGTGGGGGCAATGGCAGCTCTGCTCGCATGTGTGGGTGGTAACCATACAACCGATGCGGCCAGTGGGGCACCCGCGGCGAGCATCAGCGGCAGGATTGGCTCGGCGCGGACGACGGCGGACGGGTGGCGTGGCACGGCGTGCCCGCGCGCGCGGTGGCGGCGATGGAAGCAGCCATGGTGGGGCGCGATGGTGGCTGTGAGCAGCAGAACAGCGGTGGGGGCTTCACCAGCTCTAGGGAGTAGGTGGGCCGGTGCGGATGGGGCAACACAGAGGTCTATAGCTCCAACGTGGGGCCTTAGGGGTGCGCACATGGGACGATGGCGGCCTAGCATAGGAGAGCACACCATGGGGAGGGAGAAGCGCAACTCAGGATGGCCATGGCGCAGTGCAGACTTGGGGCATGTGGCGTCAGGCCCGACCATGGCGCATCTACGGCCGGCTGCAGTGCGACTGTAGGACCCGACGATGGTGCCTCTTGCTGGAGGGAGCAAAGGCAAGGATGAGGAGAACGAGTGCGTGGTAGGAAGAGAAAAGTAGCATGAGGATTTGGCCTCCACTTGAGTATGAACACAGGGCAGTGTAGAGATAATGCAGAGGTAGACAAACAGAGGCAGCAACAGTAGTAGAGACAAGCAAGGTTGGTAACAGAGGCAAGACAAGAGGCATTGATGGTGCTGCAGGGTGAAGCGATGGAACTGGCAGTCGAACGGTGGCGCTTAGCGGGGACAACAGCAACTGAGGCTTGCCCATACTACGATGGCGTGCTACCGACAGGGTGCTCCCACTGAGTGCTGCTAATACTATGAGCTACTAATGATGCATGCATATTTGCTCTATGCGCTGGTGGCTTCGGCAGCTCGGGTAGATGGAACGAACGACCGAGAGCGAGCGAGGCGAGGTAGCTGAGGTGAGTGGCCGAGATCGTTCGCTATAGTTGCTGGTTCATGGACAGAGCGCCAATGACACGTCCCCAACGCGTTCTATATTATTGTCGCTCTATAAAAATCACTTTTTAAATTGACTATTATTTATCGACACAAACTACGAACGGGTTTTCCATTTTTGTTTCTTTTCAAACTAATTTTTAAAACTAACAAACATCACAGCAATACTCGAAACAAATTTACTAACACACACACACGACGTTCGTACCTTGCTGGTGACATAATTTTTCTACCCACATTATATATCATTTTAGCTCTCAAGTATTCATTTTCCAAGCCGACTATATATATTTTCAAACACGGCTAAAGCGATAAAAATCATGCTCCATTTTTTACTTAAGTACTATATACCAGTCGTATCATATTTTTGTTTATAAGAATTGTTTTTCATGCTCAATCCAACAGAACAAGCCATTCGCCATTTACTCGCTAGAATCATTATCGAACATTTCTAAATATCTTTATGCACTGAGTAATTTAACTTGGGTGTTTATTCAAGTCCATAAAACTGAGTCACACATGATTCCCTTATCACTTCAAGTATGTTTTAAATCAAAAATATGAGAAACTCATTTTTGGAAATTTTTCTTAGGCCTAAATCTCGGTGCTAAACAAGCTCGTAACACCAGAGGTGTTACAGACAGCCTTTCAAGAATTCACCACGCTTGTCATGCGGTGCTCCACCAATTAGATGATTCTATTGATTCTACACTAGAGCTTGGATAAAGCTGTGTCTGCACTGTCAAAAGTTGCTCAATAGTCGGTAGTGGTGGTGGTGGATGTGGGGGAACTCCTCCATGACCCCGGCCTCTTTCTCTTCCAGACATCTGACATCTAACACAAATATTCAAAATTTGGAGATATCCAAGTTATATACACTTATAGAGATATAGAATACATTCTAAAAATTTTCTGGACGAGTTTCAATATTAGCAACTCGGTAAAACAGTCATATCTTGAGTTCTAGATATCCAAAAGAGGCGTGCTTTAGACGGATGGAAATCTTAAGAAACTACAACTTTTATTCAGACCATAAGCCCAGATTCTATTGTTAGGTTATTCAAAAATGGGACACAACCGAATCTGTTCTAGCTTCCAGACTATGCAGAAACTTCAACTTGAAATAGCTATATGTAAAAAATTAGATCAGATATAGAGGTGATTCTAGAGGCACTAGAAAGATACTTAAGTCTAGTTATTCCCATAAGAATTTCATAGTTTTTGGTCAAGTAGAATTAGATTGGCATTGAGATAAGGGCAGACTGCTCCAAAAATATATCCTAGAGGACAAGATATACCAAACCCAACTATTTATTTATTGACTCAATCTTTAATATTCTTAACTATGGATCTTGCGGATATGCCCACAATTCCAACACTCATTGCAAAAATCCAACTCACACATAAACATAATAATAAATCAACTAGACACACCAAAGTTCACACCACACTACTAGACTCGACCTGACTCAACTTGATCCATGCTACTAACGTCTTATTATATAGAAAGAAACTCCAACACCTATGGGCGAGGTTTATGGGAAAGCTTCTCATAAATCCTTGGCAGGCTGAGGCACTCCCTTTGATCATCTATCACTCATTGGTACCTTTTAAGAGTCTCCTACTGTGTCTTCAACTGATCTTCTAGTCGCTGAATCTTCCCTACTAACTCACAGCCAAAGTGTACCATCACTTGGGTAGTTAGGTCCGTGCCCTAAGGGTCCATCATTGCCCACTCCAATTCAGGGTGTTGGCGAGGGAGGAATCGATATTGGTCCTCCTTTATATCCTCAAAACGGCAGCCATGGAGACCCATGCAGGCTTCAGCGGCTGCATCTTCTATGCTATCTTCTATGGTGGCACAATGAGCATGATGCGATAGCTTGCATTCAACTGATATGCTTCCTTCTCTTCATCCCTGATGGAGATGCATGCCCTTGTCTTCCAATAAGTGTCCTTCAGAGTGTGAGTATGTTCTTCGCAGACATACTCCACAACTGCGTCCCAATCAGCATAGTAGGTCTGAAGAATCCCTATAAGTCGAAGGTGCAAAACAGAGAATTCACACCCCGGCTTATACTAGATCTTTGTAGGCTGATCTTCTTGAACGGTGTCCTCCTCCTCCTCCTCATCAGACAATACAACGACCTCCACTTCTTTGAATTCTTCTTCTTCGGGCTCTTCCTAGAGTGGCTCAGGCGTAGGTGCAGGTGCTGACAAGTCAACTTCTTGCTCCTTGGGTTCCTCCTCCTCATGTGGTTCCATGGACTCTTACAAGCCATGAGGCGGGTAGTAGATGATGCGAAGCGATCTTATTGGCACGAGGCATCTATAGAATTAGATTTAGTTAGACTATAAGCAATAATTTTCATAACAGAGTATGGCAAAAGAAGCATAAAATTTAGCAAATAACAAGAGTGAGATGGGAAGCATGAAATGAGTGAAGCAAAAGAGGCTAAAACGACCATTGCTAACTAGGCTTGCATCCTACAGTCAACACGACTCTGATATCAATCTGTCACACCTGATTTTAAGGATAAAATGGGATGCATGATCTTATGTGCGCCTAAAAATCAGTCACACACATAAGCCGACAAATTATAGATAGTATCATCACAAGTGTTTATTACATCACGAATAATAAGACATAGTCTTCACATAAATATAGCGGAAGTATAAAGAAAAATATCTTGCGAAAGCTCCATATCATAGGGACGTCAACTGGTTGACCACAAGTCTAGTAATCCTCAAGAAAGTCATCATTACCATAGCCACCTGTTACCCATCCGAGATTTTTATCCAAATAATGAAAATAAACAAGCGTAAGTACGTGTCGTACTCAACAAGTGTAACATGGGGTTCATGGGGCTCAAAAGGCTTGACACAGGTTTAACAACATTCAACTTTTAATTATCATAATTTTAGCATAAGAGTAGCAACAAGTTGTTTTAGTCCCAAAGTAAAATATATGATCAATGTAAACATGAATAATGAATAGCATAAGTGGATAATTCTTAGTGATCATCTATTCCATAAGGGTTCCAAGGCCGCTCGTGACCGTGAGTATGGCTGATATATCAGTTTTACACTTTGCAGAGGTTGTACACTTTCACTTTGAGTTGTGATACCCATATGCCCGGGTTAATTACTCCCAAAACACTTCCAAGGTGTGCAGGCAGGGTTCACTATGAAGCCTTTCAAAGGTTCGTCTAACAAGTTAGGGCTATTAGATTCACTCGGCAAATATACATAGGAACCCCCTGTCGAATGGCATAATTCCATCACGGCTATACACATAAGAGTAGAGGCTATCCTATACCCGATTGATCAAGCCATTCTCATGCCAATAAAGGTAACCACTAACAAATTAGAAAAGGTCCTCATACTAAGCTAAAGCCAGAGACATGTAGCCCTCACAGCTATACTGTAAGTCTTGGATGATCACTTATAGATAAGTCCTTAGAGAGAGGAATCTAAAGCATTTAGAAAATAGATAAATACCCCAGCCCCCTGTTTCCAAGTTGCTAAAAAGTCATGTTTTAATATTTATTGCATATACCATTAGTCAAGTTACATGATCATGGTTTAGTTGAGCATGAGTAAAGCTATCCAATGCATATCCCATATGAGTCAAGGTATCAGTTCAATACTAGGGAATCCCTATCAATGTGACACATGCAATATGAATTAAATATATTAAAGTTGATAGAAAACAAGGATAATCCCATGGTATACTTGCCTTGAACAAAGTGCTCCTGTTGTTCCTGCTCATCAAAGTAGTACTCTTATCACCCATGAATTGCTCACCGTCTATACTTGATATTCACAGCAACAAACAAGCATCCAGAAGCAATCATGCATAGCAAACAAAAGCTATAGATTAGAACAGTACACCAATCAGCATAAAATCAAGATAAAAGTTTGTAAAACGAATCTACGTCTCGCTATGAACACACAAACGCGAAAATCACAAAAATCGGAGCTAAAATGAAGAAGTTATGAATTAAACATGATTTCCTTTAAGAAAATAATAAATTAAATCTAACCTTGAATTTAAAAGTTGAAAACATGCTTAATAGTAGTATAAATATGTAGATTACTCAATTACGAACCTAACACAACTTGAATGGATCAAATCGGAGTTAAAACGAAGATTTTAGGGCTAAAACAAGATCAGTGACACTTCTATAAACAAACAAAACTCAATTTTGATTTAAAATAAATAAAATCAGATTTTGAATTCTGGCCAGGGACTATGGGTTTAAAATCAGCAAACTAGAGGGGCTCTTATGCAAAATTTTCAGCCAAAGGGGTATCGTGAATCCTGGACCGTTGGATCTAATCTGGACGGCTCAGATTAGATGAGGGAGAGAGAGCGCGCGATCCGGTCGGCCGGAACGGTGCCGGTGCGGCGGCTTCCATGGCCGGCGGTGAAGACACTCGTGGGCGCACATGGTTTGGGCCCTAGAGGCCATGAGTGAGTAAACCAAGATTTCGGGAAGCAAGAGGAGACGATGGCGAACTCACCCAAATAGTTTTCGTGGTCGGAATCGGCTCGGAGGCGACGCGAGATGTGGCGGAGCGGATGACGAACACGGCGGCGCTAGGTTTCACATCGGCACGGTGATTCGGCGAGGTGGATGCAACTCCGAAGCTTGGGATGGGAGCGGCATGATGCGGGCAGCTGGTATTTAAGGCCCGGGGAACCTTGGGCTTCACGGCAAGGTGGCAAGGCGTAGGCGGGGTGGATTCCGAGGCGGCGGCGGTCGTAACCGAGGCGGAGATGAGCCGGGGTAGAAAAACAGTACCGCTGACGTGAGGGGCCGGCTGTCAGTGGAACAAGGCGTGGAAGAGGGGAACCGCGCGGGCGTGGCTCAACTGGGCCGAAACAAAGAAGCGGGCCGTGGGAGAGGGAAACTAGGCCGTGCTGACGAATGAGGGCAGCTGCTGGACCGCTGCGGGGAAGTAGGCAAAAGAAAAAAAGGGTTGTCACCATCTTACGAATATATGACGACAGTGATATGGCGGGTTCACAGAGTGAACAATGCTCTCCCTCGATTAATAAAATGTAAACTCGTAAGAGAATAAAAGAGGATCTTGATTTTTCCCTGTTGAACTGCATACTTTTAAGTTCAACTACAATTTAGCTGAAACCAACTTCAGTTTTCTTTTAGATGAGCAAGCAGTTTATTAACCACAGAAGAGTGTTACATAATTAAAGAAAAGAATAGACCAAAGTAGAAGCTAGCAGCTAAAGGTCTCTATATATTACTACCTCTGTTATGAAAATTTTCTTAAGTCAAACCATTTTAAGTTACCCTCAGCGGACCACGCAACTTTCCCCTCCCTCGTGTCGTTTCCCTCGAAAAGGCTTCCTTCCTCGTCCTCCTCCTCTCTCACCACTGACCTCCTCCCTCTCCTCAACCCTAAATCCGTTGATTCATCCATGATTTGGTTAGATGAGGATCCTAGGTGCCGGATCCATGCGAGGGGAGCAGATCTATGGTAGCTGGTGGTCCCCATGTCGTCCTCTGCGTGTTGGTCGGCGACGGTGTCCTCTGCAGGCGCAGCGGCGGCTCCCGAGCCTACGGCTGGTGAAAGCTCTAATTTGGTTTTGGTGAATTGATGAAACCCTAAGTGATTATGAGATAGGTAGCATTATTCTAAGTGGTGAAGCAACGATGAAGATCATGATAATTGTGATGCCATGGTGATGATCAAATACTTGGACTTGGAGAAGAAGAAAGAGAAAAACAAAAAGCTCAAGGCAAAGGTGAAACTTGATAGGAGCTTTTTTGGTTTAGTGATCGAGACACTTAGTGAGTGTGATCACATTTAGGTTCGATAACCGTACTATTAAGAGGAGTGAAACTCGGATCGAAATGCGGTTATAAAAAGAGCCACTAGATGCTCTAACACATTGTATATGTATTTAGGATCTAGTGGAGTGCTAACACCCTTAAAAATATTTGTGAAAATATGCTAACACACATGCACGAAGTGTTGCACTTGGTGGCTGGCACATTTGATCAAGGGTGGTGAAGTTTGGGGTCAAAAGGAGCTATTTCGTATTGACCGGACTCTGCCTTGGGCAGTGAGCGGACTCTGACCCTGTGTCCGGTCAGTGGTGCGCAGTGAAGGCCGCCCACGGTCCTTCGACTGGACACTGAGAAGAAATAGGACCGGACGCGCTGGGGGTGCGTCTGGTCAGGCTATGATGTACACTGATGCAAACATTAGAACAAGCCAGTGAGGACCGGACCCAGAGCCACGTCCGATCGCAATTTTACCTCTTTGGGAGCTCTTTGGAAATGAATGGACTCTGACGCATGGTGCATCCGGTCATTTGAATAGGAGCGTCCAATCGATGGTCAGTGAGCGCGTGCGAGTGAGCCATTGCGCGCCAACGGATAGTTTCAAACGGCTAGAACACGTGGCGGTCAGGCTATGACCGGACGCAGCGACCGGACGCGTCCGGTGCACATGACCTGCGCGTCCGGTCGTCCTGCAGTCAGCCCAATAATTGAGCCAACGGCTCTATTTCGGGGAGACGCTTATATAAGGCATTTGGCCGGCTCTAGCTCACTCTCTTGGTCATTTGTATTGACATAGCAACCTTGTGAGCTTAGCCAAAGCCCTCGCACTCATCTCCATCATTGATTCAACATCTTTGTGAGATTGGGAGTGAATCCAAGTGCATTGCTTGAGTGTTTGCATTTAGAGGCACTTGGTGTTCATGTTTCGCTGCGGGATTCGCTTGTTACTCTTGGTGGTTGCCATCACCTAGATGGCTTGGAGCA
This sequence comes from Miscanthus lutarioriparius, assembly GCA_904845875.1. Taxonomy (NCBI): domain Eukaryota; kingdom Viridiplantae; phylum Streptophyta; class Magnoliopsida; order Poales; family Poaceae; genus Miscanthus; species Miscanthus lutarioriparius. Next base: position 52,804,921 of record CAJGYO010000015.1, read on the forward strand.
GCGAGGATCGTCGAGCGAAGTTTGGTGATTGTCTTCGGCTTTGATCGTGGTGACTGTGAGGGGTTCTTGACCTTTCCTCGGCAGAGAGCCAAAAGGTACTCTAGTGGATTGCTTGGGACTTGTGTGATCCTTATCTTGTGTTGGTTGTGTGGCACCGTATTGAGGATTGGCGTGTGATGCCAATTAGCACGTGAATCTCCAAGTGAGTGAATCGCCACAACAAGGACTAGCTTGCCGGCAAGGAAGTGAACCTCGGTAAAAAATCATTGTGTCATCATTTGATTTCATGGTGATTGGTCTTCATTCTTATGATTGATTGGTTCATTCCTCTACTCGGTGGTATAACCATCTTGCTCTCTCTTTACATTACCGCAAACTAGTTGTCAAGCTCTTTAGTGTAGCTAGTCGTGAGACCTTGTTAGTTTGGTTAGTGTGGCTCTTTAGTTTGCCTTTGAGAGCACACTAACTTAGTGTAGTGACATAGCCATTGTGTGGATAGAGACTATAGAAACAAGAATTGTGGTAGGTGGCTTGCATTTTTAGTAGGCTAGCGCAACATTTGCTTCGCCTCATATTTGTCTAACCGGTTTGCTAAGTGTTGTTGTAAAATTTTTTAATAGGCTATTCACCCCCCTCTAGCCATTAGGACCTTTCAAGTGGTATCAGAGCTGAGGTCACCATGATTTGAGGCTTAACAACGTTCGGTGTCAAAATGGCTAAAATCAACAACACCAAAAAGCCACCCCAATTTAATGGCACAAATTATCCATATTGGAAGTCAAAGATGACCACACATATCAAGTCAATCAATAGAAGGGTGTGGAAGGTGGTAGAAACCAAAATTGAGATTACCTATCTGGAGAATCCCACCATGGCTGAAGAAGTGCTTCTCCAAAATAATGACATTGCTCTAAGTGCCATTCATGATGCAATTGATGAGAGAAATTTGAGCAAATAAAGAACATTAAGATGGCTCATCAGGCTTGGAAGAAGTTAGAAGAATCATTCGAGGGCACCAAGGCAATAAAGGGTGCAAAGGTATACATTCTCAAGGAGAAATTTGCTAGCTTTAGGATGAAGGAAGATGAGAGTGTGCCGGACATGTTCAATCGGATGGAAATGCTTGTCAATGATCTCAAAGCACTTGGTGAGAAGGTGGAGGACAAGGACTTCTCTCATAAGTTCTTGAGATGCTTACCCACAAAATTTGGCATGTTGGTCACCTTGCTAGCGAGGACCGGTTTGGACACAATGACACCAAACCAAATCTTGGGAGATATCATGACCGATGATGCTTATAGAAATAATGATGAGAAGGAAGAAAAGAGGGAGAAGAAAGATGACAAGAAGAAGAGTGTGGCATTCAAGGCCGCATCATCCAAGGGCAAGACAAAGCAAGAATCATCAAGTGAAGATGAAAACTTGAGCTTTGATGAGATGGATGATGAGAAGATGGCTCTCTTTGTCAAGAGATTTGGCAAGTTCATGATGAAGGGCTACCATGCTAGAAGAAAGAAGTCTTCATCCAAGAACAAGGAAGAGTCAAGAAGGTGCTTCAATTGTGGAAGCAAGGATCATCTTGTTGCTCAATGCCCATACAATAGCGACAATGATGACAACAACTAGAAGAGCAAGAAGAAGGGCAAGAAGGAAAAGAAAGAGAAGAAGGACAAGATGACAATCAAGAAGAAGAAGAAGAAGGTGGTTCATATGTGGTCACTTGGGATAGTGATGCTATCTCAAGTGATGATGACAAGACCACCAAGAAGAAGGCTCTTGCAAGCATTACTATTAATGAGAAGCCTTCTCTCTTTGACACTCCATCATGCTTCATGGCTAAGGCCACTAAGATACAAACTTGTGATGATGGAAGTGATGAGGAACATGATAATTAAAATGAAAGTGATAGTGATGATGATGAACCAACTAAGGATGAACTACTTGACATGCTAGATGATGCTAAAGAACACTTTGACATTAAGAGAAGGGAATGCAAAAGCTTGCGTAAGGAACTAAAAGCCCTTAAGCAAGCCTTTGATGAGCTCAATGCATCTCATGAGAAGCTAGAGGAAGCCCATGAGAAGCTTGGTAAGGCTCATAAGAAGCTTGAAAAAGCTCATTTCTCTTTGCTTGATGAGCAAAATAAGAAGAAGCATGTTGAGACATGTAATGTAGGCTTAACTTGTGACTTAATTGATGAATCATTCTATAAGCCTATCATTGTTGCTCCCACTAACCCTTCTTGTAGCACTTCCACTTCCACCTCATCTAGTAGTGATGGTTTCACATATGATGTCTCACTAATGGTTGAGAATGAGACCCTCAAGAAGGAGGTCAATGAGCTCACTCACATCTTGGCTAAGGTCCTATGGCAGTGAGGATCGCTTGCTTATGAGCTTTGGTAGCCAAAGAGCTTCTCTCTACAAAGAGGGATTGGGCTATACCCCCAAGAAAGGCAAGGCGATCTTTGCTCCTCACAAGACTAGCTTTGTGAAGAACAATGGTCGGTTTTGCACTAGTTGCAAGCAAGTTGGTCATAAAGAGCATGAGTGCAAGAACAAGAGCAAAAATGCTAGTATATCCTCAATTAAGATTAATTCTTTCTATGTGCTTACTAAGGGTACAAATGGTGTGAAAGCTAAGTTCATTGGTACACCATGGATGGGCTCAAAGAAGAAAGCCATTTGGGTGCCAAAGAGCTTGGTCACTAACCTTCAAGGACCCAAGCAAGTTTGGATACCTAAAAAGAATTGATCTTCTTTTGTAGGTCAATTACAAAGCTAGAGGAAGGCATTGAGTTCTTGATAGTGGGTGCACTCAATACATGACCGGTGATGCAAGAATGTTCAACTCAATCAATACCAATGGCAATGATTGTTATGATAGTATAACATTTGGTGACAATGACAAAGGCAAGGTCAAGGGGCTTGGTAAGATTGCAATATCCAATGATATGAGCATTTCCAATATGTTGCTAGTAGAGAGCTTAAACTTCAACTTGCTATCCGTGGCTCAATTGTGTGATCTTGGATTCAAATGCATATTTGGGGTAGATGATGTAGAGATCATAAGTGTAGATGGCTCTAATTTGATCTTCAAAGGCTTTAGATATGAGAATCTATACTTGGTTGATTTCAATGCTAGTGAAGCTAAATTATCTATATGTTTGTTCACTAAGTCTAGCATGGATAGGTTATGTCATAGAAGGCTTGGTCATGTTGGAATGAAACAATTGAATAGATTGGTTAAGCATGACTTGGTTAGAGGCTTGAAAGATGTTGTGTTTGAGAAGGATAAGCTTTGTAGATCTTGTCAAGATGGCAAACAAGTTGAAAACACCCATCCTAAGAAAAGCATGATAAGCACTAGTAAAGCATTTGAGTTATTGCACATGGATTTGTTTGGGCCAACATAATACACTAGCATCGGTGGAAACAAATATGGGTTTGTAGTAGTGGATGATTATACTAGATACACTTGGGTATTCTTTCTAGTGGACAAAAGTGATGTGTTTGCAACATTCAAATAATTTGTCAAGGGCATTCACAATGAGTTTGAAACAACCATCAAGAGAGTTAGAAGTGACAATGGTAGTGAGTTCAAGAACACTGGAATTGAAGAGTTATGTGATGAATTTGGAATTAGACATCAATTCTCGACTAAGTATACTCCACAATCAAATGGCCTTGTTGAGAGGAAGAATAGAACACTCATTGATATGGTAAGGTCTATGCTTAGTGAGTACAATGTGAGTCAATCTTTTTGGGCCAAAGCTATCAACATGGCTTGCTATAGTAGCAACCGCCTCTAATGTCACCCATTGAAAGAGAAGACACCATATGGGCTCTTGAATGGTAGAAAGCCCAATATTGCATATTTTTGGGACTTTGGTTGCAAATGCTATATCTTGAAGAAAGGCACTAGATTGGGCAAATTTGACAAGAAATGTGATGAAGGATTCCTACTTGGATACTCAACTACTAGCAAAGCATATAGAGTTTGGAATTTGGATAGTGGTATTCTCGAGGAAGTTCATGATGTTGAATTTGATGAAACCAGGGGTTCCCAAGATGAGAATGAGAACTTAGAAGATGTTAGAGGCATTCAACTTTCAAATACCATGAAGAACATGGATGTTGGTGAATTGAGGCCTAGGCAAGTGAATGATGATGAAGATGATCAAGTGCAAGTGCTCTCTAACACAAATTTGCAAGATGATACAAATCAAGCTAGTACAAATAGCTCTCATGACAATGAACAAAATCAAGTGACTAGTACATCATCTCAACTCAATGATCAAGCAAGTGCAAGCAATCAAGTTTCAATACTCTAACCAACCAATATTGCAAGGGATCATCCATTAGACACTATCATTGGTGTTATTTCTAGAGGTGTACAAACAAGATCAAGATTGGCTTCATTTTGTGAGCATTTCTCATTTGTGCCATCCATTGAACCAAAGAAGATAGATGAAGCATTAAAGGATGTTGATTGGGTGAATGCCATGCATGAAGAATTGAATAACTTCACAAGAAATCAAGTATGGAAATTAGTAGAGAGACCAAAGCGACACAATGTGATTGAAACCAAGTGGGTCTTTAGAAACAAGCAAGATCAAGATAGGATAGTATTAGGGAACAAAGCAAGATTGGTAGCACAAGGATATACACAAGTTGAAGGTCTTGACTTTGGAGATACATATGCCCCAGTTGCTAGATTGGAAGCAGTTAGAATCTTATTAGCCTATGCTTGTGCCCACAACATCAAGCTCTATCAAATGGATGTCAAGAGTGTATTTCTTAATAGTTACATCAATGAAGAAGTATATGTTGAGCAACCTCCCAGTTTTAAAGATGACAAGAAGCCTGACCATGTGTACAAGTTGAAGAAGGCATTATATGGCTTGAAGCAAGCACTTAGAGCATGGTATGAGAGATTGAGGGACTTCCTACTCTCTAAAGGGTTCATAATAGGCAAGGTTGACACCACTCTTTTCACCAAGAAGATTGGCAAAGACTTATTTGTGTTGCAAATCTATGTTGATAACATCATATTTGGATCAACCAATCAAGACTTTTAGTGAAGAGTTTGGAAAGATGATGGCTAATGAGTTTGAAATGTCCATGATTGGAGAGTCAAGTTACTTCCTTGGTCTTCAAATCAAGCAATTGAAGAATGGTACATTTGTGAGTCAAGGCAAGTACATCAAAGATGTGCTCAAGAAGTTTGGCATGAGTGATAGCAAAGCCATTAGCACACCAATGGGGACAAGTGGCAACTTGGATAGTGATGCAAGTGGCAATATGGTGGATCAAAAATTGTATCGGTCTATGATTGGAAGCCTACTCTATGTGACCGCATCAAGGCCAGATGTCATGTTTAGTGTGTGCATGTGCAAGATTTCAAGCTTCACCAAGAGAAAGTCATTTGAAGGCTACAAAGAGAATATTAAGATACTTGAAAGCATACACAAAATGTTGGTTTATGGTATCCCAAAAGAGCAAAGTTTGAGCTAGTTGGTTACTCCGACTCGGATTATGCGGGATGCAAGGTTGAAAGGAAGAGCACCTCAGACACATGTCAATTGTTGGGAAGATCACTTGTTTCATGGTCATCAAAGAAGCAAAATAGTGTTGCATTATCAACCGCCAAAGCCGAATACATATCCACCGGTAGTTATTGTGAACAAATACTTTGGATGAAGGCCACTTTGAATGACTTTGGAATCAAGTTCAAGAAAGTGCCATTGCTATATGACAATGAGAGTGCAATCAAGTTAACCAACAACCTAGTTCAACATGCAAAACAAAGCACATTGATGTCTGCCATCATTTCATAAGAGATCACCAACAAAAAGGGGACATTTGCATTGAGAGTGTAGGCACCGAAGATCAACTTGCCGATATATTCACCAAGCCATTGGATGAGAAAAGGTTTGGCAAGCTAAGGAATGAGTTGAACATATTGGATTTCTCAAATATGTGTTGATGCACCCCCACTTATATGACATGCCTCTCCTTCGAGCAATCCAAGGTAAAAGTTGATTGGCATGTCATACATCCTTGCTAAGGACATGTTTAGTGCATCTAGTCATCTTTCACATTTAATAGGCTCATTCATAAAAATCAAATGATTTTGATGTTTGTATGGTATCACTATTGCTTCTATGCTTAATTTGGTCTAGTGGTAGCTTATTACATGTTTGTGGGCTTGTAAACCTAGTGTTTGATCTAGAAAATGAGCTATAAGGGTTTAACTCAATATGGTACAAGATAACCCTTATTTAGAGGTGTGAAGAAGCTTGTCCTTGGATCAAACCGAGTTAAATATCTTTGGCAAATGTTCTAGATTGAACCAAATTTGGGAAAATGGTCCTCACCCCATTGATTGGCATTGATAATCTCAACCTATCTACATTTTGAACCTTTGTGGTCATTGATGACAAAGGGGGAGAAACAGTGTATAAAGATAGTGAAAAGACAACAAAGGGGGAGAGAAAGAAAGATATAAGTGATAGGGGGAGAATTTAACATAGGGAGAGTTATGACAAAGAAAGGGGATCAATTAAAATTTTAGCACACAAGTAAGGGGAACAAGCTCATGAACTTGTATGGTGCATTTGAATGTGCATTTCATATATTTGCTTGCATGGCACAAGTTTTAAATTCCAATATCCATGCTTGTGTGGTGTATGCTAGTTGTAGGTTTGAATGATGAAATAAAAACTAGCATGCATGGGTGAAGTAACTAGACTCATGCTAATATTATAAAACTAGGCCCTTACTTCTAATGTTGATCTCACATGGTATTATAGTTTTTTTGTGGATGTCTAGTTACTCATGATGCTAAGGATGGTATATTGGTGCACTTCGATTGGTATCACGCTTCAAAGGTCCATCTCTTATACCTTAGCATCATTTGGTAGATATTGTCTCCTATATTTCCTATCTAAACATATGTGCAAGCTACAATCCAAACTCTTAGCACATATGTAGGGGGAGCAATTGCTACCATATGGGATTCATGAAACTTGTCCATATCCTTTTACACATGGTAAATATGCTTGGGCAAGAAATATGGATTCAATTAAATTTCAATTCATATATTTGTGTAAGGGTTGTCATCAATTACCAAAAAGGGGGAGATTGAAAGCTCTAGTTTGGTTTTGGTGAATTGATGAAACCCTAAGTGCTAACCTAGTTTATCAAAGTGATTATGAGATAGGTAGCATTATTTCAAGTGGTGAAGCAATGGTGAAGATCATGATAATGGTGATGCCATGGTGATGATCAAATGCTTGGACTTGGAGAAGAAGAAAGAGAAAACAAAAAGCTCAAGGCAAAGGTAAAACTTGATAGGAGCTTTTTCGGTTTAGTGATCGAGACACTTAGTGAGTGTGATCACATTTAGGATCGATAGCCGTACTATTAAGAGGAGTGAAACTCAGATCGAAATGCGGTTATAAAAAGTGCCACTAGATGCTCTAACTCATTGTATATGCATTTAGGATCTCGTGGAGTGCTAACATCCTTGAAAATATTTGTGAAAATATGCTAACACACATGCATGAAGTGTTGCACTTGGTGGTTGACACATTTGATCAAGGGTGGTGAAGTTTGGTTTCAAAAGGAGCTATTTCATATTGACCGGACTCTGCATTGGGCAGTGACCGGACTCTGACCCTACGTCCGATCAGTGGTGCGCAGTGAAGGCCACCCTCGGTCCTTTGACCGACGCTGAGAAGAAATAGGACAAGACGCGCTGGTGGTGCATCTGGTCAGGCTATGATGTACGCTAACGCAAACATCAGAACAAGCCAGTGAGGACCGAACCCTGAGCCGCGTTCGGTCACCTATGATTGGACGTGTCTCGTCGCAATTTTAGCTCTCTAGGAGCTCTCTAGAAACGACTGGACTCTGATGCATGGTGCGTGCGGTCAATTGAACAGGAGCGTCCGGTCGATGGTCATTGAGCGCGTGTGAGTGAGCCATTAAGCGCTAACGGATAGTTTCAAATGGCTAGGACACTTGGCAGTCAGGCTGCGACCGGACGCAGTGTCCGGACGCGTCCAATGCACACGACCTGCGCGTCTGGTCGTCCCGCAATCAGCCCAATAATTGAGCCAACGGTTCTATTTCGAGGGGACGGTTATATAAGGCATTTGGCCAGCTCTACCACACTCTCTTGACCATTTACATTGACATAGCAACCTAGTGAGCTTAGCCAAAGCCCTCCCACTCATCTTCATCATCGATTCATCATCTTTGTGAGATTGGGAGTGAATCCAAGTGCATTGCTTGAGTGTTTGCATCTAGAGGCACTTGGTGTTCGTGTTTCTCTATGGGATTCGCTTGTTACTCTTGGTGGTTGCCACCACCTAGATGGCTTGGAGTAGCGAGGATCTTCGAGCAGAGGTTGGTGATTATCTTCGGCTTCGATCATGGTGATTATGAGGGGTTCTTGACCTTTCCCCGACGGAGAGCCAAAAGGTACTCTAGTAGATTGCTCGAGGCTTGTGTGATCCTCATTTGGTGTTGGTTGTGCAGCATCCTATTGAGGGTTTGGTGTGTTATGCCAATTAGTGCGTGAACCTCCAAGTGAGTGAATCGCCACAACGAGGACAAGCTTGCCGACAAGCAAGTGAACCTCGGTAAAAAATTATCATTTCATCATTTGATTCCGAGGTGATTGGTCTTCATTGGTATTCATTCTTGTGATTAATTGATTCATTTCTTGACTCGGCGGTATAACCATCTTGCTCTCTCTTTACATTACCGCAAACTAGTTGTCAAGCTCTTTAGTGTAGCTAGTTGTGAGACGTTGTTAGTTTGGTTAGTGTGGCTCTTTAGTTAGCCTTTGAGAGCACACTAACTTAGTGTAGTGACATAGCCATTGTGTGGATAGAGACTATAGAAACTAGAATTGTGGTAGGTGGTTTGCATTTTTAGTAGGCTAGCGTAACACTTGCTTCTCCTCATATTTGTCTAACCGGTTTGCTAAGTGTTGTTGTAGAAATTTTTAATAGGCTATTCACCCCCCTCTAGCCATTAGGACCTTTCAGCCTATGAGGAAGCGGTGGCCACGCCTGTGGTAGGCTACACATGTGCGGCAGCGGCACCCGCACCAATGGTTGTTTGGCCGGTGCGGCATGCTCTGGTCCCACGCTCCCAGACCACTGCTTGGGCGAAGGCGTGGACGCGGCCGGGTCTACACCACGTGTACACGCCCGCGGTCGGCTAGGCTTGTGCGGCGGTGCCTGTGGCATGCAGGGGTAGCCTACTCTGGTTCCACGCCCTCGGGGGCACATGTCTGAGCCGAGAGGTGATCGAGGCCTAGCTTGCGGTGGTCGGTGGCCAATGGCTCATTGTGGGCATAAGGCCGTCGCTCGCACGCCTGCCCCCCTATATCCGACAGGGTGGAGCTGTGGGCTGCTGATTGAGCGTGGGGATGCTTGCCAAGTTGCTGGCTCTGCCCGCGAATGGATTCTGGGTGAAACCCTCTCTCCGCCGCTCTAGGCCAGCAATGATAGCGTAGTTAGCGTCATCTATCTCCTTGGTGGCATCATTGAAGATTTCATTCGTCGTGCATGCCACGGTGACCCTAGGGCCAAAGCCCCACTTGTGTGCCTTTTTCGTCATTGGTGGTGTTCGCGGATGTCACTCCCCTTTGTGAAGGCATCGTTGGAGCACTCTTGTGGTTGTGCCTCTGCTCCATCTTCCGCTTCTCTCACCGGAGCCACTCCTTGCTGCGTGGTACCTGTGTGCTTCAAGCTCTTCTCCACAATGGTTTGTCTAGCTGCTTGGTGTTGCTATAGCCGCCGGTTTTTGGTAGTGCATACTTCGCCGCTACAGCTCTTCTGATAGATACTTTGCCGTTGTTGCTACTCTGGTGGATGCTTTGCCGCCAAAGTCATCGTCGTCGTTGCTCTAGCGGATGCTTTGCCACCGAAGTCGTCGTTGGCAGATGCTTTGACGCTGAAGTCGCCTTGGTCTCACCTCTTTGGCAGATGCTTAGCTGCCGTGAGCATGATGGCCCCTCTTTGCTTGAGCAGATACTTTGCCGCCTGTCGACACAGAATTTTCGTCCCGTGCCGAGGACACACGCAGCAAGCCGAAACGGTCCGCTCGATGGAGCAGATCCGCCTAGCTTTAGCACAGGGATGGTCGATCCTACGCAATCCTCCCGAGATGTGCCAGTCAATTTGACCCTGCAATTGACAAGGAGAGAAAGTTTATCAGTAATTAAGGGCGGAACTTGCCGGTGTTGCCAGACAGTCCCAAATGTGCGGCTATGAGACCGATATGAGAGGAGATCGACTAAATAGTCGATTCCAGCATATTCATAAGAATAAATTAATTAAAGCTCATTGGGTTGTACAAGAGGAATCGGTTATCATTCAGGGTAAATATCATCATTTAAACAAATATTAATCAATGACAATAAGATGTCAACAATGATCGGTTTATGCTAAGCCAATGATTACAAATAACCGAACCCCCTTTTATATAAAGAAAACAAATCAACACCATTTAACCATTTAATAAAGATAAATCTAGTGAACATGTTAGATCTCATCTATCGCTATGACTAGTGGGGCATGAGGCAGAATCATGCAGGCCGTAGAAATAATGATAGACTTGACGACCCTAACTCATTACTAATATCAGTGGGGCATGAGGCAGAATCAGGCAAGTCGTAACACAATAATAAGATCATGGGGCTAACACATCTTTCAACCTATCTTTACTTCAACGGTCTCGTGATGTGAATTATTCATGAAAGCACTCGATATCGGCTAAAATAGCCAATTCAGGTATAGCGCACAGTTAGGGTCATGCCTTACCAGGAATAGATCTACTAAATAACGATCCCCACTCTATGGTGCTAACAGTGGGGTGTGAGGTAGAATCACATAGGCCATGATAACGGGCCATGGAACGTTTTTGCTAGCCAATAGATCTACTCAAGACGCAACATGCCTTAACCACACGCTATGCACGATTAAGATTGATATAAAATAGCCAATAAAAACAAAACTCATCGTTCAGGGTGTAGATTAGGTTAGTTCTAGATTAGCAAACGATGGGTTAAATAAGTGTCGACACAAAATTTTCATCTCTGTGCTGAGGACACACGCAAAGAAACCCAAAGGGTCCGCTCGATGGAGCAGATCCGCCTAGCTTCAGCGCAAGGGTGGTCGATCCTACGCAATCCTCCCGAGACGTGCCAGTCAATTTGACCCTACAATTGACAAGGAGAAAAAGCTCATCAGTAATTAAAGGGCGGAACGTGCCGGTGTTGCCAGACGGTCCCGAATGTGCGGCTCTGAGAACCGATATGAGAGGAGATCGACTAAATAGTCGATCCCAGCATATTCGCAAGAATGAATCGGTTAAAGCTCATGGGGTTGTATAAGAAGAATCGGTTATCATTCAGGATAAATGTTATATAAGCAAATATTAATCAATGGCAATAAGATGTCAACGGTGATCGGTTTGTACTGAGCCAATGATTATAAGTAATCGAACTCCTTTTTATATAAAGAATCAATTCAACATCACTTAACCATTTAATAAAGATAAATCTAATGAACATGTTAGATCTCATCTATTGCCATGACCAGTAGGGCATGAGGCAGAATTATGCAGGCCGTAGAAACAACAATAGACTCGATGACCCTAACTCATTACTAATATCAGTGGGGCATGAGGCAAAATCATGCAGGCCGTATTACAATAACAAGATCATGGGGCTAACAAATCTTTCAACTTATCTCTACTTCAACGATCTCGTAATGTGAACTGTTCGTGAAAGCATTTGATATTGGCTAAACAGCCGATTCAGGCATAGCGCACAGTTAAGGTCATGCCTTCTCAGGAACGGATCTACCAACTAATGATCCCCACTCCACGGTGCCAACAGTGGGGTGAGAGGCAGAATCCCACAGGCCGTGATGATGGGCCATGGAACGGTTTTCATTAACTAATAGATCTACTCAAGATCGGACATGCCTTAATCGCACGCTATGCACGATTAAGATTGACACAAAACAACCAATAAAACATAACTCATCGCTTAAGATGTAGATTGGATCAGTTTTAGATTAGCAAACGATGAGTTAAACAAAATGTAAGGCCGATCCAGATCAATCTCAATCGGGCAGAGTGATATTGTTGTAATTAGATAAACAATGAAAGCAATAAGCAATATCGGTAACTTAATGAATCTACCAAAGACTACCATGCTAAGGTAGAGACGATAACTTGACCGTGATCTAATTCAAGCAGTGGGGTGTGAGGCAGAATCACACAGGCCATACTTGAATTAGATAAGAGTCGATAACTACCCTATACCAGAGTCACAGTGGGGGTTGACCGGATCGATGCAGACATACGAACAGAGGTATAAACCATGACGGTACTTACAGATAAGTAGTGGAGGTCGACCGGATCGATGTAGCCGTACTTGCTGAAGAACTCGCCGAGATCTACTCTACTCCTACTCCTAAGGGTTGGCCGGATCCGAAAAAAGTAATTGACTTTGTATTTTATTGGTTGATGTCCCTTACAATAGCCGGGGTTTGGTATTTATACCCGGAGTCTAAACATGAATCCTACTCAAGCACGATTTGTTACAACCCTTGGCATAAAATGAAATCATTCCTAATTTAAGATAACTTGGACTCTAATCTTTCCCTTTTTGTAGAGTCTAGCATGTCTCGTCCCAGCGCCAATCATAGCCTCTGTCGTTATCTGCTGGCGCTACTTGAAGAAAGCCGATTCTAGTGCTGCATCCGAATCAGCTTGTTCCGATTCGCACGCAATTGATCCCTTGCTGACATGATTTTGGGAGCTCTCGAGCTTCTGAGATCCTCCCTCCAAATTCCAGTGTAAACACATGGCCCCCAATTTTGGGATAAAAGTAATTTTATTCCAAAATTATCTTGTCTACATCCCTAATTGGTCCATAGTCACGGGCAGAGAACATTGATCTGGAGTCCACCGTTCATCGCTGCTTGCGTCCATTCACGAGCCTATGCCTCAAAACTTCTACAAGAGCACCACTGTTTCATGGGCATTTGGATTCATCTTCCCGGGCCGGCTATAAAACGCTTATCCGACCCTAGCGAGAGCAACTCACCACTTCAGCCATGTTTCTCTTCCGTCCGTCTTTCCGAGTGCTCCCAACTCTGTTGGACCCTCCATGGCCTATCTCTTTGTAATAAAGATCTTGAGCGGTTAGAAGAATTCTTGTGCGTAGGGTGATTGGGTCACTCATCCTAGCACTTTGTCGAGCAAAAGAATCAGCTGCTGCAGCTAGAAGAAGTCTTGTGATATCGCCTGTGTCTTCTCACCAGGCTCGTAGAGCTGTTCTAGTGCATGCAAGGGCCAAAGCGTGTGGACACCTTTCCCTCGTTTGTTCCATCAAATGCATACCGGGAAAACCACAAGCTTCTTTTCAATAGTTTCCCAGTCATAGAGAAATCAGCTGGGTATCTGCTAGTCAGGTGGCTTTTCCCTTTCTTTGGCATAATCTTATTAATGGGCCGATGTAACTTGGTTTATGATGATCTTTGGCCTTGTGGGGATCTGGACTCCCTTAAATCCAAAAGAAGCCTTGGTGGGTTGATTTTTGATCCATGCAAATTCTTTGTATCCATCCCACGATGCTTCATAACTTAGGGAAGCGATAAGTTCGAATATGTTACCTCTCCATTATTTGTCCCCTAAATTACTAGAGTGTTGATCCATTTTGGTCTTTGATTTCAATTCCATACCTCTGGCGAAACCGATTTTGTCTCCCCGGGCTATATATACGGGCTACGGCTGAGGGTCGAGCAACAACCCGCTTTTGTCTCAATCCCTCGGCACCCTCAGTATAGTCCCTATTTTTTCATAAGCTTGAGATCATAGAGAACAACAAGAGGTCTGCTGAGGGGGCTCCCGACGGAAATGCATCATCGCGCCAGCGCCTTCATCATCAAGAGGGTGCAGCCCATGATGCGCCCGCCCTCAGTTATAGGGCCGACTCTGTTCGGCCTCCGGGGTCTTCCTCGTCGTCAGCTTATCGCCAGTTTCCTTGCTACCCAAGGCGGCGGAATTGGTAATGATGACCTGCTCGCCACCATCGACAATCATAGTCAGGGTCTTGCCGAATGTCTCTCTCTTGCAGAATCAACCCTGGCCATGGCTCGATGTCGATCGCCTCCCATGGCTAATTCAGTGGATGACAAATTGGCCAAAGCCGAGGCACAGAATTACGGGTGAGATATCATAACCTTCGTTTCCTTTCAATTTCACCTTAAGGATTTTGATCATCTCTCTCTTGAACCTTACAAATTTGTCTGCCCAGCTGGAGAGCCTTTAACTAGCTATGGAGTACGCGGCAGGATTTGTCAATGCTAGAGGTGTCGTCCCAATAGTTCGCCTGTATGACATCCCGAATCACGTCAGGGAGGTCGCTCTTCATGGTGTTCATCATGGTGCTGCCACGGCGTTGGCTGCCGCACAGGCACGTTCTGGCCACAATCTTTGGCTTCTTCCTCACGGTTTCCTAGATGCGCTGCACCCTTGGGATCATGAGCGTCTGACTGAATATTTCCTTAGCGCTGCCGACTCCGTGGCCTTCAATACCCTAGCTGATGACATAGTAGGCAAAGTGTTTTCCAGCCCATAACTTGTAATAGGCGGTATTTAGGAAACAGTTTCTTTGTCTTGAGTGATTTCTCCTCTGTTTTGTACTCCATATTGTACGCATCACTCTATCGGCATGATCGATACACATTGTACCGGCTTTCACCCCTTTGGGTTTACTTTCTCGCAAGCGACGATACCCTTTCGGTATCGGCTACTAAAACTGACGACCGAGCAAATCGGTTGTTAAGTATCAATCCACATGCTAAATATTTCCCATTTGATTGCTCTGTCGAATTTTCTTTCTCCTCTCAGTGTCTTCAGAATACAAGCACTACTAGGCGCATAACATCTGATCCGATAAGGTCCTTCCCAGTTGGGTGACTTTTTCACCGAATTTGCTGCCCCCTGACTCGATCGGCGATTTCATTTTCTAGACTAAGTTTCCTTTAGAAAATTTCTTGATTTTGACCCTCAATCCTTAGTTTATCGGCTTCAAAGTTTTCGAGAGCACGTAACTGAAAGCAACTCAAAATCTTTCGGCGCTTCCGCTCTTTGGTTGGTAAATCATTCGGCGCTTCCGCTCTTGGCTCTCGAAAGTAGTCCATGCTAGGTCTTTTCCAGAATCTTACTGCCATTGATTGTCACAAGTCCAGTCTAGCTAACATACCTGATGTCATCCAACAAGAGAAATGGGAACTGCTGGTTAAGGTCAGAACAGGTTGAGCTATTTGAATCAGCCTCGAGATCATCATCTTGTGTAGAGTCGATAGTATTCCCTGTTGTTCAATCGCATTTTTGTTTCGGCCAAAGAGCCGATTCGATACAGCCAATCCTAGACTCCTGATCTTAATTTAATTAAGTCTGGAAACACGGCTTTCATTAAGAGAGCCCTTCGATCTTCTATCCACGGTCATTTGATGTTGTATTATCTTCGACATTGGTGAAGTGGCGCTTCGCCTCCTATTAATTGTGGTTGCCTTTTGCACATCTCGAGGCGTCCGTCCCTTCGCTTCATGTCTTCAAATACCAGCCGATGGCTTTTGCCTCGAACACATCTCCATCCACAACTGTTCCTTTACTCTTCTCCGCCCGCTGAAAACCCTATAGCGGTTCTTCCTTCTCCCTTCTATAGATCCGATCATTCTTCATGGCCGGTGAAGACCACCGAGGCAAACGTGCGGCAGAGGAAATCCCGAAGAGAACATGCCGATGAACCAGCATTTCCATCGCATGAGGTGAGATTGACATTTCTTGTTTATGATGATGAACAGTTCTGACTCGCCTATAGGTTTGTTGTGAATGACAATCTCATCCTCTTCCTAGGGCCAGTGGGCCTTCTGACGCCGCATCTTCTATGCATCTTCTATGCCCCGGCCGCTACCTTCATGAGTGGAGGATGGCTCGTCGTCGGACTCCTCCGACTCCTTGGGGTTTCAACCACTCTTCATGTGGCGAGGAAGAGGCTAACGCCGCCGAAAGCTACCTTTGAATCATGAGTGGAGGATGGCTCAAGGAACGCCTTCATTCTGATTTTGGCTGTTTTTATCTTGATGGCGACATCAGGAGACCGGGATCAATGCTCGGGTTCCTCTAGATTCGCCTACAAGGGCCCGTTTCTAGGCCGCCTCTTCATGTGGCCGAGGAAGAGTAGCTAACGCCCATGTCGGAGATCGTTTCCATGGGCCCCTCAAGAGCACGATTGAATTCGGATGCCAGGCCATAGTGGACATCACATCTCGCCGGTGGTGAACAAGGTCTTTGATTAGCCCAAGAATGAAGACTCTTGCCTTTATGATTCGATGATTTTTTTTTTTTTTTTTTTGCTCTATAGGCGATACATATCGCATCGGCTGTTTTTTTTATCTTGATGGCTCTTCCTCTTTAAATCCAGATCATCTCTTCATGCATTTTCACCCCAAAGATCAAACGATCGATCAATCCAAGTTAAGCATCATTGGAAACCTCTCTTCAAGACTCAATGCTTATTTTTCCTCAACTGATGACCGACGCACGCGCCACAACCATGGATGAATCCGCCAATGCACTATTAATCCCGACAAAGCTTCCCATCTGTGAAAGGTCGATGCTAGAGGGGGGTGAATAGCCTATCTACAAGACATCTGATTAGCCCGTGTTCTAGCTCTAAATTGCCCTCCAACAATTCGTTGAATACTTAGGCACACAAACTAGCTATGTAATTACTCACTAAGAGCTCTCAACCTTGCTACGAGCTCAACTAGATGAATGTAAATGACTCACGCACATAAATGGTTCGGATAGGATGAATATATAGCCAATCACCGAGAAGAGAGACAATCATGCCATGGAGACCGGCTTTCCCTAGTTCGGCGACGAGCCCTAAACCTCGCCCACGATAGGACACCGCAAGAACCGACCTAACTCAATGAAGAATATACTAGAGTCACCATGGCACTCCAGCGGAGGTACAACTCCCCTCAGTCACCGGCGGCGACATCACATCACCAACTCGTCCGATCCTTCACCGCTGCTCCAACTGTGGTGAACAATGTCTTCGATTAGTTTGTATTTTAGGATAAACCGATGAATGAAGACTCTCTCCCAATCTCTTTATGATTGATGGAGATGAGTGGGAGGGCTTTGTGACATCCTTGAGCGTATGACCATCTTTTCTTTTTTTTTATTTCACTTTGCTCTTTGACCGGGCGATATATATCGCGCGTCGGCTTTTGTCGACCACGTGTCCGTCTTTGAAGATTTTTTTTTTTTGAACTAGAGGCGATACTCCGGTATCGACTATCGACCGACGCGTCCTAGAAAAACGAATTGGCTATTAAATCCAGATGTTAGGATAACATCTCTTCATGCATTTTTCACCCCAAAGATCAAACGATCGATCAATCCAAGTTAAGCATCATTGGTCTAAACCCATCTCCAAGACTCAATGCTTATTTTTCCTCAACTCAATGACCAAACCCATCTCAACGCCACAAACACCTTGACACATATTGATCAAAACAAACTTCCACTAGATCGAAATGCGCTGAGTTAGAATCTAGTGGCACTTTGATAACCGCATTTCGATACGGCCTTTAATACTATCTATCCTAAATGTGATCACACTCAAAGCCTCCTTCCCATGTTTTGCCGTTCAAGCAATCATCACCATGCTATCACCATTGGCATTCAAAAACATCTCCTTAGCTCCCAAAACACTAGAGCTTTCACCATGTTTTGCGAAATTCATTCAAATTCATCTCCCAAAACACTAGATCCACCTCACAGATTCATCATCCCCACCTCGACATCATCCCCATGCCATTGGATCAAACATTGATGCATGGTTGATGGTACGCAATAGTTGGCATGAATCCAGTCACAACCGAGGAGTAACCTGTATGAGCCTTTTCCATCGATGACAAAGAACGTGGTGAGCAGAGTTTTATTCCCGATTGTCAACTCATGTTTATTTCCCACGGGTCTTGGATGTATTTCCTCCAAAGTCTCTAAGCATCATGTCGGTCTTAAGCAGATCTCCTGGTCCCTTGCCAAGTTTACGAAAAGTAGTGTAAGGCATAAGATTGACAGAAGCACCTCCGTCCACCAACATCTTGTTCATCGGCTTCCCATCAACAAAACCTTTCATATATAAAGCCTTTAAGTGCCGATGTTTGACTGGCTTATCAAATATTGCTTGCTGCACAATTGTTAACTCGACAACTATCTCTTCATACTCTGATTCATCAAAGTCTGAATAAACTTCCTGATCCACCGGAGCTCTGAATTCTGACGGCAACAGAAAAGTCATTTGGACATTAGTCGATGGTTGCTTTCTATCGGCTGTTTTGCTTGGTACGCCACACTTGAGTTTTACCGGATGGCTGAGCCTATTCCATCTCTTTATTCCTTAGGCGCTTGCACCCTTCTTTTCTGGCTTCTTGTCAATCCTCCGGGGCACCATTGGCCTTCCTGCCAGACATGTTCCCTCTGTCTGCCTCCTTCCTTATGATCAGCCTAGTCTTGGTCAACAACTCTTTTCCCCAGCCCATCATGAACACTTTTATTTTTTAAGTGTCGATCCATATTATTATGTTGATATGTATCTTCGGCATAGATAGACCGGTGGTTGATTTGAGATTGCCTAAACTCCTAATATTGATTGCTGTATTCTGGACAGTCATGTCTGGTAGGCAATTTCAAACCTTCGTTCCAGCAGTATCTGAAGAAAGGACAATTCCAGTGCGATTCAGCTTGCTTCCTTTCATACCTTTCTTCTTCCAGTTGACACTGGTATTCTTGATCCTCTAGCCACCGCTGATAATCCTTTTCCTTCTGCCGCTGCTACTTATTCAACAGGATTCGAGATGTGACTCGTGGCTTTGTCGCTCCATCCTTTGACATTTCCCTCTGCTCATGTCGGTTCTTCTGTTGATCACGACGTTTTCTAATCTCTCTGTATTCATCAGTCGATATTTGCATCTTGGGATCAACTGTTCCAGCTCCTTTTGACCTAGTCGATGTTAGGACCTTAGTCTTTCCTTTGAATAGCCCAGCATCAACCATATTTTGATCTCCTAGGAAAGGATTATCATCCACCTTCATCTTCCGAGGTATATCAAATTTGAGCCTCCCTTGCTGAATAGCCCTCTGTATATGCTGCCAGAAAATTCTACACTCATTAGTGGAATGAGAAGTAGCATTATGGAACTTGTAGAACTTCTTATTCTTCAACTGTTTAGGGGGCAACATAACATGATTGTCCGACAATTTGATCTGGCCGTTCTCAAGTAAGAAGTCAAAGAGCTTGTCCGATTTTGTGACGTCAAAGTCATAGCTCTCCTCGACTCCTCTTCCCCAAGGATTGGGTACCATCACCGTCTTCTTGCCCCAATTCCATTCAGCTACAGCAACTTCTTCCTCTTCATCTTCATAGCCATCATCAATCGAATACGGATTATAAGCTTCGGCTACTGTGGTACTCTTTTGGAATCAGACATCTTTGCACATACTCTGGAATTGGCTATTGAGTGCTATCATTCATTGAGCCAATTGACCTAAGTTATCAAATTCTTGTCCTAGCAGCTTTTCTTTCCATATTGGCAGCATTCCTTGAACGGCTAAAGTAGCTAGCTGATCATCGGCCAAGCTCAATGAGAAAAACAAATTCTTAGTCTCTCGGAATCTCTGAAGAAACTCAGTGCCCGATTCATTAGTCTTCTGTCTCATGGTTGTCAGATCGATTATTTTCTTCTCTCCAGTCCTAGTGTAAAAATATGTATAAAACTTCTTCTCTAGGTCTGCCTAATTAGCAATGGAGTTGACTGGTACTGACGAAAACCAAGTGAAGGCTGACCCTGACAGGGATAAGGAGAAGAAATGAACTCGATGGGCATCCTCAACTGATGCTTCACCCAATTGTGTTAGATACCGACTGACATGTTCTATCGTGCTTATACTGTCTTGACTAGTGAACTTGGCAAACTCTGGGAGCTCGTAATTTGTAGGAAGAGCGACCAAATTGTACCACTCTGGATATGGGCATTTGTACAAAAAGGTCAGCCCTTTTGGCTTCAGACGGAACTAATTCTTCATCATCTCGGTCACCTTCAGCAGCAACTCATTAGCTTGTGGATTTGAATTTCTCGGTACTTGCTGACCCATCTGTGGATTGAAATCCCACGTGCCTTGATATCCTGGATTTGGTATCATGTGGAGGGTGCTATAATCCGTTCCATAATGATAGCCTTGTGGAATCTCAATCTATTAGGTCCTTTGCTGGCTTGCTGCTTGAAGTCTTTGATTATAGACATAAGGATCTATATCTCTGTGGATCCTTTGAATTGATGGTGCTATCTTCTGAGCCAACGATGATATGTGGCCTAATGTGCCAAAATTTATCATCTGGTTTTGATTCTGTCCTACCGGCTGTTGCACATGCTATACTGACGGTCCAGGATTGTATTGTATCTGATTCATAGCAGAACCTGGAGTTTGTTTATATGAACCTTGAAGTGTCTAGACGTCACCATTACCAGCTGGTGCTACTTCTTGATGGCTGGTACCAACTTGATTAGTCTCTTGAGTCGATAGATCTGGAATATTATAACAAGTCGATCCAACCTGACTAACTAGAATTCCATGAATCGCCTCTTTCATGGCGTTGTGAAATGCGTCAACAAAAGCTTCATTGTGGCTTATTATGGCATCATGAACAGATTTGTCTATGACTTCCGTAAAGAAATGCATGTCTTCAGCTTCGACCGTATCTGTCTGCCCGTGTAGTAGAACTCTTGGTAATGGAAATTTCTAAATAATAGTGCTGTCACGTGTTTTGGTGTAGGACGACAAACACTTCTTCTGAAATTCTTCTGAAGCTTTGTTGATGGTATCCTTATCTTCATCAGGTAGGTCTTCATAATGTACCATAAGGATGCTCTCGTTGTTGTGAACCGCCATGACGATTGTGGGGCCCCACCGAGCATGCCAGAAATGTGTGTCAACACAAAATTTTCGTCTTTGTGACGAGGACACACGCAGCAAGCCCATAGGGTCCACTCGATGGAGCAGATCCACCTAGCTTTAGCACAAGGGTGGTTGATCCTGCACAATCCTCCCGAGACATGCTAGTCAATTTGATCCTGTAATTGATAAGGAGAGAAAGCTCATCCGTAATTAAGGGTGGAACGTGCCGGTGTTGCCAGACAGTCCCGAATGTGCGACTCTGAGAGCCGATATGAGAGGAGATCGACTAAATAGTCGATCCCAGCATATTCGGAAGAATGAATCGGTTAAAGTTCATGGGGTTGTATAAGAAGAATCGGTTATCATTCAGGATAAATGTTATTTAAGCAAATATTAATCAATGGCAATAAGATGTCAACGGTGATCGGTTTGTACTGAGCCAATGATTATAAGTAACCGAACTCCTTTTTATATAAAGAAACAATTCAACATCACTTAACCATTTAATAAAGATAAATCTAATGAACATGTTAGATCTCATCTATCACCATGACCAGTGGGGCATGAGGCAGAATCATGCTGGTTGTAGAAACAACAATAGACTCAACGACCCTAACTCATTACTAATATCAGTGGGGCATGAGGCAGAATCATGCAGGCCGTATTACAATAACAAGATCATGAGGCTAACATATTTTTCAACTTATCTCTACTTCAATGATTTCGTAATGCGAACTATTCGTGAAAGCATTCGATATCGGCTAAACAACCGATTCAGGCATAGCGCACAGTTAAGGTCATGCATTCTTAGGAATGGATCTACCAACTAACGATCCCCACTCCATGGTGCCAACAGTGGGGTGAGAGGAAAATCCCACAGGCCATGATGACGGGCCATGGAACAGTTTTCATTAACTAATAGATCTACTCAAGATCGGATATGCCTTAACCGCACGCTATGCACGATTAAGATTGACGCAAAACAGCCAATAAAAACATAACTCATCGCTTAAGATGTAGATTGGATCAGTTTTAGATTAGCAAACAATGAGTTAAACAAGATGTAAGGCCGATCCAGATCAATCTCAATCGGGCAGAGTGATATTGCTGTAATTAGATAAATAATGAAAGCAATAAGCAATATCGGTAACTTAATGAATCAACCAAAGACTGCCATGCTAAGGTAGAGCCGATAACTTGACCTTGATCTAATTCAAGCAGTGGGGTGTCAGGCAGAATCACACAGGCCATACTTGAATTAGACAAGAGTCGATAACTATCCTATACCAGAGTCACAGTGGGGTTGACCGGATCGATGCAGACATACGAACAGAGGTATAAACAATGACGGTACTTACAGATAAGTAGTGGAGGTCGACCGGATCGATGCAGCCATACTTGCTGAAGAACTCACTGAGATCTACTCTACTCCTACTCCTAAGGGGTGGCCGGATCCGAAAAAAGTAATTGACTTTGTATTTGATTGGTTGATGTCCCTTACAATAGCCGGGGTTTGGTATTTATACCCGGAGTCTAAACATGAATCCTACTCAAGCATGATTTGTTACAACCCTTGGCATAAAATGAAATCATTCCTAATTTAAGATAACTTAGACTCTAATCTTTCCCTTTTTGTAGAGTCCAGCATGTCTCGTCCCAGCGCCAATCATAGTCTCTGTCGTTATCTGCTGGCGCTATTTGAAGAAAGCCGATTCTAGTGCTGCATCCGAATCAGCTTGTTCCGGTTCGCATGCAATTGATCCCTTGCTGACATGATATTGGGAGCTCTCGAGCTTCTGAGATCCTCCCTTCATATTCTGGTGTAAACAATAAGATACAAGGCCGATCCAAATCAATCTCAATTGGGCAGAGTGATATTGCTGTAATTAGATAAACAATGAAAGCAATAAGCAATATGGGGTCCACAGTCATGGGTAGAGAACCTTGATCTAGGGTCCACTGTTTGTCGTCCCTTGCATCCACTCATGAGCCCATGCCTCAAAACTTTTTTACAAGAGCATCACTACCTGACGGGCACTTGGACTCATCTTCCCGAGCTGGCTATAAAATGCCTATCTGGCCTTGGCGAGAGCAACTCAACAATTCAGCCATGTTTTGCTTCCATCTGTTCCCTCGAGCGCCTCTAGTTCTGCTGGACCCTGAATGGTCTATCTTATGAAGATATCAAGCGACTAGAAGAATTCTTGTGTATAGGGTGATTGTGTCGCTCATTCTAGCACCTTGTCGAGCAAGAGAATCAGCTACTGCAGCTAGAAGAAGTCTTGTGACATCACCTGTGTCTTCTCACCATGCTCACAGAGCTGTTTTAGTGTTTGAAAGGGCTAAAATGAGTGGACACCTTTCCCTTGTTTGTTCCACTAAACGCCCACCGGGAAGCCACAGGCTTCTTTCCCATAGTATCTCAATTTACCGAGAAATCGGTTGAGTACATGCTGGGCGGGCGATTTTTCCCTTCTTGGGCACAATTTTATCAACGGGCCAATGTCGATTCGTTCCATGATGACCTTCGGCTTGGTAGGTTGATCTCTGGTCAATGTAAAATCTTTGAACCCGTTTCTTGGTATTTCATAATTTGGGGAAGCAATAAGTTTGAATTTATTATCTCTTTGTTATCTGTCCCCTAAATTCCTAGGGTGTCGTTCCGCCTCCGTTTCTGATTCTAAATTCACACCCTTGGTGAAATCTAACTTCTCGCCTTCCTAGGCTATATGTATATGGGCCACGGCCGTGGATCGAACAACAACCTGCTTTGTCTCAAACTTTCTACATCCTTAGTATAGCTTCTGCTTTTATGTAGGTTTGAGATTATGGAGAATAGCAAGAGATCTGCTAAAGAGGCCTTCGCTAGATCCGCATTATCGCGCTAGCTCATCCACCGTCAAGAGGGTGCAACTTGCGATGCTCCCGTCGTCCCAGAGCAGCAGGGCCAACTCTACTCAGCCCTTGGGGTCATCCTTAGAACCAATTCATCACCAGCTCCCTAGCTATCTGAGGAGGCTGAGAGATAACGATGGCCTGATCGCTTCCATTGACTGGACCAGCGAGAGACTTGCCGACTGCCTCTCTATTGTGGAGTCGGCTCTGGCCATAGTTCAAGGCCGATCACCTCTTGAGGCCAACCCGGTGTGGGAGAGGCTAGCCTAGGCTGAAGCTAGAATTGCTAGTGAGACATTTACCATAATTTTCTATTTCTTTTTCAACTTATATCCTCCAAGATTCTGCTCACCTCTTCTTCAAATCCTTTAGATCTATCGGCTCAGCTGGAAAGCCTGTGTTTGGCTGTGGACCACGTGGTAGGATTCGTCAATGCCAAGGGTGCAGTTCTGGTGGTTCGCTTGCATGATATCCCAAACCGTGTCAGAGAAGTCGCTCTTCATGGCGTTCGTCATGGTGTTGCCATGGCGTTGGTTGCTGCGCAAGTTCACTCCGAACATGATCTTCGTCTTCTTCCTCGTGGAGCTTCAGTTATCGGATACCCTGGGGGTTACGAGCAACTGGTCGAGGATTTCTTCGATGCGTCGCCAACTCTGTAGCCTTGACTCCCAGTCTGATGATATAGTAAACAAAGGGTTTTCTAATCTGTAGCTTGTAATAAGTGATATCAGTGAACAACTCTTTGTCTTCAATGATTTTCACCTCATCCATCACTTTGCTCGCATTTGCCTTGCTCCTGTAGGCGATACATATTGTACCGGCTCTTAGGCTTCTAGGTCTGCCTTCGCACTAGAAGCGATATCCTTCCAGTATCGGCTATTAGAGCTGGCAGCCGAGCAACTCGATCGTCAAGTGTTAATCCAAATGTTAGGGTGATATTCCTTCAAATATTTTCCCATTTGATTGCTCTGCCGAATCCTCTTTTCCTTTTAGTGTTTTCAAAGTGTAAATTTCACTAGGTGCACAACGCTTGATCCAATAAGGTTTCTCCCGTTTAGGTGACCATACCTACTATCTCACTTTTGGTTGTCAAGGGTAATCCACCTCTAGTTTTTTAGCTTCTTCGGCTAATCTAAGGATGCTTTCGAAGACGTACTTATGGTGGTCAATGGCAATATTGAGAGCGATCCATGATGTTCCAGATTGCATGTCAACGCGTATCTTGTGTAGAATTGATCATACTCTCTATCATTTAATTACGCTTCCCTTTTCGGCTAAAGAGTTGATTTGATACAGTCGATCCTAGCCTTCTAATCCAATTAAGTCTGAAAACACGGCTTTTATTGAGAGAACCCTTCGATTTCTTGCCTTCAGTTGCCCAACGACGTATTTCCATCGATATTAGTGAAGTGGTGCTTCGCCTTCTATTAATTGCAGTTGCCTTTTACATGTCCTGAGGCGTCTGCCTATTCGCTTCAGGTCTTCAAATACCAACAGGTGGTTTCGGCCTCGAACATATCTCCACTCGCAACTGTTCCTTTGCTCTTCTCCGCCTGCCAAAATCCTATAGCGGTTTTTCCTTCTCCCTTTCGTAGATCCAATCATTCTTCATGGCCGGTGAAGACAATCGAGGCAAGCGTGCGGCGGAGGAAATCTCGGAAGAGAATATGCCGATGAACCAGCGTCTCCGGCACATGAGGCGAGATTGACATTTCCAGTTTACGATGATGAACAATTCTGATTCGCCTATAGGTTTGTTGTGAATGATAGTTTCCGCCCTCTTCCCAGGGCCGACGGGCCTTCTGACACCACATCTTCTGTGCTGGTCTCGTTGTCGGATTCTTTTGACTCCTACAATGGCGACGATGCCCGACGCTACCCTCATGAGTGGAGGATGGCTCAAAATCGTTATTCTAAGGTGACTTGGGAGAATGGACAACTGGAGATTCACCTTGGGGTTTCCCAGGCCGCCCTTCACGTGGCTGAGGAGGAGGTCAGCGCCGTCCGAGCGCGGCTGGCTGAATCCGATGCCATGGTGGCGGGTAAGATGAACCCCATGAAGGCATTCACTCTGACTTCCATTATCTTCACCTTGACCATCTTCTTGTTTTTGTGATTGTCAGCCCTGACAGCACAGTTGGAATCTCTCCAACTAGCGGCGAACGTGGCCGTAGACGCCATCAATGCCTAGGGTTCCCTTATCGACGCTCGTCTCCAAGATGTCCCGGTCCATGTTTGAGAGATCGCCCTCCATGGCGTTCGTCATGGTGCAGCAGTGGTGCTGACCGCGGCACAAGTCCACACTGGGTACGAGCTCCACTCCATGGATACATGTTTTCCAATGGGCGATGGCCCTAAGGAGCACAAGGACCTGCTTGAAGAATTCACCATGGCAGCGGAGGTCGTAGTAGACATCACATCCGCTTAGGATGTGGTGAACAAGTTCTTTGATTAGTTTGTACCTAGGGTAACCTGATGAACAAAGATTCCTGCTCTTTCATGAATGTACCTTAGTGCAATGTTCTTGTGTATGACTATTTTATCTTTTTGTTTTACTCTATAGGCGATACATATCATATCGGATTTTATTATCTTTGAAAATTTTCACTTTTTGAACCAGAGGCGATACCCTCTTGGTACGGGCTATTAGAGCCAAGAACGAATCGGCTATCAAGCGTTGATCAGATGCTAGGATAACGTCCCGTAGAACTTTCAATATCAAAGGTCAGATGAGTAATCAACCCAAGTCAAGCATCCTATCAAGCAAAACAGAACTTCTCTTAAGAAATCCATTAACTCTGAATCACACTTACACTTTGACTCAACATTCACATACGTCAGCCTAACCCATTTCTAGGACTCAACGCTTATTTTTCCTTTAATCCAATGGCCGATGTGAAGCTGTGACTTTTTTACTAAAACAAACTCTTAGCCAATCGCTTGCATCGGCTGTTGGCTTTCATTGCTGATTTTAATGAAGCCTCCTTCCCATGACTTGCCAGAAAAACATTCGAAATCTCCTAGTTCCCAAAAGACTAGATCGACTGTTGCGATGCTTACGGACTCATCAGCGTGAACCAGTTCGATGTCATCTCCATGCCATTGAATCAAACACTGATGCATGGTTGATGGTATGTGGCAGTTCACATGAATCCAATCACGACTGAGGAGCAAACTGTATGACCCTTTTCCATCGATGACGAAGAAGGTAGTGAGCAGAGTCTTACTCCCGATTGTTAGTTCAACGTTTATTGCCCCCCGGGTCTTAGATGTATTACCTCCAAAATCTTTAAGCATCATATCGGTCTCCATTAGATCTTCTGGCCCTTTGCCAAGTTTACAAAAAGTAGTGTAGGGCATAAGATTGATAGAAGCACCTCCATCCACCAACATCTTGTTCATCGGCTTCCCATCGACAAGACCTTTCATATATAATGCCTTTAGGTGCCGATGTTTGACTGGTTTGTCAAATATTGCTTGTTGTACAACCGTCAACTTGGCAACTATCTCCTCATATTATGATTCATCGAAATCCAAATAAACTTCTTGATATGCCAGAGCTCTGAATTCCGATGGCAATAGAAAAGACATTTGGATATTAGCCGTTGGTTGCTTCCTATCAGCTATTTGCTTAGCACACCATACTTGAGTTTTACTGGATGCCTGAGCATGTTCATTCTCTTTATTCCTTAGGCGTTGCACCCTTCTCTTCTGGCTTCTTGTTAAACCTCCTGGGCACCACTGGCCTTCCTGCCACATATGTCTTCTTTCAGCGCCTTCCTCTTCATGATCAGCCCAGTCCTGATTAACGACTCTTTTTCCAAGCCGATCATGAACACTTTTATTTTTTAAGCGCCGATCCATGTTATTATGATGATACGCATCTTGAGCATGGATAGATCGACGGTTGGTTTGAGACTGCCTATACTCCCGATATTGATTGCTGCATTCTAGACACTCATGTCTGGTAGGCAATTTCAAACCTTCATTCCAGTAATGTCTGAAGAAAGAACAGCTCTAATGTAATTTGGCTTGTTTCCTTTCAAACCTCTCCTCTTTCAGTTAATGCTGGTACGCTTGATATTTTAACCAACGCTGATAATCATTTTCCTTCTGTCGCTGCCATTTATTCAACAGGATCCGAGATGTGACCCGTGGCTTTGTTGTCTCTGCTTTTGACGTCTTTCTCTGCTCATATTGGCTCTTTTGCTCGGCACGACATCTTCTAATCTCTCTATACACGTCAGCTGATATTTGCATCTTGGGATCAACTGTTCCAGCTTCTTTTGATTTGGTTGATGTTAGGACCTTAGTTTTTCCTTTGAATAGCTCAGCATTAACCATGTTTTCATCTCCTGGGAAAGGATTATCATCAACTTTCATTTTCTGAGGCGTATCAAATTTGAGCCTCCCCTGCTGAATAGCTCTCTGTATGTGCTGCCTGAAGACTCTGCATTCATTAGTGGAATGAGAATTAGCATTATGGAACTTGCAGAACTTCTTATTCTTCAACTGATCAGGGGGCAACATGACATGACCATCGGGCAACTTGATCTACCCTTTCTCAAGCAAAAAATTGAAGAGCTTATCTGATTTGGTGACATCAAAGTCATAGCTCTCCTCGACTCCTCTTCTCCAAGGATTTGGCACCATTACTATCTTCTTACCCCAATTCCATTCAGCTGTAGCGATCTCTTCTTCCTCATCCTCATAGCCGTCATCGACTGAGTATGGATCACAAGCTTTGGCTATTGTGGTACTCTTCTGGAATCGGGTATCTCTGTGCATACTCTAGAATTGGCTATTGAGCGCTACTACCCTTTGAACCAATTGATCCAAGTTGTTAAATTCTTGTCCCAGCAGCTTTTCCTTCCACATCGGCAGCATTTCTTGAACAACTAAAGCAGCTAGTTGGTCATCGACCAAGTTTAAGGAGAAGCACAAGTTCCTGGTTTCTTGAAACCTCTAAAGAAATTCAGTGTCCGATTTATTAACCTTCTATCTTATAGTTGTCAGATCGGTAATTTTCTTTTCTCCAGTCCTAGTGTAGAAATATGTATGAAATTTCTTCTCTAGGTTAGCCCAATTGGCAATGTTATTGTCTGGCAATGACGAAAACCAAGTGAAGGATGGACCTGATAAGGACAGAGAGAAGAAACGAACTCGATGGGCATCCTCAACTAATGCTTCGCCTAATTGTGTAAGATACCGACTGACATGTTCTATCGTCCTTGTACTGTCTTGGCCAGTGAACTTAGCGAATTTTGGGAGCCTATAATTTGTGGGAAGAGCGACCAAATCATACCATTCTGGATATGGGCGTTTGTACGAAAAGGCCAGCCCTTTTGGCTTCAGACCGAACTAATTCTTCATCATTTTGGTCACCTTCAGCAGCAACTCGTCAGCTTGTGGATTTGGATTTCTCTGTACTTGTTGACCCATCTGTGGATTGAAATCCCATGTGCCCTGATATCCTAGGATTTGACATCATATGAAGGGTGTTATAATCTATGTCATAGTGATACCCTTGTGGAATCTCGATCTGTTGAGTCCTTTGCTGGCTTGCTGCTTGAAGTCTCTGATTATAGATATAAGGATCTATATCTCTACGGATCCTTTGAATTGACGGTGCTATTTTTTTAGTCGACGACGGTA